>CM053769.1:679280746-679473912 GCA_028658325.1 Potorous gilbertii | reverse complement strand
ATAAATGGGGAGAAAATTTTGGAACCCAAAATCTTGTGAAAATGAATGTAAAAAGTTAAATAAATAAAGAAAAAAAAAGAAAAAAAAAAGAAATGTTAACATCAGCAATAAGAGAAGAAAAAGAAATTGAAGGAATTAGAAGAGGCAATGAGGAAACAAAACTATCGATCTTTGTACATGACATGATGGTATACTTAGAGAATCCTAGAGAATCAACTAAAAACTACTTTAAATAATTAACAACTTTAACAAAGTTACAGGATATAAAATCAACCCACATAAATTATCAGCATTTCTATATAATACCAACAAAGTTCTAGAGCACAAGATAGAAATTCCATTTAAAAGAACTATATACAATTTATGTGTAATTTAATAACAAATTGATCTATAATTTTTCCTCTTTTTTGGCTCTTCCTGGTTTACGTATCAGCACCATGTCTGTATCATAAAATGAATTTGGTAGGACTCCTTCATTGCCTATTTTTTCCACCAGTTTATAAAATATATACTGCCATAACCAATCAAACTACCAAAAAGTTATTTTAAAGAGCTAGAAAAATAACAACAAAATTCATCTGAAATAACAAAAGATCAGGAGTATCAAGGGAATTAGTGAAAAAAAAAAACACAAAGGAAGGTGGCCTAGTCGTACCAGATCTAAAATTATAGTATAAAGCGAAAATTATCAAAACTATTTGGTACTGGCTAAGAAATAAAGTGGTGGATATGTGGAATAGATTACATACATAAGACACAGTAGTAAGATTCTAAGATAAGAACTCACTATTTGACAAAAAACAGTGCAAAAACTGGAACACAGTATGGCAGAAAATAGGCACAGACCAACATCTCACACTCATATATTAAGACACATAAAGGGTGATACCATAAGAAAATTTGGAGAAAAAAGAATAGTCTGCCTCTCAACCCTTTGGAGAAGGAAAGATTTTATGACCAAACAAGAGACAGAGAACACTGTGAAATGGAAAATGGATAATTTTGATTACATTAAATTTAAAAGGTTTTGCACCAAAAAAAAAAAAAAGCCAGTGCAACCACAATTAGAAAGCAGAAAGCTGGGAAACAGTTTTTACAGCCAATGTTTCTGATAAAGGCCTCATTTCTAAAATATGTAGCAAACTAAGTTAAATCTATAAGAATCCAAGTCATTCCCCAATTGATAAATGGTCAAAGGATGTAAACAGATAGTTTTCAGATGAAGAAAGTAAATCTATCTATGGAGAAAAATGCTCTCAACAACTTAGGGACAAGAGAAAAGAAAATTAAAACAACTCTGAGGTACCACCTCATACCTATCAGATTAGCTAACAAGACAAAACAGAAAAATAATAAATGTTGGAGAAGATGTGGGAAAATTAGGAAGAAGGAAAATTAGAATTGTTGGTAGAATTATAAACTGTTCCAACCATTCTGGAGAGCTATTTGGATTTATGCAGAAAAGGCAACTAAACTGTGCATATCCTTTGACCCAGCAATAGTAATACTGACTCTGTATGCCAAAGAAATCATAAAAAAGGGAAAAGGACTCACACACACAAAAATATTTACAGCAATTCTTTCTGTGGTGGCAGAGAGTTGGAAATTGTAGGGATGTCCATCAACTGGGGAATGGCTGAACAAATTGTGGTATATGAATGTAATGGAATACTATTGTTACATAAGAAATGATGAGTGGGCAGATTTCAGAAAAACCTGGAAGGATTTTTATCAACTGAAGCTGAGTGAAATGAGCAGAACCAGAAAAACATTCTATACAATAACAGCAATATTGTGGAAGGATCAACTATGATAGACAGCTCTTCTCAGGAATATAATTATAAAAATGAATGTTGAAAACTCTCCTTAAATGTAATTGGGAAAAAAATAAAGTCAGTAATAACAAGAGTAAAGCAAGGTGGGATTTTTGCTTCTTTCCTGGGAAGGGGAAAGGGAGGAATCTCAGGTCACCGGATTCAGATGGCTCTGGAGGAAGGTGAGGCTAGTGCACAGCCCTTCATCACTCAAAACAAAGTCAAGTGCAAATCATGTCATCATTTCTCTGATGACAAGGTCTTTTTCAGCAAAGAAGGATGAACACAATCCCATGAGTAGATGCAACTGACTGAATGCCAGCTGGGTAACTCAGCTCCTCCTCTCCTGTCTGCCTCTTCCTTCTCCTCTCCAAAGGAAGGTAGATTTTGGATGGCCAAAAGTTGCCCAGTTGTCCTGGGTTTTACTGCCTCCTTTCCTCTCTTCTCCCCTCCCCTCCACTCTCTCCCTTCTCTTCCCCTGTCCTGTCACCTGTCCTCTCCTAAAAACTTAAACCTACTACACTCTGAAACTGGGACTCCAAGGGGCCCCTGCCAAGGGCTCCTGGGCAGGCTCCCCTCCCTCCCCCCAGGTTTAGAGTGATTATCAATAGTAACTGTTGCTGTTTCCCACCCAGCCAGACGTCTTTGTTTTTCTTGACTTCATTAAAGGGGCCATGCCCTGGCTACTTCTTAAACAGGCCTATTCAATGAATGGGAGTTGCCTCACCTTAAGTGAGTACCTGCAAACACCTTGGCCTAAAGAGCCCAAGGACTGCCCAGTGCATCCTGGGTCATCCTAAGGAATATCAGGTCACTGGATTCAGATGGCACTGGAGAAGTGAGGCTGGTGCCCTGCACAGCCCTCCCTCACTCAAAACAAAGTCAAGTGCGAGTCATGTCATCATTTCTCTGATGGCGGGGTCTTCTTCGGTAACAAGGATGACACAACACCATAGAGATTCTTACTAGTCTACAATTACAGGCAATGCAACATAATTCTCTGGAATTGTTTCCTTCTCTAACAGTAATAATGAGAGTTACTATTCATATAGTGCTTTAAGATTTATAAAGAACTTTACATGTCACCTCACCGGATCCTCACCATAACCTTGAAAGGTATCATCAGTCCCATTTTACAGATGAAGAAACTGAGGCCGAAGGGAAAGAACTGAGCATTCACAACAGCACCTGCTGGAAGCTACTGTTCTAAGCACCTTTTACAAATACTACCTCAGTTGATCTCACAACAATCCTGTGAAGGAAGTGCTGTTATTATGCCCACTTTACAGTTGACGAAACTGAAGCACAGAGTTACCCATGGTCACAGAGCTAGTAAGAGTCCGAGGCAGGATCGGAAAGTGGTTTTCCTAACTCCAAGTCTGGCCCTTCCTGTGCTGGGGCATCTAGCTAACTCATCTACAGAATGGGGAAATAACACTTGTACTATCTACCTCATTGTGGTGTTCTGAGGATCAAATGAGATGAGAAATTCAAAGAGCTATGTATTTGGAAAGAATCCTATAGATCAGCTTTAGTAACATACACCACCAAAAATCCCAAAAGGCCCAACAAGCTTGAAAAAAACAGTACAGATCCACAGTGAGATACTCTGGGCTTTTTCCATTTTGGGGTAATTAAGTCCTTCCACAAGAAGCTTTTCATTTCACTGTCAGACACAGAGTACCAGTCCAAATTGTCCACTAGTCCGATCCAACAAAAAAATTTAGAAGCTTTGGACAAGGAATCAAAAAAACTTGGTGTTTTAGTCCCAGAAATATCACTCAGGATAAGTCATTTATCCTCCACAGACTTCAATTTTCTTGTGTGTTTGAGGAAAAACAACAATGAAAATATCTGCAAGGTAAGTGTCAAAATATTGACTAGGCGACCCCTACGATCCTTTCCAACTCTGAGGTCTATCTCATGATTTGTCTGGGACCTAGTACACTTTAGGGCATTAATGGAGTAAAACGATCTCATTAGCTTCCCCACCTATAAAATGAAGAAGCCATACAAGCCCACATTCCCTGAGTCACTAGCCAGAATAGCTTGCAATAATGTTTGAAAGACCCTTTTCCCACCAGAAGGGAGTCTGAATATCAACTAGCCCCAATTCCTCATGAATTTCCCTAGCATACATCAGTACCAGTTCTAGAAGCACAAACTTCGTACCAGGTGCAGGCTCCCTGTTCCCTCCCCAGAATATCTGTTCCTGATTAATTTGCATAAAATACCTAGGAAAACTCACCAGACTATCTGGCAGTCCCTTCCAGGCACTTCCGGATTTGACCTGTTAGACCTTTAGGAGTCACTTCCCTCTGCTGCTTCCTGTAGTCTTATGATTCTCTACCTTCCCACCCCACCAGCTGTGTCCTTCACTTCAGGAGTATCAGCCAACAGTCATGGCAGCTGCCCCCTACTTCCAAAGGCATGGCTTAGGGCGAATCAGCCAGGGAGAGAAATCTCTAGTCCAGTAGGGGCAGGACATACTCCATTCTCCCAAATAGGAAACTATGTGGCCCAGGAGGTCTTCCCTCTGGCAACATAAGTGGCACAGAAAGGAGATTGCCACCCCCTCCTTGTACTGTCCTAGAGTCTCAAACCTCAAATTATACTAAGATGTTAAGAAAATACAAGACGTACAGGCATTTGTATTTTTTTATGGTGAAATTGAAATGAGACCAAAAAATCATCAAAATGTTTAAATATATGATGTTTCCTATGTCTTTGTAAACATACCTTATATCACTTGGAAAAATAGCAAAAACAAACGTATACCTTTCAGTGCTGTAGTTTTTTCTTTTTCATCAGGACCTCCCTGCTGAAGTTGTGCCATGTTTATCCCAAGTGACAACCAAATTAAAGAAATGATGGAAATGGACATCAATTCTCAGATGAGAGTCTAGAATGAACCAAAGTAATAAATTAGCCAATTTTAAATGTTCATTTTGTTTTTTCATGTCATTTGATGTTAGCTTTTCAGAAATGTTTAAGAATTCTAAACAAAATTTAGATTTGTTTGCTAAGTAAAACAAATTATAACTTCTAAAATCATAAATAAAATAGAAATTACAAATGTTTACTGTGCTATTTATAAAGTCACAATTAAGTAAGTACATTGACTTCCCCATTTTCTTGACCTATATTAAACCAAACAAGAAGCATTTATTAGCCACTTTACTATATGCCAGGTCACTGCGAAAATAAAGACAAAAATGAAACAGTGTTTGCCCTCAAAGAGTTTACTTTCCTTTGGAAGAGAAAACAAATATACATGAAAGTAATATTTTAAATATATATGTATATATGTACATATACACACATAAAAAATATAAGTTAATCTGTAGAGGAGGCACTAGAAACTGGGGAGAAGGGCAGGAGAAGGCAGGAAGGCATGTAGGAGGTGGCATTTGATCTGAGTTCTAAAGGAAAGTAAAGATTTCTTTACTTTTCAAGAATGGAGAACAGCCTTTTCAAAGTCCCTGAAAAATGGAGATAGAGATTAAATATAAGAAATTTGATCCTCAAAGCAAAAACAAGCCACTGAAGTTTATTGAGAAAAGCATATGAACCACCTATACTAGTGACCTTCAAAACAGAACTGCACACTACTAGTAAAGTTATAGCTGAAGCTAGCTCCCCTAAGCTACTCTTCAGTAAAGATGGGAAAAGGATGCTAGCCAAAATAATGACCAATAAAACAAAAAGAAAACACCAGTAGATTACTCCATCCAGTCTAGGACAACTGAAGAGACCATCTCCCTGCACCACCCCCACTCCTACCTCCCTGCAGGTCACTGCCTAGGGATATAACAGGGACAAAAGAGGGGACAGGGAAAAGGAAAGAAGGGCAGTGTTAAGAGAGAGGGGAGTGCTGGGGAAGTAAAACAAACATCAGCTACATGGCAGAGTGGGAATCAAAAGTAATGAAAGTATAAGAATCAATGATAGAGGTCTGGGCTTCCTTCCAGAGGAGAGGCAGATGAATGGGTTTCATACCACTCCAAATATAGATTATTGAATGCTAATTCTATTGATTTTCTTTCCCCACTTTGCTTTTTTTTGTATAGTTCAGGAGTCAGACATGAAAAAAGTTATATGAAAATACGATGAAAAAATACACAATTAACAATTATTTATAACAATGAATGTAAAGGAAACATCACTCATAAAATAGAAGCGGGTAGAAGAATAGATGAGAAAGAAGAATCAATGCTGCTTACAGTGTATCATGCTTAAAACAATGAAGACACAGATAGTGAAAATGAAATGATGAAACAGAATTTATTATGTCTTAAATAAAACCAAAAAAGCAGGAATAGCAGTCATGAACGCAGAAAAAGCAAACAGAATTTAAAAAGATAAGGAAGGAAACTATAATATGTTTAAAAATGTCATAAATAATGAAATAATTGGACTGGACCTGGTATTTCAATAGTATGAGATACTGGTGAGAAAACTCCTACCAACGCAGATCATCACCTTCTCTGTAAAGTACATTTTTGAGAGCTGCCTTGAACACTGATAGGAGGTTAAATGACTTGCCCAAGATTTTTCTGGCTTCAAAAATGGCCGTCGCCAGTAAACTATGATGCTTCTCAGAAAACTGAAATGTCTGTACTTGATATATATATATATATATACACCAAATGCTACAACAACTAAGTACATAAAGGAAAACCTAATCAAACTATAGAGAAAAAGTCAGAACTATAATTGCTAAGGACCTCAATGTGCCCTATTCAGACCCAGAGAAAAGCAACAAAAAGATAAACAAGAAAGAAATTACAGACTTGAACAGCATTTTATAAAAGTCAGATATGATAGCTCTCTGGAGATTACCAAATGGGAATTGAAAGGAGAATAAATGTTTCTCAATTATGCCTCACACCTTTACAAAAATTGACCACATTCTATGGCATTAAAACTTGTTTAAAAAATGCAGATAATGCAGAAATATTAGATATCATTACTTACTACACAATACAATAAAAACTGCATAATAATAGAGTCTCAGAAGGAAAAATAAAAACTTAAATGAAGGCCAATTAATGTAATCTTAAGGAACTGATGGATCAAAGCACAAATCAAAGAAACAACAATTTCATCAAAGAAAATGGTAATGAAAAATCATATTTAAAAATAAACTTTTGGAATGGATCTAAAGTAGTTCTTTGGGGAAAAACTTACATTCCGTAACACTTTCATCCAACAAAAGGAACAGACCTAAGTAACTGGATATGTAACTAAAAACAGACAGAAAAATAACAAACTTTTTTTAAAAAACTAAATAAAAAAACAGAAATTCTGAAAATGAAATCTAGTGGATATCCACACCAACACGGTAAGGCCCCAGGAACAACAACACTGTCAGGTTACATAAGGCAGATTAATTGACCCAGGTTTGAAATGGAACAGGTCAAAGTCAGTAGTAGTATCAGCCCATGAAGAGTCCTACACTTTCCAGCATTCCATTCCAAGATGGGGAGACTTAGTCTTTTTTTAAAAGAGTAATAACAAAAATTAATGTATTCAAATGAGGCCCTGCACTACTACAATCAAAATCTGCTATTTTGGCCAAAAGGATAAAAAACTATGAACCACAACCACAAGGCTATAAAAAGTACAAGCTTCCCACAAAAAGAAAACAAGCTACTTATACGTGAAGTAAAAACAGAGAATAATGTAAAGAAATTGGAACCCAAGTAATTACTAGATTCTTATCTTCAATGTAATTATGTAAATATTATCATCAAAAAATAAAAACAGACTAAATAGTTTTATTATACTAACCCAATTCATTGCCACCAAGAAAGCAAACTTCAATTCCTGTTGATGACTTAAGTGACCTATCTTTTCAGAGCCATTTGTAATGAACAATAAAGTAAATGAAAAATGTTAATGGATAATAACAGTAAAGTACATAAATCAGCTTGATATTAGCTATGATCCTAGGTATATTTCTATATTATTTTAATTTATATATTTCAGCTACATGAATAAAGGTAGTACTTATTAAAAAGATAAATGTCCAAGATATCCACAAAGTAAGTTTACCCTCACTACATTGGAAGGATATAAAGTACCCTTACAGATAGAACTAGAATGTGAAACATCATAAATTTTGGTCAGGGAAATAATTCATTTAGAATGGAGGAAACCATAGCCATTCTTTAATAATGACCTAACAATAAATATCTGAATCTTTTAATTTCTATACAAACATGTCTACAGAAAACAATGTACACTGAAGATTTTAATTTTTAAAATTCTGTTCGTTGGTTTGGATTTTTTTTTTTTACCTATGCCTGTGATTTTATTGTCGTGGGAAGTATTTCCATTGACATAGATCAGGGAGTACTTGAAACCCCTAGTCTCCCAGATGCCTTTTCAGCTATTCCACACTGTCTCCCATAGAAAAAAGTGAAAAGATTTTATAAGGTAAGTTTCATGAATTCAAGGTAAGTGAGAAGGCCTATGTAGTCTGTTTCATGGGTTGCATGTTATCAATGCAATGGAATCCACAAAATATACAAAGCAGCAGCAGAAGGCCTCCAGTGATTAAGTAGACCTTTGCTGGAGAATCTACACAAAGACAGTGACAAAAATCGCATGGGAAGTCATAAATAAAGTATGATTTGTAGCAAGGTACCAAGTACCTTCGCTGACGACATCAAAGATCCAAAATACGGTTTCTGTACAGATTTCACTATTAACTGCCTTTCTTACTACAAATCATTTTTTAGCAGATATGAAGGAGGATCCCAATAACAACAGTGACTCTAAGTGTCCTGTTGTAACTACTGCAGGGAGAAATTTGCCTATATAAAATCTTACAAATTATAGTTAGATTACTGCATACCTTTTTATTCTTCTCATGCCAGACTAACATTTCTTCTAATAAATAACTACAGTTCAGAATTCATATAAATGTAGGATTTCAAAAAATTCTTTTCAGTACTGGCCCCCAAATAAGCATATTTATCAATAAATAAATATGATATTAAAGCTGATTTCCATAGCAAAAGGAAAATTTCAACCACTGGTACTATTTGGTTTTAGTGTCATTTTACTAATTTTAAATAATGAAATAGATTCCCAGGATTAAATAGCAATTATTAATATTTTACTCTAAATTAGACAACACATGCTTAAAGGTATACACGTCAATTCACTGTACTTAAATTTATAAAGGAATAAATTAGGCAGTTAGTAATTATTCTACCTCTAACCTTGGACCTGATAGCAGCTGAGGCAAAGCAGCTCAGCAAGAAGCAAAAGCAATTTTGTCTGTTATCCTCTTACTGGTTGTGTTTCATTTGGACCATCTTCAGTTGTTTTCCAGAGCTGTGGCACAGCTGGTGGAGCTAAATCAAGAACATTATAAATTCTCAATTTAGTTTTCCTAATAAAAATTCAGAGTTATAACCTGCATGACCACAGATAAACACTCCTGAAAATGCAGCTAGCGAGCAGTTTGATCCATCTGATATATACTAATAACATGCACTTGATATAGTTTATTTGGCATTATCTGATGGAGGTTAGGTTATAGGGAATAAAGGAGCAGAAGGTTTTTACTGATGTGAATTGGGACATAGTTGACATGTTGTATAGTTCATGATAACCACTACTGTTTAAATATAGTTTTGCTAGGAATGGTTACAGTACAAACTAGATTCAAAACATCTCAGTTTGCAATTTCATTCTGTGAACTACACAAAGCAATTATCATATCTTCTTTCCCTCTATGACTCCAACAGAGAATCTTCTATGTATAAATAAAGCTATAAATAACTTGTCGTGTAATCTTGATCCAGTCAGCATTTCAAAACACATAACGATGGAATATTTCTTGGGTGCCCTGTTCACTCAGCATCTTGCCAAAGCACTTGAAAAGTACATAGAATACACATGGGGACTCTAGATTTCTTTTCTAGCAGGTAGAAAACACCTATGATAACTGTGATAAAAATTATTCTACTTTTCCTGCACCTACATAATTACAATATCATACCAGAAGAATGAACTCAATTCCATGAGATCATTTTCTAACATGCTTGCTCCAAAATTTGGACTAGCTCCAGCCCCAGGTCTGAGGACTCAGATCAATACTGAAGTACAGGAAATCTAACTCAACAATTTATCACTAATCTGAGGGAGTCTTAAAGATTGGGTAAAAAGAAGAATAAGTAACTGTCTATTTTTTTTCAGTGATTTGAGAAGCGTCAAAAGGCCCATTTACCTAATAAGAAAAAGTAACTTCAATTCCTATTCTCATCCTACAACCACTTGGTTCATCCCACCCAAGAGATAAAAAAACATGACTGTAGGGAAGTGAGGGCACTGGTGAAGAAAGTATAAGGCAACCAGATCAAACAAAATAACGGAATATTTGGGTAGAGGGGAAGAAAATCAGTATGGAAGGAGGACATCAGAAAAGAAAGAGAGATCTGTTTCACACAAATTTCACATGTTATAGTTTGCCCTAGGACCAAGCTCAAGTGGCACCATAAGTATACTAGAACCTTGGTAATGGGAATCACTTACAACACAGATCTAACTAAGGAGTCTTTGAAACCCTTTAGTGGACTGAAATATCTTTGACACTGCTCCAACATTAGGATCATTGCTCACATAGCCTTTTAATGCTTTCCTTGATACTCAAAAGGACCTGAAATTGCACTGATATATATCCAACAATGCAGGTCACAATCCATCAAAGTCTAGTCATTATGTGCAGCTCTTGTACATGTTTTCCCATAAGTCTCCAATTGGTCTCCCCAATGTGCTGGGGGACCTACCTTGATTTCTTGTTATCACAAGAATATTAGTAGAGTACTATGATAGCACAATTATCCCTTACTCTCACCATGTTACTTGCTCATCTTTTTCATATATACATAGATATGTATGTGTATAAACATACATATGTTATTATTTGATGACATATTTTATTCTGATTCTCCTTCAAAATTTCACAAAAGACTATTTCAACACTTCATCATGTTCCAAAACTGACCCTGGAGTCCAATTTCCGGCAGGTTCAATCATGTTGGAAAGAATTTGAGTTTCGTCCCAACAGCTGACTGAGTCAATTACAAAGGCCACCCTAAACACAAAGAAATTCATTACCAGGAGGCTGGTCCACTTGGCAAAGAATCTACTGGTCAAAGCAAATCATTCCTTGATATTATTATACCACCTTTCCTCCTTATTTCAGTCATATCTTATTAATAAGTATATATAAAGCATGATACAATGAAGACAAGGCTAGCTACATATTTGACCCCCCTTTCGGACCTATTAGTTCTTCACCAAAAAAACCTTGGTTCTATAGCCACACCTTACCCTTGCTGGCTACCTTATATAAGAATGCTTTGGTCCAAAGTGGTCTAAAATTGGAACCATCAATGGCTCAATATAAACTCCTAATTGTGATTTAAAAATGAGAACAAAACAAACTAAAGTTCTAGTGATATTCTCATAGTTGTCATCCTCAAATCCTAAAGATTATACTCCATGATTAAGAAACACTGTAACAATCTGGGAGGGTTTTAAGTGTAGAATAACTCACAGACTAAAGGCGTCAACTTCATGACATTTTCAGCCAACTTGGACACCTTTTTAAGAAGTGAGGTTGCTCAAGTTACTGTCAATCAGTTCCAACACTTTGTAATTCAACCACCTTAAGAAAGGGAGCCAAGAGTTAAGAAATCTTGAATAAAAAAATTCAAGAAGAAACTAATACCATACTACCGTGTCTTAAGAGATTCCAAGTATACTATACTGATCATCCAGTTCAGGTTTCAAATTGTTTTTTGGTCAAGTGCTTTGAAACACAGAAACCCCAACAGGGCTCCAATGGAAAAGTATACAATATCTGGAATACAATGCTATTACTGAACCTCAAGGGATAAGCAGCCTCTTGTAACTCTCTCATAGCGCATGATAAAGAGGCAGAAATGGTAGAGCTAGAGTCAAGAAATTAAATTGTTTTTTTAATTTAAGTTTTCATGCTTAATATACTAGAAAAAGGAATGTGTAATCCCAATAGTCTGTGTGGGTAAAACATAAAACCCACGAAAACCACTGCACAGAACCTACCACTGTCTTTCAAAGAAGATGATAGCTACTGAATGAATTTAAGAAAAAATAATTTTGTGTAAAATACAAGTCATATTGTGAAATGTCCATTAATTCAGAATTCAGTTATAATTTACCATGACATAGTCTCTCTACATGATTTCAAAGCAGGGAGTTGGTAGCATTGGCAACATCGAAGTAACATATTTAAAAAGCTACCATTAGTTTTCTCATCCTACTACGCATCCTGCTAGTTCTGTACATTCTGTCAAGTCATTATAAATGATCAAAGATACTATATCTAATGTAAATTCTTCTAATTTTCCTACTTAAATATTAAAAGAAAATACAATGTTGAGCTTTTTCTACTTCAAGATTTTTTTTTAGGTTTTTCACCTCAAAAGCTTTTAAGTATATATATATATATATATATATATATATATATGTATGTATATTCTAAAAAGATTAAAAGGGTTTAAAATTCAAAACAGTATTAACAATTGGCATTTACATAGTGCTTTAAAACTTTGAAGAATATTTTACATATATTGATTGTTTCACTTGAACCCATTAAAACTCATATGCAGTCATTCGTCCTGAAAACTGTTGTTAATCTAACAGAAGCATCAAACAAGTTTTTTGTGTATGAATTGTTATAATGCATATCAAAAAAGATACTATAGCAACTATTTCCAAAATCAAATTAACACTATCTTGAAATTGGTCATGAAGCTTTTTTAAAAAACATGACCGTGTCATGTGTGGCTCAAGTCATTTTGTTCTTTGTAAAATATATTGCAAGTAATCAACGCAAAAAAAAAAAATGAAAACTTGTCTTTTAAAATGTGAATCAGTTACAGGGGAGCAGAACAAGAAAGATGTAGGCTAACGAATGAACCCTAGGCATTCTTCCATCATGGTTGAATTCATTGTGGTTTGCCCACAAGAGTAGATCATCTTCCAGTCTCTGACTGTTAGACAAAAACTGAGCTTCAGATTTGGAATGGGGGGGGGGGGGGGAGGGGGGGGGGAAGCTTGCCAGTTTTCCAAGACTGAGTTTTAAAAAAAAAAAAAGTAAAATTCTGTAGTAGCAGCCACTGGAGGGAGGGCTTGGTGTTAGAATGAGAATAAAACAAGCTTGAAATATTTTATTTAGTGCTTTGTCTGAACCTAGCATTTTGTTAAATGCATTTCTATTTGTTTAAATGACAAATGCCAAAAATATCACTGTTTTCTGCATGGGAGTTAAACTTCCTTTCTCTGAAAAACAGATGTTGATTCAACTGTCCTTTATTGGTACACAAATTAGCATGAAGAAAATTATAAAGCTGCCTGAACTGTCAAATGACAGTAAGCAGCTTCTGCTCAATCTACATTTAAAGGACTATTGGCATTTAATAAGCTAGGTCATCCTATCAATAGTGGGTTCCTTTGAAGTTTTATTCACTAACTTTGGTAATGGTCTTTTCTTACCAGAAAGTCAGCAAACTATCTGAAACCTATCTATAGCTAAACTGATCCACATAAAAGAATATAAAGGATACCTACTGAAATTTGATACGTATACTTGAAACCAAGAACACATCTCTGCAGTGGAGCCATACCAAATAATCGATTCCCAGGGAAATGTCTTTTTGTTTGTTTTGTTTGTTTTTCAAAGTTTCCTTATTGGGTTAGTTTTTCTAAACAATAACAGGACATTGAATTCCGGAAACAACCATCTATTAAGCTTACATTTTTAAAAAAAGGAAAAAAGCTTGCTATTCTTGTACTTTTTATGAATTTTTATTTACTTTTAATAGTGGAAGATCTGTAAGACAGGATTTATATTACTTTCTACAACTTATGGTTCACTATTTTTGAAAAATCAAATGCATCTGTTATCTCATTGATGTGGGTATCCTCTCTATGAAACCCTGCTAATCCTGTGAAATTTTTTTCCATGACCTCTACTAAGGTCACTACAGGAAGTCCACCTATCCTGCCTAGGATCTTTCTTGCTTTTTCTTGACATTATAAAACAGGACGAGGCCATGACTCCCCAGACCATCTCTCCCCCAGAAGTCTTGTTCTCATGTTGGCAATGAAAATAATGGCTGTGACTCTCTTCCACAGCATCTCCACCTCCTGCTGTGTTTCTCCCCAAACATCCATTACAGAAAACAAACTATTGAAATGACGCTCTCTTCAAACTCTTATTAGTCCATGGTGTCCTGACCTCTTCTCCAACTTACCTTTCCCTCAGTTCCCTTTTCTGTTTGTTATCCTTCCCCCACTAGAAGATAAGCAACTTGAGGCAGAGATTTTTGGGTTTTGGCCTTGTATCTATATTCCCAGTACTTAGCACACAGTAAGTGCTTAATAAATGCTTTCTCTTTCTATTTATATCTCATGCAATGGAGCATGAGAGTGGCCTAATATTTATTCCTTCCTCACCTGAAAAGGCCATCTTCTTTCTTGCTCATACACTTCTTTATTGACATCCTTCACCTTTCCTTCATATATACTTCTCCAAATATACTGCAACCTACTCACACCCACCATACATCTTTCTATTGCCCTCTCTAAAATGAAAAGTTCTGGATAACACTTACCAGGAGAGTTACTTGAGAAAAGCAGATGGATTAGACCATGGGTAAAAAGGGAAGGTCTGTACTGAAAGCAAAAATTATGAAAGTGAGTCTATTCTCAAGATATCTAAAGGACAGGAAAATATCAAAGGTATGGAAACTTTTTTCAGCTTTACTGCAACCCAAAAAAAGGTAACAAAAGGTACCAAAAAAAAATAACATTAATAAGCAGTGCCTGCTTACTTTGCCATCTATAGAAAATGTTTATGAAAATAATCTACATATGCATTGAGGGCATCCTTGATAAGATCATTAGAAAATAACAGACATACTTTCACAGGCAATATTCTATAGCAGCACATGCCTTTAATATTATGAAACTAATGAAAATGTAAAGAATATAAAATACACTGTATTTGTTGTTTCTCAAGCTTTTTAAAAATGCTAAAGAAAGCAAAACAGGCTCTCTATTCAATAAGCTCTCCCAAGCACACATCAAAATCATATAAAATTCTTTGAAAGGTAAAAATAAAGTTAATTTTGATGACCTCAAAAGAAAGATTCTCTACACATGGTTGAAAGACAAGTCACTAAAGGGGAAAAAAAGAGTTGTCTTTGGACCAAAAAACAAAAAACTGGCCTCCTTGCTGTTCCTCACACTCCATCCCAACTCCAGGCATTTTCATTGGCTATCCCCCCAAGCCTAAAAGGCTCCCTCCTCATCTCTACCTCCTGGTTTCCCTGACTTCCTTCAAATTCTACCTTTTAAAGGAAGCCTTTGCAAAGTACTTGTAATGTTAGTGCCTTCTCTCTGTTGATTATCTTAATCATATGCTCTATATAGTTTGTTGGTTCATAGTAGTTTAGATATTGTTTCTCCCATTAGACTGTGACGTCCTTGAAAGCAAGAATTGATTTTTTTCTTTTCTTTTTTTTTTTTGGTAACACTAGCACTTAGGACAATACCTGGCACATAGTAGGAGCTTAATAAATGTTTACTAAGGAGAGTAAAAAGACCTAATTCCTAATTTCAAATCCTGCCTCTACCACTTAATAGTTTAATAATTAAGCTTAATAGCTTAATATCTACCACTTAATAGCTTAATAATTAAGCTTAGTAGCTTAATAAGTGTGACCTTAGATAACAGCTTAACTTCTAGAGGTTTCAGTTTCCTCATCCAAAAAATGGAGGAAGGTACAGAAAGGAGAATGGAATAAACTAAAAGGTCCCTTCCAGCTCTAAACCTAAATCCGATGAGATCTGCCAGACTTTCCAATTTGCAGACAGAATTGTATGCTGATTCCTTCAAGCCTCAGAAGACAGCAGAATAAACTCTAACTAGAACTGGAAAAAACAGTTAACAGAATTAATTTGGAAGGACAAAAGGTGCCAAGGGAAATAACAAGAGAAAGTATGAAATAAGAGAGTAGAGCACAACTAGATATCAACTATATTATAAAGCAACTGTCATCAAAACTACTTTCATAGTGGTGGGGAAAAAATAAAAACAAAAACAAAAAAGTAAATCAGAAAAGACGAGATAACCAAGAAAGGGAAACAATCAAAACCGCAGTCTAATGTGTGATACATAGATTCCTGTGTGACATATAGACTCCCCTTTGACAAGAACTGTTAGGAAAAGTAGAAATCTGTTCAGCAGAAATTTTTTTTTACCAACATCTTACAACATGTACAACAATAAGTTCAAAATAGATATGCAACCTAAATATAAGAGAACATGCCCTAAAAAAAATTAGAAGACAACAAATTCAGTTCTTTGACCACTATAGCTAGAGATAGAATTCTTAAACAAAAGATAGACATCATAAAAGATAAAACAGGTAATTCTGACTATATAAAATTTTAAAAGTTTTACACAAAAAAAATCAGTGAAGATAGAATTAGAAAAGGGATAGAAATGATTGTATCATAGGTCTACAATAAAAGTTTGCTATGATATGTAAATATACATACATGGATCTATACATCTGGAATTGGCACACTCATATAACTCCAAGAGTCATTCCCTAATACATAAGGGATCAAAGGATATAGTTGTCAAAAGAATTACAATCTATAAATAAGTGCATGAAAACATGCTTTAAATCACTAATAGCAAAAGAAATACAAATTAAAACAGCTATAAAATAGCTAAAAATACAAATAGAATAGCTATTAAAATAGCTATAAAATAGTTTCATTGTACAGAATACAAAAAAGATTAAAACAATCAATGTCAAAAAGACTATGGGAAGCCTGGCACATGATGGTAGAACTGTGAACTGGTTCAAATATTTTGGATATCAGTTTGGAATTATAGAAGAAATGTAACCAAACTTTGACTCTATAACTCAATAATCCAACTATACATATAGCCCAAAGAAGTTAAAAAACAAAACCAAAGATTCAATACATATCAAAATTTTCATCATTTGTAGTGATAAAAATCTAGAAACAAAGCAGATTCACATCTTCTGGGAAACAGATGAAAAAACAACAGTATAGGAATGTAACAGAATATCACTTTTAAAGTACTTAGTACAATTTGGTGGCACATGGTAGGTGATTAATAAATGCTTGTTCCTTTTCTCCTCCCCGTAATAAGTGATGATAAATAACAGGAATTCAGAGAAACATAAAAAAATTATAAAAACTGACGCAGTGTGAAATAAGCAGACCCAAGAGAACACTATCCAACAATATAAAAAGATCTAGTGAACTCCAAATAAAGGAAAAACAATGAAAGGCTCAGACAACAGATAAATATATCTCCCAGCCTGCAACAGAGAGGCAGAGTACTACTGTAACAGAACATTACAGAAACTGTCAGATTCGGTCACTACATCAGATGTGTTTGCTTAATTACACTTTTGTCATTCAAGGGTTCAACTGAGAGTCAAGGTTTCAAACGACTAACATCAAAACAAAATTTATCAAAAAAATGTATTTTTATTAAACTGGGCCTATCTATCCACCCAAGAAAAACCAAGTGGTTAAAGAATGACAGAGGATAGCCTTAGTAGATATTTTAAAAGAGGGAAACTTTTTAACAGCCATTCTCAATACCCTTGGGCAGGGGTGGGGAACCTGCAATCTTGAGGCCACCTGGGACCCTCTACCTCTAGGTCCTCAAGTGTGGCCCTTGGGAATCCACACTTCACATAACAGATCCCCTTAATAAAAGGATTTGTTCTGTAAAACTTAGACCCTTACTTGGGGGTTCTCAACAACTTGTTTTGATCTGTGCTAACTCCCAGGGCCCTCCCCTTCAACTATCATTTTTTTTGGTTGACTCTTCAAATTAATGTCTCCAGTCCTAAGCCTGTCTCCCGAGTTTCAGTAACTCCTCAGTTCTAATACCAGGATTTCTAGGGACCTGAAGGATACAACTTACAGATAATGTCACAGTTCCAATTTCAATATATCAAGAACAGAATTTTAATTTCTTCCTCAGAACCTAGTGCTCTCTTCACATCTTTGTCACATCAGTGGAGAGTGTGCCATCAGATTTTCTGAGGATACAAAGGAGCTTACATTCCAACAGAAGAGATGGCATGTACAGAGTGAGGAGATGAAAGGTGGCCTTAGAGAAGCAACAAAGCATCCTGCAGGAGGAGGCATTTGAGGTGAGTCTTGAAGGAAGATTCTAAGGAAGTGATGAGGGGAAGCAGTCCAATACTAGAGACCACCCAGTACATGAAGAGGGATGTGTGTGAGGAACAGCATGTATGCCAGTAGCTGAACTATGGAGGGAATAACGTTTGAGATGATAAGAAAGACAAAAAGGCTGTAAAGAAACTTAACCTTCCAAACAGGAGAGCTTACACTGATCCTGAAGTATTAGGGAACCACTGAAGTTTGAGAAGGGAGGTGACATGGTATAAGACACAGACTTTAGGAAAATTACTTCAGTAGCTGTATGGAGAGGGACCTGAAGAAGGAAGGTCATTAAGAAGGCTATTGCAATATTTCAGATGAAAAATGAAGAGAGCCTAAATTAAGGTATAGCTGAATGGATCATGCCAGATCAGCAATCTAGCTCTCCCTAAGACCTATGTGCCATGAGTTTGTTCAAGGCTGGTTGGTTGTTTGTTGTCCTTCATTTTGGAAGAGAACCAAAATGACATCATCATGAGAGTTTGTTCAAGAACCTTAGTAATAAACTGGTGAGCATATGAAAGCTCATCAAAACTTTTGTTTTTTGGTTTGGGTTTTTTTGTTTTTTTAATGTTGGAAATTAGGCCTGTGGCTTTGAGGCTCTCAACTGATTCTTTAGGGAAAGAGCAGTTCAGACTGGGAATAAATAATCTGAGAATTTACCATGTAAGTCTTCAAGTAGTTGTTAGGAAGGGAAAACAACATTAACAAAGTCACAGAACAAGCAGAGTGTACATGTGTGCAGGCTGAGGAAGGTCAAACAAGGATATACAAATAAACATGAAATGAAGTCATTTCTTAGACTGTACAAAAGCTCAAAATTTCAGATCTCCCCATTTTTTTGTGGTTTTAGACTTAATATTTTAATATCTATTTAGAATTGTGATAACTTAATCAAGACGGCAATCAAGAACTGAGACATATTTGTTTCTTCAGTTGAATAACATGATCTTTGAGGTTCCTAACAATCCTGGATTGCCTTCCTTCTCCTTCATCTTGCTTATCAGTCATCAATTTCCATCCAGATTCTTTATTTAAGAATCTTTTACCCTTTTGTCTCCATTTCCAGGGCTGCCTCCCTTCCCCAAGCCCTTCTCAAGCTCACAGCTAAAGACAGTCTCCCCACATCGTAGCCATCCTGTGTTCTGCAGTTTTTTCATCATGTCACATCATTTCACAGATTAGTCCATCTCTTTATAAATATCTCCATTGCACAAGTCATCAATAGTTGTCAACAGCACGCAGACAAATGACACACCTCGATGATGCTTCTAATCTAACTGAGCTTCTCTTAAGACATGGAAATACTGACATCATTGTTGTCAGGGTGGTAGATTCCTACCCTAGTAACAGCTGCCAAGTCCTCAGTTGCATCCTTGAATATGGTCATATATAATGGATAGAATAATAAGAATGGATGAATTAAAGAGAGCACCTCCATGTACCATATTCAATATTATCTAAAAAGACAGGGTAACCAATAATGGTGTCCTAACAGAGCAAGGATGCTAGCCCTAAATGGACGGTTTTGCTAGAAAACTCTGTTAGACAAAAGAATAACCAGGCACATGATGCAAGGTGATAGGGCAACTGCAAGAAGGAAAGTCAGGGGAAAATCACACCACAAAAAACAATTTCTTTTGATGTGGCATTCAGACTGTAATAGAGATTTGATATCAACTGTGAAACACGGGAGACCCTGGCACAGGACCACCCAGCATGGTGTCGGCATCCAAGAAGGCACTATGCTCTATGAGCAAAGCAGAATCACAGTACACAAACGAAATATGAGATATGCAAATCCAGAGACATTTCCATCCCAAATGTTCAAAGGGACTATTTGTGCCCAACCCGTGGCAGAACCTTCCAAACTTGCGTTAGGCTGATCAGGCACCGTCAAATACACTATTTCTTGACCCCAAAATCATGATGTCATTGATCCTCTTAGAGTCCAGAGGACAGACAACACTGGAGATTGTTCTAAACTAGACTCTAGAGTATGATAGAGATCATTCAAAAGTAGTATCTAGCAATCAGAAATCCTCTTTCTGAACAAATGTAAAGAATAACCTCTTGTTCTAAACTAGACTCTAGAGTATGATAGAGATCATTCAAAAGTAGCATCTAGCAATCAGAAATCCTCTTTCTGAACAAATGTAAAGATAACCTCTTCAAATAAAGAGGGTCAGTAGAGTAAAAAAAAAAAGTCTTGAAATATACATATGACTTTTCATATTTATTACTGACTTGATTTTTGGTGGATCCATTCACAGTATGTAATACTTCACTACTGATACAGTACCTCATATGATCATATTCTTCATCCACTGAATCTATTTCATATTTTACTATATGCCAAAGTTATTTATTTTTATTATGAATAGTCCTTTTACAAAAACAAGCCGGCATAGTTGCTTGTTCACTGATTAGATCAGAAAGCATTCTTGAGTTTAGGCCGATGGCTTCAAAATCCAGATCACTTAAAGTACTGACTATTTTGAAAAGAGAAGGGATGTTGTTACAATTGGAATTGTTTAAAAACTTCATTCAAGCCAACTTTCATTCTTAAGTGTAAAATCACAAGGAACATGGAAAATGGAATACTCAAACGTGGAAAGATTCACTAGATAAAGACTTCCAGTTCTACAACTCTCTGATCTTCCCAAATGCTTAACTATTGAGTATAACTGGATGTGACTGTAAAAGACCAAGACCCTACTCTTAGTTTTATTCTGCCTGGAATTCTCTCCCTCCTCACTTCCACCTCCTGGTTTCCTTTAAATCCCAGATAAAACTTGTTGATTGTTTTCAATGTATCTTATACATTATTTGTACGTAGTTGTTTGCAGGTTGTCTCCTCCATTAGACTATGACCTCCTAGAAAGCAGGATTTTTCTTTGTATACACAGCACTTAGCACAATGCCAGGCACACAGTAATAAATTCTTAATGATTTTAATGGTAATTGGTAAAGATAAAGCTCTTCCCCACTCATTAATGGGCTTTGAAAACCTAGATGTTGGTGCTTTTCTCTCTGGTATCTATGTGTGTATGGTCAGACAGTTGGAGCTGTCTATTGATCTGTGATATATGTATTGGAGCTGTCTATTGATCTGTGATATATGTATTGCTTACAGTCAGACAGATGGAAGCCCTGTCTGTTGATCTTTGTTTCTCTGTATTTTCACCGAAGTTCAGGGTGCTGACTTTTTCCCCCGAACTATATGAATGATACATGTGCTTGATTAAAGTGATTGTTGACCCCTCAAAAGTTGCTTTTCTTTTTAGAAAAGCAGATCTGAGAACCTGTACAGCAAGCCCTCCTGTGTATGCCAGGATCCTTGCTGTTATACTGACACAATATATTATACACAAGATATTGTATATAATACGACAGCAAGAACATGGCTAGAGTAGCTTATGGCTGAAGAAGGGAGGAAAAAGAGAAAGGAATATAGGGGGGAAAGAACAGTTCCCAAGGGAGCTACAGTACAAGAGATCTGTTCATATTCAAGCTTAGATAACTTTTACCACCTGACTCTCCTTCTTATTCCCTGGCTACTATGAATCAATAAAGTCAAGAAATCAAGCTGATTTCACACAGTAATAGTACACAAGACTTCATATTTGATCCTAGAAGTGGCAGGGAACTACTGGAGTTTATTGGCTAAGAGTGATATGGTCACTTTACAAAAATACACTTTTTCTACACTTTAGAAAATCGCTTTGATAAGCTATGTGGAAGATCATATGGACCTGGAAGAGGCTTGAGGCAGGGAGACAAACCAGAAGACAACTGAAATAGTTCAGCAGAGAGGTGATGAGTGCTTGAATTAGAGTTGTAACTGTATAAATAGAGAATAGGGGACATACACAAGACATGCCCTGATAGTAAAAAAAGAAAAATGACAAGATTTGGCAACAAGACTGGATACATAGACTAAGTGTGAATGAGCTAAAAATGACAAGGTTGTAAGCCTGGATGACTAGGAACCTGAATGACTGTTGTATCCACAACAACAGTAGGGAAGTTTGGAAGAAAGGGTTTGGAGTAAAGAAAATGAGTTCTTTTTTTTTTCCTTTTTTCTTAGTGATCTGCTCAAGGTCATATAGCTAATAAAGATATGAGGTAATATTCAAACTCAGGCCTTCATGACTCCAAGTCCAAAGTTCTACCTACTTCACCACATAGATACAATCAATTAATCAATCAATAAGCATTTTATTTATCACCAAAAGCAAAAGTGAAACAGACCTTGCTTTCCAAGTGCTTATATTCTAATGGGAGAGATAATGTGGACATATATAAGCATACACAGAGTAAAGACAAAATGGATACAGACAATTTGGGGAGAAGCTGGGCAGATGAAAAAAAGGCTTCATGTAGAAGGTAATGCATGAGATCAGTTTTGAAGGAAGAAAAGGCAGTCAATGAGATGGAGGTGAGGAGGGACAGCAGTCTAGGTATGTGGAAGAGTCAAAATCCTGTAAGGAAAGGAGAATTATTTGAAGCCAGAAGGCCTGTGTTCAAATCCCAAAAGTGATACTTGTCTGATCTAGAACAAGTCTTTCTGGGCTTCAGTTTTCTCATCAGTAAAATGAGGGAACGTAACTAGATGACTTCTAATTTCCCTTCCATAGGATCACAGATCCAATTTCCTCAAGTAAATTGTTGATTTTCTCAGGGTCTGAGTTTTCTCATCTCTAAAAGTTCATGTCCTTTTCATCTCTAAAGTTATCATACTTTTAGAAAGATATATCCAGAACGTATCCAAGAACACTGTGCAGAGCAAGAAGGAAAAAAAATAAACAGTCCTAGTGATGATAAAAGACCACTGTAAAGCTAGCATAGAAAATTTTAAAAATAAAAGGTTTGGGAATGCTCATTGCCAGAAACCTCTTAGAGGAAACTGAAGGAATGACAAATCTCACCCTGAATGAGAACAGAAATAAAAGGTCCATGTTATGAGAATCATCATCATCATAACTAATATTTCTGCCGCACTTTATATAATATCTCATTTGATCTCAGACACCAGGAAGTGTTACAAACTAAAGCAAAAATATTTGGAAAAGTGATTAACAGTTATAATAAACAACATAAACAAAAACAATTTCCAAAATGGGTTTAACTTAAATCTGATTCTATTTATCTTTCCCCTCCTTTCTCTCTCTCATTTTCAGTCTGGTTCTTTTCCTTCTGCCTAAAATGCTTTTGTACAAATTATATCAATCTAATAAACAGAGCTTTAAAAGGTACTAAACTTCAAAGATATCGTAGAAAAAGGATAGTCTCTAATTACATAGCACTAGAGAAGTACCTGCACGCACACATGCACACAATCTTTTTAGAAAACTTTTTTAAATGTTATTAGTGGGAAAAGCATTTCACTAGCAGACAGGACTCTAAATCTAGCTCCACAACGAATTGTCTTTACCGTGGACAAGTCACTTAGCCTCTAAACCTTATTTTCTTCATTTATAAAATGAAAAGTTTTAACAAGATGATCTCTTAGTTTCCTTCCAAGTCTAACATTCTGTTAATTATAAAAAGATCAAAACAAGACTTGGATCACATCCAGCTAATTTTACTGCCAATATGTTGGAAATCTATCACCAAGGTCAAATGACAATCACCTCCCCAACAATATCAAAAACGTCAAGGCTAAGGAGAGAAAAAATGTGCTGTTTTAAAAAAAAGAAGTCACACTAGTAACAAAATCATACCAGTCATTCAAAATCCCACTTTCCTTATCCCCGTGTCATTTTCTCCTCTACTCAAGTCTCTAAAAAAGAGGGAGCTATTCTGACATTAACCCATCAACATATACCCCCCTAATCCTCATCCTCTCCCATCTTCTCCACCAGAATGCCTTGACTTTCACCCCACCTCCCATCTATTCTTTCTCATTTTCAATCTTTCTACACCTGCAGGTTCCTTGATTTGTCTATTAACATATCTAAGTCTCCTCTATTCTTAAAAAAAACTCACTAAATCCCATCATCTCTGCTAGCAGTATTTCTGTACCTCTCCTCTTAATTAAACACAGTGAAAAAGCCATATATATTCTATACCTCCACTTCTCTCTCTCACTTCTAAACCTATCTGAAATACGCACTTAACAGAAACTTTCTCCAAAGTTACCAACTGTCTTTTAACAGCCAAATCTAACAACTTTTTCTTAGTCCTCATCCTTCTCGACCATTCTGTAGCCTTTGACAATGCTGACCTCCTTCTGATCAGCGTGGTCCTTATTTCTAAGTTTTTGGACTCTGAATGCTCTTGGTTTTCCTCCTACCTCTGACTCTTTTTCAATCTTTCATCCAAGCCAAACCCACTAATTTTAAGTATACCCTAAGACTCTGTCTTGCCCTCTTCGCTTTCATCCCAACATTGATCTACTTGATGACTTCATCAGCTCCCATCCCAATTATCATCCCTATGCAGCTGGCTTTCAGTTCTCTGTACCTAGCCCTGGTCTCTCTTCAGAGCTTCAGTTTCATATCACCAACTGCCTATTATAGGATATTTCAAATTGGATGTTCTGTAGGCATCTCAAACTCAGTATGTCTAAAACAGAATTCATTCCTCTCCCCCAAAACCTACTCTTCATCAGAATTCCATTATCAGTCTTTAGTCACCCAGATTCAGAACTTGGTGTTATCTTCAATGCTTCATTCTTGCCCCACATATCCCATGAATGGACAAATCTTGTTTTTTCTATCTCTACGTTGTATCCCATATAAATCTCTTTCTCTCCATTTAATGACATTTTTAAGAGTCATGACCACCTGTTTTGCCACTGTATCCTAAGGCCAGGGGACTTTTCCAACTGACTTAGAGATGAAACTTTCCATACGTAGTATCTTCCCCATTAAAATGTGAGTTCCTTGAGACTATCATACTACTCTATTTGCATCCCAAGCCCATTAGTGAAATATTTTGTATATAATAAGCATTTAATAAATGCATTTTATTCACTCATTTACTCACCTTCCACTCAAGTAGACACAATCCTAGGTCAGGCCCTCATTCATAGTTTCCTATTTTGTATACATGTCTCAAATATCACTCTATTCCAACCAATATTCCACGTAGCTATCAAAACAATTGTCTTAAAGCACATCTGTGACTATGTCTTTTATCTACTCAATAAATTCCAATGACTCCCTATGTCTTCTAGGATCAAATGTAAATGCCTCTGTTTGGCATTTAAAGTTCATCACAACCTGGCCCCTTCCTATCTTTATTTATGCTTCAGGCTTCTTCATGAACTCTATGATGCAGCCTACTTGCTATTTTTGTACAGGACACTCCACTCATAATTCAATGCTTTGCAATGGTCATCTCGCATGCCTGGAAAACCCTTACTCTTGTCTCTTAGAAGCATAGGTTTCTGTCAAAACTGAGCTCAAATACGGCCTTCAAAGGAGAGGGCCACTAGTGCCTTCCCCTGTAAGGTTGGTTACCTTGTATCTACTTCCTAGGAATCTTGAACATGCCCAGAGATATATGTACATGTTGGTTACTCAGTAAGAATTTAAGTTCCTTTATGGCAAGGTCAGAACTTGGCACAGTGCAGGCATGGTAGGTACTTAGTAAATGCTTGGTGATTAACTGGATTGTCAAACTACTGAAGGAAATAATGAGATGATTACCCAAACTTTAACAAAAAAAGTTTCTTACAAAAGCATGTTTCCTTGCTTTACCAGGGATTCTTAACAATTTGTGTGTCATGGACTTGGCAATCTGATCAAACATATGGACCATTTCTCGGAATGTTTTAAATGTACAAAATACATAGGATTACAAAGAAAACAAATTGCATTGAAATATAGTTACCAAACTGTTTTCTAAAAGTTTTCAGAGACCAAGTTAAGAACTCCTGCTTTAGAAAATGCATTACAAAGTAACGAATCCTTTGGAAATAAAAAAGTTTTCTTTTGGGAGACTGAATAAAGACAAGAGAAAAACAATAAAATATAATCCCATATAACCCAAAATCTTAAGCTGACCAGACAGGAAAAAATATATTTCATATTCATAATTAAAACCATTAAAAATTCACACACATATGGTTGTTTTGTTAAAACAAATATACATGTTTCTTGTTGAAGAAAAATACTGACAAAAAATAAGGTTGCTTTAGTTAAATCAGATCATTTAAATGTCTGGGTTTGGGAGGAGGTCATAGTTGCAAAATCCATTTTTAAACAGCAATATTCTCCTGAGGATATAGCTGTAAATAATGGAAACTGCAATTTCCAAAGAACTAGTACTGAAGCTGATCCAAAGAACAATGGATACAAAAGACATAAAGAAGCTTGAAGTATAGTAGCAATGATGACAAAAAAAAAAAACTAATAGGAAATGTCCAGGAATTAGCAACAATAACTAACAATGAATGGATAGCCTAATTATTGCACTGTCAAAACATCTAGAATGAAGGCCTCTAGAATAGTAAGAGGGCATCATATTGATGTTTTATGGTAAAAAAAAAAGTTTCACAAAATGAAAAAATGACCTGGGTGGAATTCTAACTCTGCCACATAACTACTATTTATCTGTGTAACCTTGGGCAAGTCATTTAACATCTCATCTCTCTGCACATTAGTTTCCTTATCTGTAAAAGGAGGGTATGAAGTGAAATGACAAAGTTCTGTTCTATGACCTGGTCATAATCTACCCATATTTATGAGTTCACAAATCCATTAAAGAACATAAGAATAACTCCTACTGCTAATAAATAATAAAGGTTTAAAAGTGAAAGCTGTATATTATAATAAAGAATATTCAATTTGGACTTTTATAATAGTGAAAATGTTACATGTTAACCATAACACAAAGTCATAGTTATAGAAGAGACCTCAGAAATCATCTAATCTTCATTTTTTCCGGGTGGAGAAACTGAAGCCCAAAAAGTTTAAAGGGCTTATCTAAGATTACAGAAGTATTGAGGAGTAGACATCTTCTAATTAAAATTCATGTTTTGTTTTTCCCAGTATATTATGCAGCCGCCAACTTGTGGCTATCAAATTTATCAGCACAAGTTAGTTCAGAAAATCACCAGTCTATCAGAAAACAAGGAATGTTTCCAGAAAAAACAAAGAATAAAATTTTGCTGAGGAAAGTGAGGCAGAAAAGGGAAAAGACGGGCAAGAAAAATGGACACAAAATGGAGACATTGAGTAGGGAAAAGGAAAGAAAAATTGTGTTGATTTCATAACTTGAGTGAATTATTTTTGTAAAATAAATGAATAAATGGGCTTATATGAGTTAAACAAAACTCTAAAATACTGGATTACATGGTCTAATGAAAATGAAATCTATGCCTCAATCTAAGTGGTATATAATAGGTATGGAGGTTATATCAAGCAAGTATGTACTTTATATCAAATCCATCCTAATAACCAGGTGCCAAAGAAAGGAAAGGTGAAGTTAAAAGTCCTCAATTTCAAACTGACTTCTGTCCTAGGTTGCCCAGTCTATTTGTTCCTGGGAGGAATAAGGGAGCCTGGGACCCAAAGCAGATACTCTCTGTGCACTGATAAATACTGTGTTTGCTGACGAAGAAGACCATACCATCAGAGAAATGATGACATGACTTGCACTTGACTTTGTTTTGAGTGATCTAGTGAAGAGATATTCATCAGGATGACTGGAGATGAACCAGGATGAGGCAATTGGGGTTAAGTGACTTGCCCAAGGTCACACAGCTAGTGAGTGTCAAGTGTCTGAGGTCCTCCTGACTCCTGCATTGGCATCTACCACCCAGCTGCTCTGATAAATACTACAACTGCTTGAAGTCTCTTCTGGGCTGTTTCTTTTATGAATTGACTTAGGAAGACACAGAGGAATGATGAGGTTCCCAAATAGCCCATGCTTCCAAATTCAAATACAAAAACGCCTTCCAAAGTCAATCCTAAGAGCTTAGATGATTATCCAAACCAGGGCAGGCCTTCCTTAGCACAGACATCTGAAAGCTGATTGTTGTTAATCATCCCTACACCTGGGCCAAACTTGGAAAAAAAATACTAGACTATGCAAATTTTAAAATGCCTAAGTTTGTTTGTACTCTGACATTAGTGAATGAGAATAACTTAAATTCAATCCACTGTTTATACACACTCAGATCCACATTGTTCAACAAAACATACGGCCAAACCAACTCTCTTGGCGTTTTTATCATCACATCTCTCCTTTACCTTCATTTCTCACACAGAGAGCCACTATCCTTTTACACGAATTCCTCATCTCTTGTCTGCACTATGTTAAGACTAAACAGGCCTTCTGCAAGCTCCTCAGAAATGACATGCCATCTCCCATAACTTCCTCTGCACTGGTCATTCTCTCACGCCTGGAATGAACTCCCTCCTTACCCAAAAGAATCTTCATCTTTACTCAAGATGTATCTCAAGCATCACCTTCCACAAAAGGCCTTTCCTGATGCCCCCAATTGCTAATGTCCTCCCTCTTTAACTACCTTGTAAGTTATTTTGTAATTCTTTAGTATATACATATATACATTTATATATATGTTCATACTGTCTCCTGAAATACAATGTAAACTCTTAAGAGTAAGAATTTTTCCTTTTTTTTGTATTTGTATCTATATCCCTAGCACAAGTTACTGTGTCAATTACGACAGACAGTACTTGCTTTTTGATGACTTGTTTGTAGAATGTAAATCAGCTATATTCCTGAAATAAAAGCAGTTGTGACCGAACCCACCTCTTATAATATAGTGGAAACTACAAAAGCAAAAAGCATGATGACTGCCCAAGGTACCCGGAAAACAAGAAAAGGATTTTCATAGCAAGTGTTACTTGTGTTAAAAAAAAAAAAACTGGAAGCAACTTAAATGTACAAAAACAGAGGAATTGTTAAATAACTTGTATAACAACAGTCTTCCCTCACTCAAAATTAAGTCAAGTACAAATTATGTCATCATTTCTCTGATGTCATGGTCCTCTTTGAAAATGAAGGATGAATGAAACGTAATGGAATTCTATAATACAATCAAAACTATCACATATGAAGAATATGGGGAAATCTTGAAAAATCCTTATGAAATAGTACAAACAAGAAGAAGAGAGGACAAACTATGACTTTGTACAACTGATTCCTATTTACAGGTATCTCTGAAAAGGACTAGATACATTTTGCAATAGGGTACAAATATCACTTGCTACTTACCTATGGCTACTCTACATATTCCATGTGGTTCTAAAACCTGAGAAAGCTATGGTACAACTCTAATTAAAAACATGTGTATTGGCTCATTCATTACTTCACTGAGGTGGAGACAAGCTAGAAAAAGTGAGTTACAGGGAAGGAGGCAAGCAAAGTGTAAAAATCATCAGATGTCACCTCTGTCATTTACTTGCCTCTGCATACCTGGGCAAGTCATTTAACATTTCTAGTTCTCTAAATAAGAAAGTTGAACTGGATCACCACTGGGTCACTTCCAGCTCTGGATCCTATGAAACAAGTTGCTCCACATCTCATTAAATTCAAAATGATGTTTTATCAGACCTGAAGAATCATTTATCTAGTATTTTCATCCCAGTTTCATGCCAATGTCACCAAACCACTAAATAAGTCACCTGTTGTTGACTTATTACATGCTGCCACCAAAAGATAATTAGAGCTCCACATACCAAGTTTTCCTTCTAATATTAGTCACACAGTTTGCCAGTACTGCCACCACCATCAACCATATAGAGTTTTGAGGTACTGGTCTATATGATCCACTGCGAACTTCAATTCAATAAACATCAATTAAGCACCTATCATTCATACACCCTAGGCCCAATAGTAGGCACTGGGGATACCAAGACAAAAAAGTAAACAGTTCTTGCCTTAAAAGGTTTATTCACATAAAACTTCCCTTGAACTCCCAGCTTGGGTCATTGTTGTTTTACTTTACACAAATATTAGGTTATAAATCAGGAACCTAGAACCACCTCTGCCACTGAACCCTAAAATAAGCAAGTCACAGAGTCTCCCTGTGCACCAGTTTCTGATGTTAACAATTTGTACTCCTGGATAACTCACAATGTTTAAGGACAAATATCAATTCTTTGAAACTGCTTTGGAATAATTATGGCAATCATAATTGCCTATGATAAAGAGAAAAGTATGCTTATTTTGAAAGGCAACGTGATGTAGTGGTGACTAAAATGGACTTGGAATGACGAGATACCTGAGTTCAAACACTGCTTTGGACGCCTACTAAACTACATGTGATGAGCAAAACACAAAACCTCTAGTAAACTTCATGTAAAATGTGGTTAACAATTTATGTAATATACCTTACAAGACTATTATGAAGATCAAATGAGATGAAGTATGGAAAGTACTTTGTAAACTTACAGAAATGCCAACTATTAATTATTTTATGAGCTGTACCAGAAAGCTGGTTGACCTGGAAAAAACCCACTATTTTCCCCACACACTTTTTCAAAACACTAAGGGAAAATTAACATGTCAATACAGCATCATTTGTCAGTAATACTGTCACTATCTACCTCTCAGCATTACAGTAAAGAAATGAAAAGCAGACTTGCCTTGAGAAAATATCATTCTGAATACCATATTAAACTGCAAAGGAGAATAGTATCCCAAATCCATTTCAAAATAAAATAGTATTAATAACAGTCCATTTATCTAGTACTTTGCATCTTAAAATATACTTTCTTCAAAACAACTCTATGAGGTAGGCAATGACAAGTATTAAGTTATCCCTATTTCACAGAAGAAATGGAGACTGAAGGAGTTCCTCACTGACATAGCATCAGTGTCAGCACAAGAGATAGCTTTTTTTTTATTTATTTGACCAGAACTGTGTCTTCATCTTCTGAATAGGGACCGCAGCTGAGGATGCAAGCTCCACATTTACTGTTAAGAGTTGTAGGGGACCCTAAGGGGTTACCTAACTTGCCCTGTCATACAGGTAATCTGAAGCAACTCTTCTGATTCCAAGTCCTGTGGTCCTACAATCCGAAAGCTACTTCTGAAAATAAGTTCGACTAAGGCAATCGTGACATTAAGGTACTGTCATTCCATTAAAATTTACTATGAAGTTCACTTTTCTTTAAACTAGAAAGCAGCATGGTATATGTTACAGTGGTTCTCAAAGCTGGTTCCCCAGACCCTTTAAGGGGGCAATTAAAATCGAAACTATATTTCTAATAGGATGTCTTAATTTATAATGTGTCAGAAATTGATAGAGTCCACATAGATGGGATCCTCAATAACTTCTAGGAATGTAAAAGAGTTCTCCAACTGTGATCCCCAGACTCTTTCAGGGGGTCCTGAGGTCAAAAGATTATTATTTCATCATGATAAGATGCTTTAATTTCATACTAAAATGGCAAAAAATGGATAAATATAGCCCACCTAGAGGGGATCCTCAATTTCTGAGAATGTAAAAGAGTTCTCAAAGCGTGGTTGGTTCCTCCTTTCAGGGGGTCTTTGAGGCCAAAAGTCAAAAAGGTGATCCTCAATCACTTTTAAGAGTGTACTTTACACTCTTTAGTTCTAAAACCAAAGTTTGAGAACTCCTGGTGCAGTAGAGTGCTGGTCGGTCTCGGAAACAGGAAGACCTGAATTCAAGTCTTGCCTCTGACAAAAACGGGCTTTGCGACCCCGGCCAAGTCACTTCCTCTCTCGGACTCAAAAAACTATAAAATGTCTAACAGTAGTTGATGAGCGTGGGCAGAAGTTTCCTTACGGGAAGAGCTCCCCACGCCAAGAACTCACAACTTCGCGGCCAGGGAAGCGGCGAGCTCTGGGGAAGCACGGCCGCAGGCGGCGGGCTGCAGGGTGGCCGGGATCCCTCCGCGCGGGCGCAGCCGCAGGCTCGGAGGCCCTGGGCGCTCGGCAGCGCCCGCACTAGGTCCTAAGGCACAAGTGAGTCTCCGGGGGACACAAGGGACACGCGGGAGCCGAGGTTCTAGGGCGACCCCTAGGTCGGCGCCCGGGGCGCTCCCCAGGGGGCCCCCCGGGGGCGTGTTCGCACGTGGCTGGCACGGTCGACCGGGAGCCCGGCTGGGAGCGAGCCCGGCTGGGAGCGATCCCCAGAGCGGCGGGCCCCTCCCCCGCTCCCCAGAGCGGCGGGCCCCTCCCTCCGCCCCCCCAGCCCCCCTCGCTCCCCGGGCCTGGGACGGCAGGAGCCCGGCCCAGCCGGCGGAACAGCGGCCGCCGCGCCGCGGCACCTACCTGGGCCAGACCCCTGCCACGGGGAGCGGGGAGGCGGGGACCAGGGAGGTGGGGGGAGGGGGCGTCCCAAGGAGGTCGGGGAAGGGGAGGGTCAGGGGGCGGGGCGCCTCACCATCTCCGGCCGGACTCACTCGTGCGCTTGTTGTGATCTCAGCTCCCCGGATGCGGCGCCACTGCCGAGTTCAAGTTGCACTTCCGGGGTCCTCGGCGAGCATGACGTCATCGGGCCTACGGCCACCACCCCGGAAGCGGCCGGCGCGCGTGCGCGGGGCGGCGGCCGATGTCCTGGGGCTCCGCTGGCTTCCTCTTCCACGGCCGGCGGGCCCAGGGCTGAGCTCCCCGGGAGGGTCCGAGCGCAACCACCGCAGCCCCCGCAGCTTCGGCCCCTGGGAGGGGGCGGGTCCCCTCGCTCCTGGAGCCAGGGAGGGCGGTCGGAGGCTCGTCCCACGCCGCCCTCCGCGGCAGGAAGCGCGGGCAGAGGCGCCGAGCTCGTAGCCGCCTCCCTCCCGGCCTCCCCACCCCCTGCGCTCCCTGGGTCCCCGAAGTGGGCCCGTGGAGAGCGGGAGGGACGCTGCGGTGCCCGGGACTCGAGGGGGCCGGGGCTCGAGGCCTGCCCCACTGCCAGGCCTGCCACCCAGGCGCCCAATTAAATGCTTCTAGAAGACTCGGGGAAGTCGCTTGGGCCTCAGTTGTCCCATCTGTAAAGTGGTGGCCCGGATAACCTGAAGCCCCTTTTACTTCCAGATCTGGGATCCTGTGACTCGTGGTCTTGTAAAATCCTTTTCACCTAAGGTCTGATTCTTCAGAAACAGCAGGGGGTGTGGACCTTTCCCGAACTGGAGCCGTTTTTAATCGATTGATCAGACAATTAGTTGCAACAAATAATTGAGTTCTTCTGATGCCTAGCCCTGATTCTTCCCAATGAACAATTCTACCACATTTCTTCTAATTGCCCTTAATATATTCATTTTCATTTGTGGAAATTGTCGAATGAAAAGTAGAACAATTGTTGAAGAGACCAGTCAGCCTGGGTTCAAGCCCTTTGGGCAAGGCAGTTAATTGATCTAACTCTGTTAATACGCTTTAAGTAGCAAAGAAGCTGCTGATGAGCCCTATTGGTAGCCGAAACTTTCCCACTGGGGCGTCCTTATTCCGGTTAAAGCATACGTCCATGTTGTATTTTTGCTCTTGCCAGATTTGAACTCCAGGAAAGATGAGTCTTCCTGACTTCAGGCTGTGCACTCTGTCCACCTACCTGCCCCTTCCATACTGTATACCTAGACCTCTTAGTAGATGTAACATGGTGGACATTTTAAAAAAAAATAATTTGTAGAAACCAAGAGATCCATGGTGGACGATTTCCAATTTTTTTGACCAAATATCAAGTCTTTATTAAACATTGATAGAGGTGATACAAAGGCATGGACTTTTCTGCCCACAAAGAGCTTTTATTTTACAAAGAGAAATTAATTGGGTCAAGGTTAAAATGCTATATTTTAAGCATCTCTTATAAGCATGACCTTAATACCTGAACTCCCTCCCGAAATTACAGTCATTCAGAAGCAGTAGACATTTTAGAGTCTATCTAATCCTGCTTGTACAGGACAAAGAAGCTCCCCTACAATAAATCCAGCAAGTGGTCATTCAGCCTTTGCTCATAGACCCCAAATGAGAGAAAGCTCATTATTTCCATTTTCCTTTTAGAAAGTTTTTCCTAAATCCACCTCTACAGCTTCCACCAAGTATCACGTTAGAATTGGAGTCAAATGGAACTAGTCAACCTGGTATCCTGGAAAGAGTGCTGCATTTGGAATCAGAATTCCAAACCCTACCTTTACTCCTTCCTAGCTGAGTGAACTTGGGCAAATCACTTAAATTCTTCTGGGTCTCAGTTTTCTCAATTATAAAATTATTTTAATTTCTATTAAAGTAGATGACTCCAAAGGTTCTTTACATCTCTAAATTTATGATCCCATAAGTATAAATCCCTTTTCCACTTGACAACTTTCCTAATATTTTACATCCATTTCATTTACTCATAGGATCATAAATTTAGAGTTGGAAGGAATCTTTAAAGTAATCTAGTTCCACTCTGTCATTGTGCATATAAGGAAACAGGGACTCAGATAAAGTGACTTTGTCACACCAGTATAAAGTGACAGTAAAATATTTCCCATTAATGAAGCACAGATTTTCTTACTCCAAATCTGGCATTGTTCCTACTGCCCATAACTATTACATTAGTTTATTTCTTCTCTGGACTAAATTTCTCCAGATCTTTTAGCCATCCTCACATGGCATGATAGAAAGATCCTTTACCATTCTGGGTTCCTTTGGATCTTCCCCAATTATCCTTCCCCCAAGTAAGGTGCCTAACTGAATGTGAAATTCTAGATGTGCTCTGAGCAGAAATGAGAGCAAGATTATCACTTGTATTTCCTATACTTTCCTGCACAGAGTTTAAACTATATGGTCCTTGAGATCAGAAACTGTCTTTTGCCTTTTTTTGTATGTCCAACACTTAGCATAGCACCTGGCACATAGTAGGTACTTAGTTAATAGAGGCTATTTATGAAAACAAAAAACCATTCTGGGCCATTGAAGTAACTTCATCTGCCATTCTATTCTTTCCCCTTCAAATCTCTGTAACAGCAAGGACCCCAACATACACAGGAGAACCTGCTATACAGGTTCTTATATCTGACTTTCTAAAAGGAAAGCATATATATCCTTCATTTAGTTCAGGGGGCAAAGTCACTACCCTGAACTTCAGAGGAAATACAAACAGAGAAATAGAGACCAACAGACAAGGCTTCCAACTGTCTGACCATAAGCAATACATACATCATCAATTAACAGAGATCCAACTGTCTGACCATAGGTACATAGTTACCAGAGAAAGAAACACCAACAAAAAAACCCGGGGGTTTTTTTTTGGCAGGGGGGAGGCAGAGGGGGTGAAGGGGAGTGGTGCTCCTTAGTACCTCAGACTATATATATACTTTTCAGAGCCAGAGGGCATCACAACCCTTGAGAACTAGTGCCTCATTAGAAATCAACAAAAGGTGTGGGCCTTCCTACAAAACAAATTTCCCCTAATCAAGCTTCCCTTAATGGGGTGGGGAAGATCTTTAACAGTCAGTAACATAATAACCATTACATTCTGCTACTATCCCAAGACTCTTGAAATTCTGGCCCAAGGCAGGGAAAGAGTTGTGGGTTTGTTTAGTTTGGGGTTTGTTTGGGTTTTTTTTTTTTTCGAGTGGGGAAGGCCTTGCTGTATAAGAGAAAAAAATTTGGAATACCTGATAAATTTGTATGTCATCCTTACACAATCTTCTCTGTCATTCCAAATTTAGTATATATGCTGTTATATGTGCTGTTGAGGTGAGAAAAGATAACCAACTCTGCCCTTGGGCAGAGCTGTGTTCAAAGAGTGAGTACTATACCATACCTCACTCCTCCATAATCATTCCTAGGACTCTACAAACTGTACTTTGACCACCAGAATCACCTACCCCACTGTCATACATGTTCTCAAGCCTTTCTAACCTCTTCCTCAGGTTGGTTGATAATCATATCATTGTACTGTTAGAAGACTGTAAATGCACTGCCTTAGAGTTCTACCCAGATTCTGAGCCATAAGCTGCCAAGGCCAGAGTTCTCTTCCCTAGCTACTACTCACCCCCTTCATATCCATCTGTACTTCACCAAGCCTGACTCAAGATTGTCTGGTGGCTCATGTTTGCATTGGAACAAAAAGAGCACTCATTGACCATTTAACCAAAGGAGATTTATTTAATAATATGGAAATTGTATTCAGCAAGGCTACAGCATTGATTCTTTGAACCCAGCACCACTCACTTCATTTGCCATGGCAGCGTCTTATCAGAATCATTTGTCAAAACTAAGAATGCCCTGAACTCCTCATGAGCTGGGCTTTTCACTTACTCACCCAGGAGGCTATATCAGCAATTAGACCCTTCGTCCCTGGATCTATTAAGTCTCAGGGGTGGTTTTATTACCTTTCAGTGAAAGACTAGCCTAGCCTATGTGATCGAATATGGAGCAGAATGAAGAAGAGAAATCCCAGATTTCACCTCCTTTTGGAGTGACCAAGTTCCAGATGTTAGTGATCTGGCGAATGTGAGTGATGCCAACTATTTGCAGTTCTCAATGGGTCTTCTGGTGTGAGGTTATAACATGGAGAGCAGAAATGATAACTCTTATGTAGCGCAGTCATCAATTCTCACCATTATCAGAGTTTCTTCCAGTGAGGTAGCTAAAGTCATTACACTTGTGCTTGCTGCCTCTCTCAGTGCTCGGCTCAATACAGACTTACTGTGTACTAACACTCATTCAGTGTCTCCCAGCCCACCGGACAGGACCTCCCCTTCTCTGAGAGTCCCATTAAGAGGGAACAGAGAAATATCAAATTTTTGACCCTGTAGAACCCTCAGTTGAAAACAGAAACAATCTTATCTCTTCCCAACAATTCTGCTTTGTTCTTCAAGGCCTTCCCTGGGAAAAAGTTAGTTGTCGACTACTTCATGTTGTACAGGCAGCAATGTGGAAGGGCATAAGAAGTTCTAGATTATAATAAGCAAAAGGTTATATACAAAAGCTCTACTTCTGCTAGTATCACAATTTCACTGCCCCCACTACCAAGGCCTGACTGCCCTCCTGCCACCCCTCCTGCTCCTGTTACTTTCAGGGCTTCATAGACCCTGGAAGTTCCATCACATTGATGAGGTCAGAAATGGTCATGTGGGATAGCTCAGGAAACTCTAAAGAGTTCTGACCAGAGACTTGGAGTTCTTTCCATTAATGGTCATCCTCTAAGATGCCAAAAATCCTCCAACTGCCTGACTTTGCTCTGACTGAGGAACCCAGGAGCTCCCAATATCTTCAACACAAACTGTCACCAAAGCTAGGAAAATCCCTCTCTGAACTGCTATGTGCTCACTTCTTCTCAGAGAAGAGATTAATCTGGCCAGTCGTAAACTCTAGCTTCCATGAGTGGTCAGTCATCATTTCTTTTAGCTACCTGGATGCATCAACCACCCGCATAGGAAGTCCCAGAGAAAGTTATATCTCACACATTTTTAAAGGAGAGTAGAACCTGTCCATTTAAACCAACCTAACCTCACACAGCAGTGGTATGTTGAAACATGCTTGACACACAAAAAGATGTCCAGGAAAATTTATTACAGCAGAGTGCAGAGAAATTGAACACTTTGGCCAAAGCAGGCCCCCACCCTCTTTTCAAGAGGAGGGAGCACTGAATACAGAAGCAAGATGAGCTATATGCCATTACTCCAAGACAGACCCTCCCACCAGGAGACAGATGGGTCTGTTCTCCATTAGGTCACCATCTTCTCTACATGCCCATTACGTAACCACCTGTGGTGTGATCCCCCTCCCAAACATGATTTAACATAGGACCCATGATTAGAAAATGGAGGGATAATTTTATGCAGGGTGTCTGTTTATACACATGAGGTTCAGTAAGTAAGCGCAGTGAAGAAAAGTTTTCTCCAGGTTATTCTAGGTCATTTTCTTTGACTAGTTTAAGCTAGCTTTAGATTTGGTCCCTTTATCAAGAACTTTGTAATTTTCTGAAGGCCATTGTCTGTCTCCTGATTGGTTGAGTCTACCAACAGTCTGCTGACTTTCTTATTATCTGACTTATTCTCAATGACTTCATCAACTAATAATTTCTGTGGAAACAACTTTTTGCTGTCTGTCACTGATAGGTGGGGAGAGAATCAAGGGACAATCCTGTGTTCCCAGCATCATTCCAAAGCACCAAGTCTTTAAACACAGAGCCCTAAACATGGTCCAAGATTTCACAGGGCTCACCTGTTTGATCTCATTATACGCTCTCCACTTAAATACTTGCTAACTTCAGCAAATCAGTTAGGATATATTTAACACATTTGTCCACATTCCAAATTCTTGAAAAGTCTGAAATCTTGAGAAGGCTCTAACATGACTCCCTCACTACTTACATTAAAGTCTCAATGAAGTCCACATGGCATAGCTCTTAACAGTCTCCTAAATGCCATGTAAAAAATCTCAAGTAGTCTATCCAGTACAATTCTTAAACATCCTTAAAATTAAGTCTTCAGGGAGGATCAGGAACTTCACTGGAGAGCAGGACTTTCTCCCAAATATAAAGTTATGCTAATTCAACATCAACATTGTACAGTATTTCCTATCTTCAAGGCTCAGTTCCTATCTGAACACCTTTAGATCTGTTGCTAGTTGCCAAATGCTAGCACAGAGTTTATTTTCTAATCTCACCAGTTCAGTGGTAGTCCATCCCTTTCCCAATGAAAGGACTCAGTGTATGTGGCCAGAAGCATAATAGCCATAGGGCTATTATGTCAGGGCATCTGATCTCCTAAGGGTTCCCTTGATCTTAATTGCCCTTCCCACACTTCAACAATGAAGTCAACTACAAGAATATGTTTCCAACTAAATGTTAAATGTTCTGAACTAGGCCTAACTCAGAGTGGTCTGCAGATTCAGATTTTAAATTGGACTGTAATGTTACATGGTTAACATTTAACAAAAGGAAATGCACAGTTAGCAATAGTATGGAAAGGATATTCATCAAGTTTACAACATTAATTCAGGTGGATGTATCTCCCCTCTCTCTGCACTTACTCTGGTAGCATGCCTGGTCAAAAACATGTGTCAAGCCTGAGGGGCCTCTGATTGCTACTGTAGTAGATTTTTTTCTTTGGTTTTTTTTTAATTGCATTTATTTATTTATTTTTAGATTTTGACATTCATTTCCACAAAATTTTGAGTTCCAATTTTTCTTCCCATCTCTCCCCTCCCCCACCCCATAACACCTTGCATTCTGATTACCCCTTCCCTCAATGTACCCTCCTTTCTATCACATCCCACCCTTTCCTTATCCCTATCTTCTCTCTTTTCCTGTAGGGCAAGTGTTTCTTATTTCATAGTTATATGCAATATTAATTCTCAACATTTGTTTCTAATACTTGAATTCCAACTTCTCTCCCACCCTACCTCCCTACCCATCCCTACTGAGAAGGCAAGCAATTCAGTACAGGTTATATTGAAATGGACCAAATTAATAAGTCACAGGCAAAATTAATTGAGAATTTCGAGAGTGTCATTTATTAGCCAGGCTGGCGGCTGCCTCATGTAGAGACCCAGAGGAGACAGCCCCGATCTGAGGTGGGTGAGTGCATTTTAAGCATTTCGGCGCTACTTGGTACAGCCTTGCAGTTTTCACAACAAACAGGGTTCTGACAGAGTAAGAGGGGGGGCTGGCTACTAGGCAAGAACCCCCAAAACAAAAGGGGTTGTCAGGGAGTTACTAGGCACAGGACCCCTGACAGAAAACAAGTGCCAGTAGAAGTAACCAATCAGGAAAGGGGGGGAACTTCTGCAGAAGGTGGTTACCTGGTAATGGGGGGCTAACATGGGGTGAGCACAGGTGGTTACCAAGCAAATGGGCTAAACAAGAAGTGACTGTTAACAATTTATCAGATATTAAGCCAAAGGGGAATAACATTTTGACAGGGGCTTAACAACAGAAGGAAACTGTTACTAGGCAAGTTATTCGGCCCAGTAACCTAACAGAGATCTCTCGGCCTAGGGGCCCAGGGAGAAATAATGTCCATTTTAACATATGTGTTGTTTTGCAAAACACTTCCATAATAATCATGTTGTGTAATACTAACTATATTTCCCTCTGCCCTACCCTGTCCCTCCCTTTTTTATTCTCTCATTTGACCTTGTCCCTTCCCAAAAGGGTTTACTTCTAGTTACTCCCTTCTCCCATTTGCCCTCCCTTCTATGATCCCCCTCACCCCACTTGTCTCCTCCCTACTTTCCTGTAATATAAGATAGATTTTCATACCAAATTTAGTAAGCATGTTATTCCCTCCTTCAGTCATATGTGAAGAGGGTAAGCTTCACTTATCCCCTCTCACCTTCTCCCTTTTCTCCTCCATTGAACAAGATTTTTCTTATCTCTTTTATGAGTTATAGCCTGCCCCATTTCATTTCTCCCTTTCTCCTCCCAGTATTTTCCTCCCTCACCCCTTAATTTTTATTTTATTGTTTTTTTATAGATATCATTTCTTCTAATTCAACTCAATCTGTACTCTATCTATGTGTGTGCATGTGTGTGTGTGTGTGTGTGTGTGTCTGTGTCTGTGTGTGAGTAATCCTTCCACCTACCTGAATACTGACAAAAGTCTCAAGAGTTACAAATATTATCTTTCCGTGTAGGAATGTAAACAGTCCAGTTTTCAAAAGTCTTTTATGATTTCTCTTTCCTGTTTACTTTTTCATGCTTCTCTTGATTCTTGTGTTTGAAAGTCAAATTTTCTATTCCGTTCTAGTCTTTTCATCATGAATGCTTGAAAGTCCTCTGTATCACTGAATAACCATTTATTCCCTTGAAGTATTATACTCAGTTTTTCTGTGGAGGTGATTCTTGGTTTTAATCCAAGTTCCTTTGACTTCTGGAATATCCTCTTCCAAGCCCTTTGATCCCTTAATGTAGAAGCTGCCATATTCTGTGTTATCCTGATTGTATTTCTACAATACTCAAATTGTTTCTTTCTAGCTCCTTGCAATATTTTCTCCTTGACCTGGGAACTCTGAAATTTGGCCACAATATTCCTACAAGTTTCTCTGTTCAGGTCTCTTTCAAGAGGTGATTGGTGGATTCTTTCAATATTTATTTTGAACTCTGGTTACAGAATATCAGGGCAATTTTCCTTGATAACTTCATGGAAGATAATGTCTAGGCTTTTTTATTTGATCATGGCTTTCAGGTAGTCATATAATTTTTAAATTGTCTTTCCTGGATCTATTTTCAAGGTCAGTTGTTTTTCCAATGTGATGTTTCACATGATCTTCTATTTTTTCAAACTTTTGGTTTTGTTTTCTAATTTCTTGGTTTATCTTATAGTCATTAGCTTCCTGAACTTGATTCTCTCTTTTAAAGAACTATTTTGTTCAATGAGCTTTTGAACCTTCTTTTCCATTTGGCCAATTCTGCTTTTTAAAGCCTCCTTCTCCTCAATGGCTTTTTGGACCTCTTTTTCCAATTGTTAGCCTCTTTTTAAAGGTGTTTTTTTCCTCAGCACTTTTTTGGTTCTTCTTTAGCAAGCTACTGACATGCTTTTCAAGCTCTTTTATGGCCTGAGCCCATTTCATATTCATTTTGGAGGTACTGAAGGCAGAGGACTTGACTTCCTCTGACAGTATGCCTTGTTCTTCCTCATCCTGAAAAGAGGAGACACCTGTTCACTCAGAAAGTAACCTTTTATGATCTTATATTTTTTTCCCTTTTGGGGGCATTTTCCCAGCCAGTTACTTGACTTCTGAATCCTTTGTCAAGAGGAGGGTCCTAGTGCTCTCCTCCCCTCAGTACCATGCTCAAGGCTGAGATTCAGATCAACAGCTCAACTCCCCATGGGACTTTGGGTGGAGGCAGGGCCACCACTGAGGACTGAGGTTCAGGTCAGCTGCTCAATTCCTGTCAGAGGCTTTAAGCTGAACTTCCTGGATAATGAACCCAGGGTGTTTCTGCATAGCTCCTGCTGCCTACTGCTGCTTCTGCCTGGGGCCAGTGCTGGGGAAATCCCGTTCCCCTCTCTCCCAATTGAGAAAGCCCTCCAACATTGACCTTTGGAGCTTTCTTTGTTGCTTGTGGGTTGAGGGATCTGGGACCCTTTCTGTTGGGAATTGTGCCTGGGAGGTCAGTTCAGGTGCTATTCCTCCCAGTGCCTTGCAACCAGGGCTGGGCTTTGCTCTGCTCAGAGTCCTGTGAAATAGATCTTTCCTTTTGGCCTTCCAGATTACCTTTGGCTGGAAAACTCTTTCACTATGTTTTTTCTGTGGCTTCTGCTATTCTGGAATTTGTTGAGAGTCATTTTTTACAGGTATTTTGTGGGCTGTGGGAGAAGCGCTAGAGTATATGCGTCTTTCTACTCCGCCATCTTGGCTCAGCCCTCCAGATTTTTTTTACCTAAGTAAAACAATAGTTAACTTTACTAGGAAGCCATATCAGTAGTTTTAACTTTAGTCTTCCCACAACAATTAAGCTTCTGAGATGGTTTCATTATCTTCTAGGGGAAAAAATACTAGCATAGCCTATGTACAAGGACTTCAGTGATATCATACTTACGTGAGGCCATACAAAGTAGGATCTTTTGTTGTTTTGTTTTAGTATAATCAAGAAGTACAATGCCTCTACTTGAATAATATGATTGAGGAAGATCTTTCCCACCCATTGATGGGTCTGGGAAGATTTGTAGTAAGGCCCATACCTTTTGTTAATGAGGCACTGGTTCTCAAGGGTTGTGATGCCCTCTGGCTCTAAAAAGTGTATATATTCTCTGAGATGAAGTTTTTGGAGCTTAATTTTTGGAGGAAGGTTTGTGTGCCAGATGAGACTCTGGGAAACCACTAAGGATCCCCCTGCCTTTGAAAACCCAGATGTTGGTGCTTCCCTCTCTGGTAAATATGTATGTATGTAATGGTCAGAAAGTTGGATCTGTCTGTTGAACTATGATGTATGTATTGCTCATGTCAGACAGTTTGGAAGCACAGTCTGTTGATTTACATTTATCTGTATTTTTTCTGAAGTTCATGGTGGTGACTTTTTCCCCTGAACTAATTGAATGATAGATGTTCTCGATTAAAGTGATTGTTAGCCCCTCAAAAGTTGTCTTTCCTTTTAGAGAAGCAGATTAAAGGGCCTTTGATAGAAGGTCCTCCTGTGTATGTCAAAGTGCTTACTGATATAGTTTATCATATTATCCATGGCAGCCCCATCCTGTGGAGCAGGTGCCACAGTAGGGAACCAGAGATCTTGCCTTTTCTAGCCCCAGCCTGCTCTCACCCATATACCACCAGAAAAAGCTGTCATGGAACTTACCCTCTCTTCCAGTCTGATGGCATCCTCCATGGTAATGGGTGCCCAACAGGCCAGTAGGAATTGGCCTTGAGGGACTGTTCCCATATCCCCATTGCAAAGTTCTAGGTACTAGATGACCACTATTGGCTAGACCTAAGGCAACCTCCCCAAATGTTAGGCCTCCTGTCATTCCCACCAAGTACTGCTTTAAGCCTTAGTACACCCTCAAAACAGTAATGGCCCTGGAAGAGGGGCTAATCATTCCCATCACCTGCCAACCAACTGTCACACCCAGGGAAAGAAAACTAGTTTATATGAACTAGCAAAGCACTTCAGGGGAGAGACAGGAAGCAGCATGTGCCAGGCAAGTCAAACCACCACATGTACTTTAATCATCACCTCTGACCCTGACATGGACAGTCCTGAATTTTGGAACCCAAACTTTGGAAATATCAATGCCCCCCACACAACCAGGCTGGCTTTCAGGCCAGCCCCCATAGCTATCATTAATGGCAGAAATCATTGTGGATAATGGGTCTACCTTCCTCAGCAACACCAGCAACAATTGATGACTAACTGCTACCAACAGAAAGATGGACCCAGGAGTACAGGAATAGCTTCCAGACCATCATTCCTTCTTCCAAGCCAGCTGTCATCTGGGGAAGCAATTCCTGTGGAGAGGGACCAACTATCCCCATGAACAGTCACACTCAGGACAGGCAAGCTAGTCTAGTTGAAGCAGCACTTGAAGCAGGAGGTGAAGCAGCACTCTGAGGGAGAGACAAGAGGGCAGCATGTGCTGGACAAGTCAAAACAACACTAACATCTTGACTGTCATCTCCTCTCAAACACTGATGGGGATAACCCAGGGCCTTGAACTCAAGACGCTTGGGAATGACAATGATCCCAGCTCAGTGTTATCAAACATTATCCTAAGTAACACCCTGTGGTCATGCATCCTGCAGGTGCTATAGAAACAGTACTGAAGATCCAGAAACGAAAGTTCTTGTCACCAAAGTCCTTGGCCTTGTCAAATGGCTCAACATCAGAAACTGAAGAGATTTTTTTCAGAGGAAATGTCATTAAAGAAAAGGCAGAAATATCTGCTTTGCTGCTGTACCCTAAGGACCATGGGAATTTTCCATCTGACTTCCAGCTGAATTCCTCCTTATGTGTTGTCTCCTCCATTAGAATATGAGCTTCTTGAGAACAAGGATCATCTTAGCTTTCTGTTTGGATCCCCAGTGCTTAGAATGTACTAAGTGCTTCATTCATTTGTTGGTCAGAGACTAGCCCTTTTAAAATGCTCATCAAAGTCTACAGATCCTAAGCATCAGTTGATCTTTCATTATGCTGTAAAATTCAACAGTCCTTTGTGACTTAATTGCCTTACTTAGAATGTGAGCTCCTTGAGAGCATGGCCCCTTTTTTAGGTATAGTCCCAGTATCTGAAATACAATAAGTACTTAGTACATGCTTTTCTATTCCATTCCATCTCATTCATATCGCATTCTACTCTTCTTTCCATTTGTACCTTCTGGGACCCTTGTTTTATCCTTGACACATTGTACTTTGTATTATATATGGCCTCTTTCCCCCAACAGTTACTTTGTGTATGTTTTGTACTTAACTGTATGTGGATGTATTTTTTCCTCTCCATCAAATGAAAACTCCTTGGGGCCTAAAATTATGAAACATCTCTCCAAGTTACTAAAAATTAGAGAAATTCAAATCAAAACCATTCTGAGATTTCTCCTCACTCAGCAAATTAGCAAAGATGTCAAAGATGGGAATAGTCAATGTTGGGGAGAAACTGTGGGAAAAAAATGAGAATACTACTACTGTTGGTAGAGCTATTCAGTCCCAATTATTATGGAAAACAATTTGGAATTATGCTAAGAAATTGACTTAAGTGTCTACATCCTGTGATCTACAGATACCGCCACTAGGCATAAAAAAAGAAGTTAAAAAGGACAAGTTCCATAGACACCAAAATATTTAGAGCAGCCGTTTTAGTGGTAGCAAAGAATTGGAAACAAAGCAGATGCCCGTCGAATGGGGAATGAGTAAACAAATGTGGTACATAAATGTAAGGAAATATTTTCATGCTGTAAGAAACAATAACAACAGAAAAATATGTGAAGACATTAAATGAAGCAAAGAAAATTAAGCAGAAGTTAGAAAGCAATATACACAATGGCTGCATCAAAGTAAACAGAAAAGGTAACAAGAAAACAATTGAAACTGGGTAATATAAAATGACAATGACCAATCCTGGCCCTAAAAGAGAGATATGAGAATGTATCTCCTTTCCTCCTTTGCAGATGTATATATATATATATATATATATATGTATATATATATGTATGTATATGTATGTATATGTATGTATATGTGAAATGTTTCATATAATTTCAGATTTTATTAATGTTTTAGTTAGTTTTACTGAACTATTATAAGAGATAGTCCCATGTAAGGAGAAGGAGAGATATGTTGGGAAATGTAAGTGATTGAATAATAAAAGATTAATTTAAAACATTCAATAATATAAATGTTTGTCTTGTTTGGTAGAAAAATCAACTTTTTTATGCCAGCATCATGTGTTTAGGACTCACTAATATAGCAAGTTCAGGAAGAAGGTTGGATTCCCAAGTGATAGAGAGTCTGAAATTAATTGATTCTCAGTTAAACCCATAAATTCATGAATTTCTTGATAATAAGTTGGAGCAGACCTATAAAGAGACATGAAGTTGAAGGACAAATGACTGATGATCATGGAACTTGTACATACTTAGCACTTCTGCCCCAGTAGGATATTATACCTAAATTGCTAAGGACTCACTAGGACCCATATATTTTTGGTTGGATGGAATTCCATATAAATCTTCCTATGCTTCTCTGTAGTTCTTATATGCACAATTTCTTAACCCAAATCATATCCGATTATATTCAAGTACCCCAATTTGTTTAGCTCTTCCATTCCGTAGACTTTTGCTTTCTTCTAACTTCTTTATTACCACAAAAAAGGGCTGCTATAAATATTTTTGGCAAACATGAAAATGTTCTCTTTGATTTCCATGATTTATGTTCCTAGAAGTAGGATTTGAAGGTCAAAAGGTCTGGACACTTCAGTTTTCTTAGCAATATCCCAAATGTCTTTTGTAATGATTGGACCACGTCATGGCGCCACCAGTAATATCAGTATTTGAATTAGTAAGTGCCTATTAATGCCTCCTAGTAGTTAAATAGGGAATGAGAATTACAAAGTTTCAGGCTTGGAAGGGACCTCAAAGTCTAGTTATTTCAAACTATAATTGAAAGACAATTCCCTCTACAGTCTTCCACTAAATAACTAAAGCAGGTGATCATCTAGCTTTCTCTGGGAGACTTCAAGTGAAAGAGGACTCATTGGCCTATTGAGGTCCATTCCACTTGGAGTTGGCTCTGATTTTTAGGAAATTTTTTTCCAACGTCCAACTTAAATTTGTTTCTTTTCAGCTTCCCCCCCCCCATTAGTTTTAGTTTTACCCTTAGGGGTCAAACAGAATTATATCTAATCCCTTTCCCACCTAATAGTCCTTCATTTGAAGGCAACTATTTGAAGAGGAGTCCCTTCTCCCTTCCTCCAAGTTGTTCTCATTGAAGTGCTTTCAACTCACTTCAGAAACAGAATAAATCCATTTTGGAAGCAGCCAAAGACATCCCCACCCCCACCCTGCTTTTAGAGAATGTGTTTTAATCATCCTAGTCTCAAGCCTTTGAGTTACTAGGAAAGAGAAATCTTTATCAATTTTCTTAATCTAGTAAGTCCAAAACAGTATCTGACTCCCTTCTTTCCTGGTCAGTCCACCCTAAAATAATTAGGGAAGGGACTGCAGAAGAGCAAAGAATCCTGGATTGATGCCCCGTGAAGGACTCTTGCAATGGTTGTTGTCCTTCCTTGTCAAAGAGGACCAAAATGAGTGTGTCTGACTGTGAATCATTAGACCAATAGGAGCTGCGAAGGCTCTACCTCAGACACTCAGATTGGGCACAAATAGTGTGTATGAACATTTAGAGTGGAGATGTCTCTAAATTTGCAGATTTCACATTCTCTCTTTGATTACCTCAATTAACAGAATTTTAATCAGGTAGAAAGGAGAACACTTAAAGGGACTGGTCAAAGGATGGTTACAGGAAAATAATTCTCTATTCAAAAGTTAAGTGACTATCATTCTGTTTAATGATTGTATTCGTCCTTCATTGCCAAAGACCATGCCATCAGAGAAATGATGACATGACTTGCACTTGACTTTATTTTGAGTGAGGGACAGCTGTGCAGGTCACCAGCCTCACTTCTCCAGAACTATCTGAATCCAGTGACCAGATATTCATCAGGATGACAGGAGATGCCCCAGGATGCACTGGGAGACCTTGGGCCCTTTAGGTCAAGGTCTTTACAGGTACTTACTTAGGGTGAGGTAACAGTAGCCAGGTCATTGCCCCTTTAATGAGACCAAGAAAAAGAAAGACATCAAGCTGGGAGGGAAACAGCAACAATTACTATTGATAATCTCTCTAAAGCTAAGAGGGTCCAGAAGAGCCCTTAGGCGGGGGTCCATTAGTGTCCCAGCTTCAGAGTGCAATAGGTTTAAGATTTTGGGAAGGGAAGAGAGGGAAGGAAAGAGAAGGAAATTAGCCAGTAAAACCCAAGTCAACCAAGTCAACTCAGTGCATCCTGGGTCATCTCCAATTATCCTGATGAATACTGGATTCAGATGTCTCTGGAAGAGAAGTGAGGCTGGTGACCTGCACAGCCCTCCCTCACTCAAAACAAAGTCAAGTGCAAGTCATGTCATCATTTCTCTGATGGCATGGTCCTTGGCAACGAACACAATCCTGTGAGTAGATGCAGCTGACTGAATGGGGAACCAGCTAGTTGGATAACTCACCTCTTCCTCTCCTGTCTGCCTCTCCCTCCCCTTCCTTCTCCTCTCCAAAGGAAGATAAATTTGGATGGCCAAAATATACCCAGTTGACTTGGGTTTTAATGGCTGTTTAATGAAGCTAACTATTAATTGAACTGTTAACTAAACTCTAGTCTCTTGTTCAATTTCAATTGTGAAATATTCTAGAATTTAAGGTAGCACCTGGTATATAATACACACACTATAAATGTTTATTGATTGATTGATTGATATTCCTTGCTCAAGATTCCTATACATTGGAAATTCAAAATTACTTATGAGGAGAAATGTCTGGAGATATGAGAAAACTCTTAGTCTGGACGTTTTTCTAAGCTAGAAAAATGCTTCCATTAGAATAATAGTAAATTAATGTACATCAGGCTTTTGGGAATGCCCAGTTCTAACATGGAGCCACATGTCAGTGGTCTTTTGAGCATATCCAGTGTGCCTAATATGAAACCCCTGTGTCCCCTACCATGTGGATAGGGGTAGCCTCCTATGATTGACTGTCTGAATTTTAAACTAGTATGACTGGACGACCATGATTCACCCTTTTCACTCATGCCTCATTTCCACCACATTTTTGGTTGCACTCTTTTCTATAACTCCTAATTGCTGTACTCAGTGTGGAGGCCATGAACTGAACTTTTAAGAGAGGAAGGCCTTCCCTTCCCTTGTTAATTTCTCTTTTAATTTGACTCTGAGAAATGGGTCTGGTGGTACATGTTTCTGTTCTGTGTTGTTTATCCTCAGTTTCATGTGATGGACTGATTCAGCCATGGGATTTAGGTGTTCAAGTTATGGCAGCCCTGGAGCCAGGATTGAAGGTGGGATGGTACACCTAGCCAGATGGGCATGGAAGCCCTAAGTGAAATGGACATTATTCTCCCTGGGCCCCTAGGTTGAGAGATATCTGTTAGGTTACTGGGCAGGGTTGGATAACTTGCCTAGTAACAGGTTTTTTGTTGGGCCTCTGTCAAAATGTTATTCCCTGTTTGTTTGTGAAATATCTGATGAACTGTTAACGGTTATTTTTTGTTTAGTCTTTTGCATGGTAACAACCTAATGTTAGACCCCTCTTGCCAGGCAACTACCTTTTGCTGAGCACCCCCTCTTCCTGACAACTACTTTTTGTTAAATGACAACCAGTCTTTGATTGGGTCCCTCTCCTGGCACCTCTTCTTTTGGGGTCCTTTGCCTAGCAGTACCCTGACAACCCCCTTCTGTTTGGAGGCTCTTGCCTAACAACAAGTGCCACGCCCCCACCCCCACCCCTCACTCTGTCAGAACTCTGTTGTGGAAACCACAAGACTGTACCGAGTAGCGCCGAAATGCTTAAAATGCACACACCCACTCCAGTTCAGGGCTGTCTCCTCTGGGTCTCTCCATGAGGCAGCTGCCAACCTGGCTAATAAATGACGCTCTCAAAATTCCTAATTGACTTTTGTCTGTGAATTATTCTTGATCTGTCCATTTCATAAGAAGACAGAGTTCCTGGGATTCAAGCTGAAGGAGGGTTTTGGACGAAAAGTAGGGACTGTACCCTATGGGAAACAAGCCAAACTATGAACCTAATTGCCTTTTCCCACCTCAGACACTGAGGTGATACAAATAGGGAGAGGGATTATGTCTCTTACATGTTGAAGCAATAAATGTGTGTGTTTTTGATTATTCCTTTTGAAATAAATATTCCTGTGTGAAAACTTATGTGTTAAATTAATAAAAAATTATTTCTGGCAGATTTGTGTCCACTACACACAACTATTCCTTTTTTTTCTTCAACACCATGCAGGACTAAAATTCACACATTTGAATCTCAGTAGAGATGGTTTTTTTGAAATTTATCTTACAACTAAACTGCACATTTCTAGTTTTTGCTTTGACTCATTTTCAAATTAGAGGTTATTACTCTGTCACTCAGGTGGGTTTGAGAGTGCACTGAATCTGAGAAAAAAAATTATTATCAGAGAAAGTTATCAGGCTGATGTGCTAACATCCTCAAAGATTAATGACTATTGTTTATTTGTTCAACATAATATTAGGTTGTGAGGTCAACACAGTCAGAAGTTGTAAATATGGAACTCATTTGCAGTGTTAGTCTATTGTCTGAATTTAACTAGAGCAAATACTTATGTTTCTTTTTGGGCTTTGCTATATTTTATTTGGGTTTGCTCCCATTTTCCTCCTTCAACTATGATATACTCACTAGAAGAGACTAGCATAGCACCTCTTCTGAGCTTGCTCTCTCCAGCTCCTGCTCAAACTGCTAGACTAGGTTCCCAAAGGGGCAGATACTATTCCCCTTAGAGCTCTGGAGGCAACCCTGAGTGTGGGAGGTATCTAGCTCTGTTGCAACCTCCCTTCTGCTGCAATCTACTGTTGACTATCAACCAGTCAATTAGCTTTTAGAAATACTATTTATAATCGTGTATAACCAAGAGAGTTGTTACAGAAATATACCCCCCCTCCAAAAAAAGGAGTCACACTTTCCTTTCCACACAACAGATACCCTTGGGGGAGTGCCTTCAAACTTAGAAAGCATATTCAATGAGTTGATAAACATTTACTAAGCACCTATGAAATGCCAGGGATACAAAGAAATACAAAAAACAACTCTTGCCTTCTAGGAGCTTAAAATCTAATGGGAGTAAAAGTTGAAAAGAGGGGACCTCTCATCATCCAAAGCAAATGGATGTCAGCTAGTGCTCTAGGGACACTACTATGGGCTCTTGGAGCCAGTGTGGCCTCAGTGATGGATTTCAGGAGCTCACATCTACCTGGGTGACCTGGGGGGAGAAACTCCTCTTCCCAAGTGATTCCTTCTCAGGGACTTCGCCAGAGTTGCTTCACCACTAAACTGACCTGCCTCTGGAATGAAGGATTTAGAACTAGCTTGCTCTGTCAGACACCACCAGAGAGATCTCTAATTCTTGCAGTCAAAGTAATTCCTGTGTATTTTTTCTCAACCGAAGAGCAAAGTACTACATGCCACCCTCATTAATTAAGGACATTGTTTGCACCTACTTTTCACCTTTGCCTGATTAAGTGCATCTGTTCCTTCTGTGCTTACTTCAATTAGAATAAGAGTTTCTATTTCTACCCTTTTACCACTTTACTTCCTTTGTAAGTCCTCACAGCATTAAGAGCAGTGAGAATTCAACTGATATGTACCTGGTGATGCCAAAGATATCCTTGGAAATTAAATCCATATTTTAAGACCTTATCTACCATCAAACCTTTTACTGGAGCTAATAAAAATACCAAAACTCATGTATTTTATATTCACCTCATTTTCTTTCCTTCACCTTATGTTAGGTAGCATAGCTAGTGAACCGTGAAATAGCTGAAAGGCATACAGGGGGAGAAGAAAGAAGCAAGAGGATGATATAGTCTATAAATAGGCTAATTACACAATAGAAAATTTCCCACACATAACCACTATGTAGCGTCTACCACACCATGTAATAAATATTTTACTAATAATAGAACAAATATCATCTTCAGAGTAACCTAGAAAAGTAACCTTAATATTTCTTTGATGATATTCCTTAAAGTATGAGCACTTGCAACTGATGAATTGGCATTTTCCCCTTCTTTCTTACCTCACCTTACCTAGCCTTTGTGAAGGTGCTGATGGCCAAAGTAATAACCCTAAATAATCAAGAGTTAATTATATTTGACAGAAAAAGACAATGGCATCCCAACAGAAATACTGGGTATGGGACATTCTAAGACCAATTTATAAACCAAAATGCCAATTTATTAACTTACCACTAAGGATATATCTAGTCCAATAACAGGACTGTTAGTCTGCACAGGGCAAAACCTTCAGTTGGACAGGTATACTCAAGTGACCAAATTATAGATCAGAGAGTTGCTTTATGAGTATAGAATTAGAATAATAGGGGATAGAAGTTCTTAAGAGAGATCTTTATCAAGCTTTCTGACCTCTAGGGTTAGTTCTATCTAAATAATTGGCACTATTCTGATCTCCGCTTCTACAGTTGCTGTTAAAGGCACATAAACACATTTTTCAATTCCCCTTTTTCCCAGGATTCCATAAAGGCAGTCATCCACTCTCCTTTTTACAGTTGTCATTACAATATCACCTGCTTTGTGAAATGTTATAATTTCTATGTTTATTTTATACTAGCTATATTTTACAATGACTATTCTTTCTGACAAATAGGAGGCACCTTCATCTCATATATAAGTTAATTACAAATTACAATATAGGATGAATTATGCTAACCTTGTGTTTCAATCATTGTTAGCTGTAGTTTTCAGTGAGTTATATTTCTGAACCTTGACCCTAGCTTTTGAGAATTCTTTATTTTGGAGGCCTATAGCCTTTTGCCCACTCATTACAATAACAATGTTTATACCAAGGCATCTCACTGTAACAATGCAGGATGAGATACTGCCTTCTACTTGATATAATTTAGAAAGATTATTTCAAATTAAAAGGTAACTACTACATAGTTATTGGTTTTTACAATAAGGTGATATCAAGATTTGCAGCTAGGTCTAGAAAATCTTACCATTAACAAAAACTTCGTATTTTTTCTGGGAAAGAGGAAGCAAAATTCTGAACTTTATGGCTTTTTCATACTTTATCTAACATGCCAGACTATATAAATTCCAGAGTCAAAAAAGATACCATATTTCATACTCATTCAGTTATTTATTTTTTAGCAAGAATTAAAATTTATTTTTCTTACCAGTGCAATTTCTACACACTTAATGGTGCTTTTATCCAAGTGATGGATAAAAATATTAAACAGCCACAGGAACAAGCACAGTCACAGGCTCCACTGAAGACTGGAACAGGTAAAACCAAAAGTAACATAAATTGTCTTCTTGATATACTTTAGTTGCATAGCCAGTTGCCCTCCTATGTTCCCACTTTCTGGTCTTGCTTTATTTTGCTTCTTGAGTTATGAACTATGACTATACTCCTAATTACACTTCTGCTTTGAGTAGCCAAGACTGTTTATCTGATGAACAACCAACTTCCCATCACTCTGGGCTTGTCTTTAGTTCTGCCTTTTATTGTAAATCAGGTGTAATAAGATTATCACAATATAATTAAACCCTTCTGTTTCATGAATACTCTAACATCTTTCCAGATGTTAGCTTCATCCACTGTCCTCATGTTGCATCCCTTGACTGATGGAGATAATTGAGGAAAAAGACATAACTGGCAAATGCAGCATCTAGGGCAAATTCAGTTAGGAATGGCATAGACAAAAACATACATGCTGGATATCCAACTCCAGAAGGTATATAACTCAGAAGGGTTCTGGGACTTCTGGTGTCAAGTTAGTGGAGTGAGGAAGGAACCCTCTGAAGCCCTCCCAAATTCCCCTCCAAACAACTAGAAAACTACCTTGGAATTGATCTAAGAGCAGGGAAAAAGCTTACCAGCATGGCAGGAAAGGTCTTTCTCACTGGGTGAGACTTCCTGCAGCAAGACTCTAAGCCTATGGAAATCCATCAGCAGGGCCCCATCCTGTTGCAAACTAACAGCCTCCTAGGTAAGTAAGCAGTCTGTGCCCAAGCAAGGCTTCCGCACAAGCCACCAGCAAGTCCTCTGCCCCGTTGCTGATGAGTACTGAAGCTCCATCCTGTATTAATAATGCCTTTTTGTTGATTGCTAATATAATTTTGCTTCTTAATGAGACGATCTTCCCCACCCATTAATGAGCCTGCCCATTAAGGGGAGTTTGATTAGGGAAGATTTGTAGGTAGGCCTATATCTTTCATTAATTTTCTAATGAGGTACTGGTTCTTAAGGGTTGTGATGCCCTCTGGCTCTGAAAAAGTGTATAAATACTCTGAAGTGAGGTTTTACTTTGAGGCTTACTGATTGGAAGTGTTTGCTTGGCCAGGCATGATTCTGGGTTGCTGCTAAGCAGCCTGCCAGCTTTGAAACCCCAGAGGTTGGTGCTTCTCTCTCTATAATGATGTATGTAATGGGCAGATAGCCAATATGCCTGTTGATTTGCAATATATGTATTGCTTATGTCAGGCAGCTAGAAGCACTGTCTATTGATGTTTATTTCTCTATATTTTCTCTAAAGTTCAAGCTGGTGACTTTTTCCCCTGACCTAAGCAAATGATACATGTGCTTGATTAAAGTGATGGTTGACCCCTCAAAAATTACCTTTCCTTTTAGAAATGCAGAACTAAGAACCTTGGTAGCAGACCCTCCTGTATATGTTGGGGTCCTTGCTTTTACATACACCAGGGCTGGACAACAGCAAGACCATGACCTTGGGTCCAACCAGCAGAAAGACTCTGTTTCTGGAGCAACCAAGAATCAGGACCACACCCCTGGGGCAGATTAGCCACCACAAAGACTCTCTTACCATAGACCAGGCCAGCAACTAAATCTTACACTCAGGTGTTGTAGTAAGCACCCTAGCATATACAGGAGGGCCGGCTACACAGGTTCTTAGATCTGATTTTCTAAAAGAAAAGCAACTTTTGAGGGGTCAACAATCACTTTAATCAAACACATATGCCAACCAAGAAAATACAAGCAGGACCAACAAACAGGGCTTCCAACTATCTGACTTTAGGCAATACATACTTCATTACCAGAGAGAGAAGCACCAATAAAATGGCTGCCCAGAGTCTCATCTGGCACACAAACCTTCTTCCAAAAACCCCAAAGCAAAACCTCCCTTCAGAGTATATATACTCTTTTCAGAGCCAGAAGGCATAACCCCTCATGACCCAGTGCCTCCCCAGCAATCAGCAAAAGGTGTGGGACCCCATATGAAGCGAGCTACCCCCAATCAAGCCTCCCTCAATAGCTTCCTCTGAGGCTTATCAATAGGCTGGGAAGATTTTTAACCCCTATTACATCAGGGGAGGCCAACAGGAAGGCCTCATCCCCATTACAAGGCAGAGGGAAAGCCAACCCCCAGAGAAAGCAAGCAGAAGCATCTAAGTCCTAAAGCCCAGTGAAGGCAGCAGGAAGAACATAGAAAGCTTGAGATAAAGCAGGACTAGAGCTCAGCTCCCACATAAAAACAGCAACACACACACATACACACACAGACAGCCACACACATACATGTACACACACATACACACATACGCACATACACACATGCATACACACAGAGGACAGAAAAAAATGAGCAAACAAGACAAACACAAAAAGAGTTTAACTATAGAAATTTACTGTGGCGATAGAGAGAATAGAAGAGAATAATAGATTCAAAATGGCTTTATGTAAAGTCTCAAAGAAAAATGTAATTTGGTCACAGTCAAAAAAAGAACTCCTGGAAGAGCTAAGAAAGGATGTTAAAAAGCAGATTTAAAAGTAGAAGAAAAATTAGGAAAAGAAATGAGAGTAATGTGAGAGAATCATAAAAAAGTCAATGGCACAGAAAAAGATATACAAAAATTTACTGAGAAAAATAACTATATAATATATAGTTAATATAATATATATAATATATAATATTATATTACATATAATTATATAAATATAATATATTATAATATAATATATGATTATATTTATATTACATATATTTATTATATTACATATATTATATTACATATAATTATATATTATATTATTATAATTATATAGTACATATAATTATATTACATATCACATATATAATATTATATTACATATATCATATTTTATATATAATATTTATATAATATTACATATAATATTTATTTTACATATATTACATATATGTATGACATTACATTACATATAATTATATAACTATAATACATTATTATATTATAATATAATATATAATAGAAAAATAGACTTGGGCAAATAGAAAAGAAAAACAAAAGCTCAATGAAGAAAATAGTTCCTTAAAAATTAGAATTGAACAAATGGAAACTAATGACTCTATGAGATATCAAGATATGATCAAACAAAATCAAAAAAGTAAAAAAAAAAGAAGAAGAAGAAAATGTGAAATTTCTCATTGGAAAAAAACTGACCTGGAAAATAGATCCAAGAAAAATAATATAAGATTTATTGGACTACCTGAAAGTCATGACTAAAAAAGAAAGAAAGAAAGAAAGAAAGAAAGAAAAATGAAGGAAAGGAGAAATTGCTCTGATATATTAGAACTAGAGGGCAAAATAGAAATTGAAAGAATCTACCAATCACTGCCTGAAAGAGATTCCAAAATGAAAATTCCCAGGAACATTGTAGTCAAATTCCAGAGCTCACAGATCAAGGAGAAAGTATTTCAAGCAACCAAAAAGACACAATTCAAATATCATGGAACTACAGTCAGGATTACATGGGATTTGACAGCTTCCACATTAAAGAATATGATATACTAGAAGGCAAAGGAGTTAGGATTACAACTAGGAATTACCTACTCAGGAAAATTGAATATAATCTTTTGGGTTTGGGGGGAGGATGGACAGTTAATGAAATAGAGGATTTTCAAGAATTTCTATTAAAAGACTGGAGCTGAATAAAAAATTTAAACTCCAAATACAAGACTCAAGGGAAACATAAAAAGGTAAAAAACAAACAAAAAGGAGAAAACATAAGTAATTCAATAAGGTTAAACTGTTTCCATTTCTATATGACAAAATATTTGTAACTCTTAACAACTTTATTACTATAAGCATCTAAAAGGTGTACATGTAAACAGAGGGTGCAGATGTAAGGTGATTTTGATGGAATGATACCCCAAAAAGAAGATAAAGGGGTGAGAAAGAAAATTTCACTGGAAGAAAAATGGGGAGATTGAATGGGAGTAAATTATCTCACATAAAAAAAAGGTATGAAAGAGCTATTATAATTGAGGGGAAGATGGATGGAGGTGGGGATGATGGGCAAAATTTAACTCATCAAAATTGGCTCAAGGAGGAAAAAACACACATATTTAGTTGGATGTGGAAATCTATCTTACTCTATAAGGAAGTAAAAAGGGACAGGGATCCACAGAAGGGGGAAAACGGACTGATATAAGGTAAGGTATATTGGGGAAGGCAGTGATCAGAAATAAACATTTATGAGGAGGGAAAGAGAGGAGGGTAAGAGAGAGAGAGGGATAAAGAAGGGGCAAATAGCATGGAGGGAAATACACAGTTATCATAACTATAAATGTGAATGGGATGAACTCACCCATAAAACAGAAGCAGCAGAGTGGATTAAAAACCAGAATCCCACAATATGTTGTTTACAAGAAACACATTTGAAGCAAAAAGATACACACAGGATAGAGCAGAATCTATTACACTTCAGCTGAAGCAAAGAAAGCAGGGATAGCAATCATGATCTCAGACAAAGCAAAAGCAAAAATAGATCTAATCAAAAGAGATAAAGAAGGGAACAATATCTTGCCGCAAGATACCATAGATAACGAAATCACATCAATACAAAACATATGTACACAGGATGGTATAGCATCTAAATTTTTGAAGGAGTTGAATTAGTTATAGGTGGAAATAGATAATGAAACTATACTAGTGGGGGACCTCAACTTTTTCCTCCCAGAATTAGATAAATTTAACCAAAAGTAAACAAGAAAGAAGTTAAGGAGGTGAATAAAATTCTAGAGAAGTTAGATATGATAGACCTCTGGAGAAAACTGAATAGGAATAAAAGGAAATATACCTTCCTCTCAGCAGTACAAGCCACCTACACAAAAATTGACTATGTATCATGACATTAAAACCCCACAACCAAATGCAAAAAAGCAGAAATAGTAAACACATACTTTGCAGATCATAATGCAATATAAATTTCATTCGATAATGGACAATGGAAAGAGTAAAAAACTATTTGGAAATTGGATAATCTAGTCCTTAAAAAGTGGATCTAAAAACATATCACAAAAACAATCAATAATATGATTAAGGATAAAGAGACAACAGATCAACGTCATTTTGTTATTGCTCTCCAGTCATTCAGTCATGTCCAACCCTTTGTGACCTCATGGACCATACACCAGGTTCTTTTATCCTCCATTATATTATCTCTCAAAGTCCGTCCAAGTTCAAGTCTTTTCCAATGAGTCTTGTCTTCTCATTATGTGGCCAAAGTATCTAACCTTCAAGCTTCAGTATTTGAACCTCCAGGGAATAGCTTGAATCAACTTCTTTAACTATTGATTGATTTGATTTCTCTGTTGTCCAAGACACTCTCAAAAGTCTTCTCCAGCACTTCAATCTGAAAGTGTCCAAGCTTTCACCTTTCTTTATAGTCATATAGCCATATATTGCTACTTTAAAAGCCATACTTTTGACCACATGGGCAAATATTAATTGTTTATGAATAGGTCAAGCCAACATATTAAAAATGATAATACTATCTAAATTAAGTAATTTCTTGATGTTATTCCAAACAAACTCCCAAGAGTATTTTATAAACCTGGGAAAAATAATAACAAATTAATCTGAAAGGACCAAAAGTCAAGACTCTCAGGGGTTATAATTGGGGATATACTGGTAAATTTTTAAAAGCTAGTTCTCTGGGAAAAAAGTAGATGACACGTTTTTAAGTTTAATCTGCATTATTTATATTCTCTCCCTCACTTTAAGACAAGACAATCAATTAATCAGTAATTCAAGCTCCAATCTGTAGCATTTGCCATTTTCAAAGGCGAATCAGCTCTTGAGAGTTGGTTTGAGCAGGACTCAATATACCTCTGGATGCAAAAATATAGTAAGGAAGGCTGTTTGTCAGTATCAGATGTCAAGCTGTACTACAAAGTAGTCATTGTTAAAATTGTTTGGTAGCAATTTTTAAAAGATGAGTTGGATCAGTGGAATAGATGAGCATTTCTAGTAAATGTCTGTGGCCAGATTTGCACTCAGCAAGATAAGTCATCCTAATTCCAGACCCAGCACTTTATCCACTAGCTATCCTAGATTAACAAAGTGGCTAAGAAACCCCCAAACCCTAGTTATTACAGCAAGGTCTCCCCATCTGACAAAAACTGCTGGGAAAACCAGATAGCAGCCTAGCAGAGATTAGGGTTAGACTAACACCTTGTACCATACACCAAAATAAGTTCCAAATGGACCTAGCTTCAAAAGGATACATCATAAACAAGTTAGAAGAGCATAGAAAAAAAGAACCTTTTGGATCTACAACTAGGGAAGAATTCATGACAAAAAACTGATAAAGAAGGTCACACAAGAAGAATGGAAAATTTTGATTATATATAGGGTTTTTTACTAATTAATAGATTTTAGAAAGGAAACTATTAAATGAGGGGAAATATTTTCAACAGTTCCCTGTAATAAAGGTATTAAATCCAAAGCTGGTATAATGTTTTATTGTATTTATTATTCTTGATGCAATTATAGTCAACACTCAACTTTTTCAGGGGTGATGTTCCTAGAAAATGACACAACAGTAAAAAAATGCAAATATTGAGAAAATTGAAACAATGGGGATTAGGGGGCTAGATTCCTGTGACCATCAAAAACTAATTTTTGCTTTGTCGTTATCATTGTTGTTCAGTTGTGTCTGACTCTTGGTGACCTCATGTGGGGTTTTCTTGGCAAATATGCTGGAGTGTTTTGTCATTTCTTTCTCTAGTTCATTTCTCAGATGAGAAAACTGAGGCAAATAGTGTTAACGACTTGCTCGGGGAAATGGGGTTAAAGTGACTAGTAAATATTTCTGGTGAGATTTGAACTCAGGTACTTCCTTCCTTACTCAAGTCTAGCACTCTATCTACTATATCATCTAGCTATTCTAATAAGGTATTAACTCCAAATAATTCCTTCTGGATTTGTGGACACCTTTCTCTGATGGAATTAAAGGGAGGCATCCAACTGGATTTTCAAGGCTTATATGGCTAAACTCTAGGGACAGTGAATTTCCAAAGTACTTCCAGGCAGTCCAAGCTCCTGGCAGTTTTATTGAAGAGATCCTTGGAGGAGACCAAGGTGGGGATTTCACTTCCCTTATTTCTCTCATGTCATTGAGCAATCTAATAGCAACTTAGAGGGAAGCTGTAAGCCTAGTAAACTTGATTCGAGTGGTTTGAGCCCTTTCCTCAGCCTTGCTATGACTTAATTGATCCAGGCCACCTGGCATCTACCTAGTCCCAGCAGCTTTGAAGGGGAATGACTAGAGCAATAGAAGACACTGACTGAATCCAGTAGGAAGTAGAAACACCCTCCAGATAGACATAGACACAGACACTCAATCAGGCAAGAGATGGAAGCAGCATCAAAGAGCGTGATTCCTGGCAGCAGAAAAGGACGTTAGACTATGGAGACCCTAGATGAGTAATTCATGCAGCAGAGAAGTTGTACCAATGAAAGCTTTGGGAGGGCTCAATGAAGGGAGAAATTACTTCTGGATTATGCAGTACAAGTAGCTATAAATTCTGTTTGCCAAATCCCCTCCAAATTACACAATTACTTGTGTAATTCAGTACCATTTTACTTTTAAGTTTGAACCTATTTGTTCCATCTGTGTATTTTTGAGAGAGTGCATCCCAGGTTTATAAGGAGGATATTTCATAGCTACTGGCCATGCTACACTATTCTTAAATTTTTCTGCTTAGAGTTTATTTTGTCTACTTGTTGGCTTAATGAAAATGTACAGTAGCAAGAGCTTGTGAGTTTGTAATCCTAGAAATAGCTTCCCAGGGTTTCCTAAGAACACATGGTAGCTCTGGGGAATCGACCTACAAGTGTGAATATATATAAGGACCCATATATACACCCAGACTAGCAACAATAGTGTAGCACCTTCACTAGGATATTTCCCAATTCCCACCTTCAGTCTTGCAGATTGGGTCCTCAAGAGGTTGTAGGATTAGTGTCCCAATTTTTCCACATACCCTCAAGCATTTGCCATTGTTCTATTCAGTCATATTAGTCAATCTGATAGGTGTGAGGTGGTTTCTCAGAGTTGTTTTAATTTGCATTTCACTTACCAATAATCATTTAGAATGTTTTTACATGATTATTGATAACTTTGATTTCTTTTTCTGAAAACTACCTGTTCATATCCTTTGACAATTTATCAACTGGGAAATGATTGTTTTTATAAATTTAGCATAGTTTATAAATTTATAGATTTGGCATATATTTGAGAAAGCAGACCTTAATCAGTAGATTACTTTCAATATTCTCTCTGTCTTTGACATTTGACCATTTAAAATCCAGCCAAAAGAGAAGAGTCAAGAAGGCAGAGGAGTAGGAAGAAAGCCCTATGAAGAGTTATGCTCTTCCTCATAACACTTACAAACAGATTTTGAGAACATCTTAGACTGAATCCTGGTCAGGAAGATCTAAGTTTAATTAGAATTCCTTGTAGAGATGAAGAAAGATTTTTGAAAAATAGTTTTAAATGATTTAATAAATGGAGAGTGGTGAGGGCAGAGTAAAAGCAGGGACTTAATTGAGCTCTCCCCCAAACCCCTCCAAATACCTGTAAAAATGACTCTAAATAAATTCTAAAACATCATAACCCATAAAATGACAGAGTGAAACAAATTTCCAGTCCAAGACAACCTGGAAGGGTGATAGGAAGGGCCTGTTGCATGACCTGGGATGGGAGCACAGTTCAGCATGGGCTACAATGGCACAGTTGGGGCCTGAGCAGGCCTCAAAGTACTGAATTACTGGCATCTGTGGTGGTTTCTAGAGAGCACGGTCTGGCCCCAACCCTGCAGCAACTGACAGGGTAGTAGAGCTAGGAGCAGGTGCAGCAACAGCAGTGGCTGTTTCTGGAGCTATAGACTCACAGATTGTTGGAAGATTGAACAGATGTTCAGAGGAGGATTGCACTTGGCCAGTGCTCAGGTGGAATTCTCTTGTTTTGTCCAGCTTGGATCTGGGTTGCAGTTCCGGGTGGCAGTCCTGGGGTGAAGAAGAGTGCTGGTGTGGTGGAGCTTGTGGCAGCAGTGAAGAGGGAATCCTCCTCACAGTTTCAAGGAAGAAAAGAGTGCTTGAGGTCACTAACAGACCAGAGCACACACCAGGAGAGCAGTAAACACCTCTCCTTTGATCATACAACCTTGGAAGAGCTGAAAATTTCCAAGTCTCTAGAAGTATTTCTGAAAACAGCTGCACAAACCCCCTGAAGTTTGGGACAGCATTTACACCACTCCCCTTGCTTGAAGGAAAGACCTACCTTGACAAAGAGCTCAAAAGTCAAGTAACTGGCTGGGAAAATGAACAGTGGGGAAAAAAATCAGACAATAGAATCTTATTTTGGTGACAAGGAAGATTGAAACACACCACCAGAAGAAGACAACAAAATCAAAGCTCCTATATATAAAATCTCCAGGAAAAATGTGAATTGGTTTCAGGCCACAGAAGAGCTCAAAGTAGATTTTGCAAATCAAGTAAGAGAAGTAGAGGAAAAATAGGGAAGAGAAATGAGAGTGATGCAGGAAAATCAGGAGAAAATAAGCTTGCTAAAGGCGACCCCAAAAATGCTGAAGAAAATAATACTTTAAAAAATAGACTAACCCAAATGGAAAAAGAGGTCCAAAAAGTCTCTGAGGAGAAGAATGCCTTAAAAAGCAGAAATGGCCAAATGGAAAATAAGGTCCAAAAACTCACTGAAGAAAATAATTTCTTCAAAATTAGAATGGAGCAAATGGAAACTTAATGACTTTATGAGAAATCAAGAATTTATAAAACAGAACCAAAAGAATGAAAAAATAGAAGACAATGTGAAATATCTCATTGGGAAAAACAACTGACCTGGAAAATAGAACCAGGAAAGACAATTTAAAAATTATTGAATTACCTGAAAGCCATGATAAAAAAAAAAGTCTAGACATCATCTTTCAAGAAATCATCAAGGAAAACTGCCCTGATATTCTAGAACCAGAGGCTAAAATAAATATTGAAAAAATTCACCAATTGCCTCTTGAAAGAGATTCCAAAAGGAAAACTCCTAGGAATATTGTAGTCAGAATTCCATAGTTCCCAGGTCAAGAAAATATTGGAAGCAGCCAGAAAAAAACAATTCAAGTCTTATGGAAACACAATCAGGACAACAAAAGATCTAGCAACTTCTACATTAAGGGTTCAAAGGACTTGGAATATGATATTCCAGAGGTCAAAGAAGCTAGGATTAAAACCAAGAATCACCTAACCAGCAAAACTGAGTAAAATACTTCAGGGGGGAAATGAATATTCAGTGAAATAGAGGCCTTTCAAGCATTCTTGATGAAAAGATCAGAGCTGAATAGAAAATTTGACTTTCAAATACAAGAATCAAGAGAAGCATGAAAAGGTAGAAAGGAAAGAGAAATCATAAGGGACTTACTAAGGTTGAACTGTTTACATTCCGATATGGAAAAATAATATTTCTCACTTTTGAGACTTTCCTAAGCATTGCAGTAGTTGGAGGAGATAGATAGATAGACAGACAGACAGAGGGCACAGGGTGAGTTGAATACGAAGGGATGATATCTAAAAAAAATTAAGGAATGAAAGAAGAATATATTGAGAAAATGAGAAAGGGAGAAATAAAATGGAGTAAATTATCTGTCACATAAAAGAGGCAAGAGAAAGCTTTTTTAATGGAGGAGAAGAGGGGGGAAGTGAGAGGGAAAGAGTGAACCTTACTCTCATTGAATTTGGCATAAGGAGGAAATAACATACACAGTTGGTTATGAAAATCTGTTACCCTACAGGAAAGTAGGAGGGAAAGGGATAAGGGAGGGGGTTAGTGAGGGGATTATGGAAGGGAGGACAAATGAGATGTTAAATGTTAAAATTATTTTTACATGCAATTGGGAAATAAGACACAAGCAATGGGGTATATAATAAATCTATCTTGCCCTACAAGAAAATAGAAAGGAAGGGAATAAGCAGAGGGGGGGAGGGGGAGGTTTGAGATTGAAGGGAGGATAGATTGGGGGAAGGGGTAATCAGAATGAATGCTCTCTTGGGGTGGGGGGAGGAGAGAGATAGGGAAAAAATTTGGAACTCAAAATCTTGTGGAAGTGAATTTTCAAAACTAAAATTAATTAATAATTAAACAAACAAACAAAAACAAATGGAGAGTGGTTTGATAGTCTTAAAATAAAAATGGAAAGAGGAACCAAGAGGAAAATATTAGGAGAGAAAAGGGGAAGGGAAGGATAGGGAAAAGTATTTTACAATCAAATTGTGCATGTTGAAGTTTATACAACCAAGGAAGAAGAAGTCAAGAAATCAAGAGGCTTATTCTCCTCTGAATATGTCAAAGGAGGGAAGAATACACATATACACACAGTTGAGTACAATGATATATTTTACTCAATAAGAAAATAGGAGGGAAAAGGAAAACAGGGGAAAAGATTAAGGAAGAGACAAATCCTAAGCAAAACAAACTCTCGGGATGTCCAAAAACATTTATAGAAGCTCTTTTTCTGGTAGAAGAGAACTGGAAACTGAGGGGATATCCATCAATTGGGGAATAATTGACTAAGCTGTAGTACATTAATATCATGGTGTACTATTGTGCTGTAGGAAATAATGAATGAATCCATCAACAATAAACTTTTATTAAGCACCTACTGTGTACCAGGAACAGTGTTAAACTCTGGAGATCCAAAAAAAAGGTGGAAGACAACCTCTGTCCTCAGTGAGTTTCCAGTTCAATGGGGAAGGGGGCACAACATGTAAATATAGACAAAGCAAGCTGTACACAGGATAAATAGGGAATAATTAGCAGAAGGAAGGTGCTGGAGTTAAAAAGCTTTGAAGTCTTCCTGCAGAAGTGGAACTTTAGTTGGGAGTCATAGAAAGCCAGAAAGCCATAGTTGGAATGGAGGAGGAAGAGAATTTCAGACATGGGAAATATTCAGAGAATGCCTGAAACTGAGAGATGGAGTGTCTTGTTCATGGAACAATCAGGAGACCAGTGTCACTGAATGAAAGAGTGTGTATGGATGATTAAGTGTCATAAGTAGCCTGGAAAGGTAGGAGAGGGTTAGATTATGAAGGGCTTGAATGTCAAACAGAGCATGTTGCATTTGATTCTCCGGGAAGTCCCTGGAGTTTATTGAGTGGGGGCAAGGGAGGGACATGATTAGAACTGAGCTTTAAGAATCATTTTAGTGGCTGAAAGGAGGATGAAGTTGAGTGGGAATAGACATGAGGCAGACAGACCCACCAGTAGGTTTGAGGTGATGAGCTCCTGAATTAGAGTGGTGGCAGAGTCAGAGGAGAGAAGGCAGAATATTTGAGAGATTTGCAAAGGTATGATTAACAAGCCTTGTAAATAGCTTGGATATGGGAGCAGGTAGTGAAAGATAGCGAGGAATACTGAATGACTCCTAGGTTGTAAGTGTTAAGAATCAGGAGGATTATGTTACTTTCTATAATAATAGGGAAAGGGGAACTGAAGAGGGTTTAAGAGAAATGACAATTCCATTTTGAACATATTAAGTTTGAGATATCTACTGGATATCCATTTAAAGATGTCTAGAAGTCAGTGATAGATATGAAATTGGAGGTAAGCAGAGGGTTTGGGGCAGAATAGATAGATTTGAGAATCATCAACATGGAGATGGTAATTAAATTAATGGGAGATGATGAGATCACCAAGTGAAGAAGTATAGGGGGAGCAGAGAAGATGCCCAGGTCAGAACCCTAAGAAACACCAACAATTAGAGGGCATGATCTAGAAGAGGACTTAGCAAAGGAGAGTGAGAGAAGAAGTGTCAGAGAGAGGTAGGAGGAGAACCAGGAGAGACTGGTGTCTTATCACGAAAAGCTAGAGAGAAGAGAGTATCAAGGAGGAGAAAGCGACCAACAATGTCAAAGGCTGCAGGGAGGTCAACGAGAATGAGGACTGAGAAAAGATCGTTGGATTTGACAACTAAGAGATCATTGGTAACTTCGGATAAGGCTGTTTCAGTGGAATGATAAGGTTGGAAGCCAGATTGTAAAGGATTAAGAAGAGAGTGAATGGAGAAAAAAAATAGAGACATCTATTGTAGATGAACTTTTTGAGGAGTTTGGCTACAAAAGCAGAAGAGATATAGAACAATAGTAAAAATGAACGGATTAAGCAAAGGGTTTTTCTTTTTTTAAAATTATTTATTAATTTGTTTATGTTAAGTTTTCAATGTTCATTTCCACAAAATTTTGAGTTCCAAATTTTCTCTCCATCTCTCACCTCCCCCAGCCCAAAATGCTATGCATTCTAATTACCCTTCCACCAATATGCCCTCCCTTTTAACCCCCCTCCCTTCCCTTATCCACATCTTCTCTCTTTTCTTGTAGGGCAAAATAACTTTTTATACCCCATTAGTTGTGTTTCTTATTTCTCAGTTGCATGCAGGAACAATACTCAACATTTGTTCCTAAAACTTTGAGTTCCAACTTCTCTTCCTTCCTCCCTCCCCATCCATATCCACTAAGAAGGCAAGCAATTCACTGTAGGCTATATATATGTAGTTTTGCTAATAATAGTCATGTTGTGTAAGACTAACTACATTGCCTTCCCTCCTACCCTGTCTCCCTGCTTTTTTTCTATACTTCCATTTGACCTTGTCCCTCCCCAAAAGTGTTTACTCCTAATTGCTCCCTCCTCCCATTTGCCCTCCCTTCCATCATCCCCCCCCCACCCTGCTTATCCCCTTCCTCCCTACTTTCCCGTATTGTAAGATAAGTTTTCATACTAAATTGAGTGTGCATGTTTTTCCATCCTTGAGCCAAATATGATGATAGTAGGCTTCACTTTTTCCCTCTCTCCTCCCCACTTTTCCCTACATTGGAAAGGCCTTTTCTTGCCTCTTTTATGAGAGATAATTTGCTCCATTCCATTTCTCCCTTTCTTCTCCAAATATAGTCCTCTCTCACCCCATAATTTTATTTTTTAGATATCATCCCTTTCTATTCAATTCACCCTGTGCTCTCTCTCTCCATATACATACACACACACACACACACACACACACATATGTGTGTGTGTATGTGTGTGTGTTCAATCCCACCAACTACTCAGACACAGAAAAATTTCAAGAGTTACAAATATTATCTTTCCATGTAGGAATGTAAACAGTTTAACTTTAGTAAGTCCCTTATGATTTCTCTTTCCTGTTTACCTTTCCATGCTTCTCTTGATTCTTGTGTTTGAAAGTCAAATTTTCTTTTCAGCTCTTGTCTTTTCATCAAGAATGCTTGAAAGTCCTCTATTTCATTGAATTACCATTTTTTCACCTGAAGTATTATAATCAGTTTTGCTGGTTAGGTGATTCTTGTTTTTAATCCTAGTTCCTTTGACTTCTGGAATATCATATTCTAAGCCCTTCAGTCCCTTAATGTAGAAGATGCTAGATCTTGTGTTATCCTGATTGAACTTCCACAATACTGGAATTGTCTCTTTCTAGCTGCTTGCAATATTTTCTCCTTGACCTGGGAACGCTGGAATTTGGCTACAATGTTGTTAGGGGTTTCTCTTTTTGGATCTCTGAAAGAGGTGATTGGTGGATTCTTTCAATATTTATTTTGCCCTCTGGCTCTAGAATATGAGGGCAGTTTTCCTTGATAATTTCATGAAAGATGATGTCTAGGCTCTTTTTTTGATCATGGTTTTCAGGTAGTCCCATAATTTTTAAATTGTCTCCCCTAGATCTATTTTCCAGGTCAGTTGTTTTTCCAATGAGGTATTTTACATTATTTTCCATATTTTTCATTCTTTTGGTTTTATTTTGCAATTTCTTGATTTCTCATAAAGTCATTAGCTTCCATCTGTTCCATTCTAATTTTTAAAGAACTATTTTTTTCAGTGAGCTTTTGAACTTCCTTTTCCATTTGACTAATTCTGCTTTTTAAAGCATTCTTCTCATTGGCTTTTTGAATCTTTTTTGCCAATTGAGTTAGCCTACTTTTAAAGGTGTTATTTTCTTGAGCATTTTTTTGGGTCTCCTTTAGCAAGTTGTTGACCTGCTTTTCATGGTTTTCTTGCATCTCTCTCATTTCTCTTCCCAGTTTTTCTTCCACCTCTCTTACTTGATTTTCAAAATCCTTTTTTAGCTCTTCCATGGCCTGAAACCATTAAATATTTATTTTGGATGTTTGGGATATAGAAGCCTTGACTTTTGTCTTTCCCTGGTGGTAAGCATTGTTCTTCCTCATCCAAAAGGATGGGAGAAGATACCATTTCACAAAGAAAAAACCTTCTATAGCCTTATTTTTCCTCCCTTTTTTGGGCATTTTCCCAACCAGTTACTTGACTTTTGGATTCTTTGTCATAAGTAGGGTATACTCTGTAAGATCTCAGTTCCTCCAAGGTGGCACAATCAAGCCTGCACACTGATCTGGGAGCAACCAGAAACTTTGTGCCTAGAATCTGTGAGTAGTAGAATTTCCTTTCCTCAACCGCCTCACCAACAGTTCCACCAAGCCAACACTCAATGTGAGGTTCAGGTAATCTGCTTAATTCTCCCAGGGGTTTTACAATGAGGCCTTCAACAATGGATGTGAACTGTTGCCTGCTGTGGGAGCCACAGCCACCCACTAAGGCCTCAGCCACCACCATCACCTGGGGACAGAGCTGCAGGGGGGAACCTGCTCCCTTCTTGGTGAGCTGAAAAAGTCCTTTCACTGACTTTTGGCACCTGTGGGTTGAGGGATCTGAGAACTGCTGCTGCTGCCACTGGGGATTGTGCCCCCAAGGCCTTCTTTGGTCCTCCTCCCTGTACCATGCCATCAAGGCTGGGCTGGGCTCTGGTCCATGTCCAGTGTGATAGACTTTTCCCGTTAGCCTTCCAGGTGACCCTGGCTGGAAGTCTCCTCAATTCCATTGTTCTGTGGCTTCTGCCGCTCTAAAATTGGTTGGGAGTCATTCTTTACAAGTATTTTATGGGCTGTAGGGGAAGAGCTACAGTATATGTGTCTTTCTACTCTGCCAAATTGGCTTCACCCCCAAGCAAGGGTTTTTTTTTTCAGGATAGCAAAGACATGGGCATGTTTGTAAGAATTAGGAAATGAGCCACTGGAAAGGGAGAAGGCAGAGCCAACGTGGTAGAGTAAAAGGACAGACTTGCTATAGCCCTTCCTCCATAGCCCTTAAAATACCTCTAAAAATGAGTCTAAACAAATTCTAAAGCAGCAGAAGCCACAAAGTGATAGAGTGAAACAGATTTCCAGACCAAGACAGCCTGTAAGACCAATAGGAAAAGACTATCACACCAGGTTCAGAGAAGAGTGAAGCCCAGGATGGATTGTGCAACACAGACAGGACTGGTCCTAGCTTCAGGGCATGGAATCATAGGCAATTGCTGCAGTTTCCAGATTTCTCAATCCATAAACACCAAAGACAGCTTCAAAGGTCAGTAAGAAGGCTTTTTCACCTGGGTGAGAGGGGAGTGCTGTCCAGTTCCAGTCTGGCCCCAATGCAGCTGCAGGCACTGCAATAGCAGCATCCACTTTTGGAACCCTCAGCCTAAAGGGAATTGGGGGAATTGAACAGCTGATCTGGGTCTCAGTCCTGAGTGGAGGTCCTGGAGTGAGGAGGAGCACTAGTGTGGGGGAACTGGTGGCGGCAGTGGAAAGGGAATCCTACTTGCAGTTCCAGGGCAGAAAAGAGTGCTTTTGGTTGCTCACAGACAAGAGTAAAGGCCAATAGAGGAGTAAACTCCTCTCGCTTGATTGTCCCACCTTGGAGGAACAGAGAACTTACAGGTCCCTAAAGATATCTGAGAGAACAGCTGCAAAAAACTTTTGAAGCCTAGGTTAGTATACCCTCCAGTTGACAAAGGACTCAAAAGTCAAGTAATTGGCTGGGAAAATGCCCCCAAAAGGGAAAAACTAAGACTATAAAAGATTACTTTCTTGGTGAAAAGGTATTTTCTTCCATCCTTTCAGATAAGTAATAGCAAAGCATACAATCAGAGGAAGACAGCAAGGTCAAGGCTCCTACATCCAAAGCCTCCAAAAAAATGTGCAATGGTTTCAAGCCATTGAAGAGCTCAAAAGGGATTTTCTAAATCAAGTAAGAGAGGTGGAGGCGAAATTGGGAAGAGAAATGAGAGTGATGCATTGGAAAAGGAGAAACTGAAAAAAAAGAGTAAAGTTGACAGAGATGATCACCTGCTGGAAGAAGCAGGTTAGAATAAGGAATATTTGAAAAAGTAGAGGGGTTAGCCTTGGTAAGGAGTATGGCCAGTTTATCATGTTAGATAGGGTTAAAGAAGGAGAAAGGGGCAGAAGGCATCTGAATAATAGGACTGGGGGAGAAACGGGAGTTCATGATAAATAATCTCAGCTACAAAATATATATGAGGCAAGTTTCTCAGCTGAAGGAGTAAAAAGCCATGGGCAACTAACAACTTCAACAGACTTAGGAACCCTGATCAATGCAATGACCAACCACAATTTCAGAGGACTCATGATGAACCAGCTAGGTGACACAGTGGATGGAGCACTGGCCTGGGAATCAGGAAGAATCATCCTCCTGAGTTCTAAGAACTCCTGAGTTCAAATCCAGCCTCAAATACTAGCTGATCCTGGACAAGTAGATTATTGTGGAAATACAATCAGGATAATACTGGATCTGGCAACTTCTACATTAAGGGATCGAAGGGCTTGGAATAGGATATTCCAGAGGTCAAAGAAACTATGATTAAAACCAGGAATCACCTACCCAGCAAAACTGAGTATAATACTTCAGATGAAAAAATGGTCATTCAATGAAATAGAGGACTTTCAAGCATTCTTGATGAAAAGACCAGAACTGAAGAAAAAATTTGACTTCCATCCCAGCTAGGAAGGGTAAAGTGACAGAACCCTGCTTTGGATTTAGCCTTCTCCCTATCTTCTTCATCTTCCCCTGTCTCATCTTTCATACTATTCTGCAAAGGTTGGAGGAAGGGGTTTCAGCCTCAGAGGCCAGAGCATAGTGCTCTGTGAGGGAGGCATACCAAAGATTGCCATCACATTAAAATATCAACTCATTTAGTTATGGGGAGCAGAGAGAAATCCCAGACATTAAACAACACAAAGCAAAACAGTTCTCTGTAGGCTAGGAGACTCATTGGACTATTAAGAAAAATGAAATACATCAATATCAACTTGTTTCATCCCCTAGGTAAGAGAAGAGATTCTTTCCCACCCTCTCCACACCCTGTAGTCACCTGCCAGTGATTAGAGGGAAGAAATTAAGCCAATGACTGTTACTTTATACTTTAAGAATTCAATTTAATCTTTAATTTTAAGGCAAGATTTTTAAACTTCTCTTTAAACATTTTATTGATATCTTTTGGATGGAAATTTCATAGGCAGTTTCCTACTGTGTATTTAAAACAGTCAGAGTATGTTTTCCCAAATTCACTCTCTGACCACAACCAAAGATTACACAAGGAAATCCATGTCTGGGTTGACAACAGTTGTATTATGTGAAAAGAAAACAAGAGTCAACATAATGAAACTATTAGGACATAACAAAGGAAGACATTGTAAGGTTGCCTATAAAAGCAGTAAGGCAGTAGAAGAGGGGAAGGGAGTGAGATAGAGAGAAAACTGGGTTGCTTTTTTCTAGATATGTAGTCTTTATTCATCTTCTTTATAGAAGTACTGTTTCCTAGCCATAAGCTCAAGCCCTATAAGATGACCAGGGACCATCTCTGTGCTCCTGATCACCAGCACTATCTTCCTGTATCATCTGTAGGGGGCACTACCATTTCTGCCACCCCTGTTACTGCTATGGACAATGCTACTCCAGTCCTCTAGTTGTTCATAAATTCTCCTCTATTTTTTCCCATCTCATACTGTACTCTGTTCTCTCCTTCCAGACACATTAGTACATCATTGTCTCCGTAGTATTGTTAAACTCTCTCATTCCTTAATATAAGGAATGAATTGCTGGGTAAGAGAGTAGAAAATGATACATTCAGAAATGAAGATCATATTGGAAAAGATATATTGATATAAGTGTTTAAAAATAAGTTTAAAAATCTTGTTTTAAAATTAAAGATTAAAATGAATTCTTAATAAATAAAGTAAAAGTCTTTAGCCTCATCAAGCAATTCAACTTTGGAAATTCCTTTGATTTTATCAGCGGAAATGACATTAAAGGGAAAATGGTATTGTCAGCTCTGCTGCTGTATGCTAAGGACCATGGGAATTTTCCATCTGACTTGCAGCTGAAACCTTCCACAAGTGCTGCTTCCTACACTGGAACATGAGTTCCTTGAGGGCAAGGATTGTCCTACTTTTCCATTTGATATCTCTGCCCTTAAGATAGTACTTTGCACATTGTAAACACTTAAATGCTTCATTCTCCCATAATTTAATCAAGACCAACCAATGTTTGACAGTATGTTATTTAAAAGGGAGGAATGATCATAAAGAACCAGTATGACTTATCAAGAATAGGGGATGCCATATTGATCCTATTTTCATTATTTTTTGTTGGAGTGTGGGATAATTTAGTTATTATTTTCTTAGATTTTAGCAAAGTATTTGAAAAGAAAATTTCATAATCTTTCCTTGTGGTCAAGGTCAAGAGGTGTGATTGGACCATGGTAAAGTTAGGTGGATTTGGTACTGATTAAAGAAAAGGGCCCAGAGAGGACTTATTAATGGGTAGGGGAAGAAAGAAAAAGGTGAGAGGGTAAGGATGAAAAGGAACCCAGGAAACCAAATGTTTTAGACTTTGTGAGTCTTATAGAAAATTCTCGCTGTTGACAAAAAAGAGGGTCTTCACCAGTCAAAAGTTCTTTCAGCTTGGAAATCAAAAGAATGCCTTCTCCCTCTCCCTTCCCCCATTCCTCAGTAGTGGCATTTTATGCAGCTAAAGCCCCTTCCTAACACTTAAGTCATATCCTCTAAGCATCTGAGATGGAAGAAAACAATCAAGACTACAGAATAGATGCTAAAAACAATTCCATCTCGGTATGATTATTAGAAGAATTGATTGAGAGCTGGAAAAGAACTTAAGGACTCTTGAGACCAACCACCTGACTTTACAGATGAGGAAAGTGAGACTAAATCAGTGAAAGCCAACCACAAGTCATGTCAGCATTTCCCTGATGTCATGGTCCTCTTCGAACACTAAGGACAAACTCAACCATGAGTAGACCAAGCTGCCTGAAAGAGGACCCAGTCAGTTGGGCAACCTCCCTCTCCTTCCTTCCTTCCCTCTTTCCTTCCTCCCTCCCTCTCTCCCTTCCTCCTTCCCTTCCTTCCTTCCTTCTTTCCTTCCTTCCTTCCTCCCAGTTCACTCTGAAGCTCATACACTGGACCACAATAGGTCCCTGCCCAAGCTCTACTTAATGGCTATATTTTGGGCCTTCCTGGCTCAGAGTGAATGTCAATGGCAACTGTTTCTCTTTGAAACAGTGACCCTCAGGGTCTTCCCTCCCAGCTTGATTTTTTTCTTTCTTTTCTAATTAAAAGGGCCATCTCTTGACTCACTTCCCAAAGAGGTCTGTTCACTGAATGGGCCTCCCTCTAAGTGAGAACCTGAAAAGACCTTTGCCTAAAAGGGCCAGGGTCTCCCATTGCATCCTGGGCCATCTCCAGTCATCCTGATGAATATCTGGTCACTGGATCCAGATGGTTCAGGAGGAGAAAGTGAGGCTGGTGACCTGCACAGCACTCCCACTCCCCACTCAAATCAAAGCCAACTGCAAGTCATGTCATCATTTCCCTGATGCCATGGTCCTCTTTGAAAATGAAGGACAAACACAACTCTGCTGCAGGCAAGGTTTCAAGCAATGGTGTAAGGGCAAGCAAAGTAGGATCTTTTGCTGTTTTTGTTTTACTAAAAGTGCCTCTTATTGAATAATGTGATTAAAGAAAATATTCCCCACCAATTGATGGGCCTGCCCATTGAGGGAAGCTTGATTAGGGGAGTTATGTACCCTTTTTTCTTCTATAGAGGCACTGGGTCAGAGGGTCATGCCCTCTGGCTCTGAAAAGTGTATAAATACTCTGAAGGTGAGGTTTTACATCCCTCCCCCTTCCCACCCCATCAAAAAACCCAGACACTGGTGCTTCCCTTTCTGGTAACTATGTATGTACAGTCAGGTAGTTGCATCTGTCTGTTGAATTCTGATGTATGTATTCTTACTGTTAGTTTGGAAGCACTGTCTGATGATTTAGATTTCTCTCTATTTTCTCTGAAGTTCAGGGTGCCGACGTTTTCCCCCCAAACTAAGTGAATGATACATATGCTTGAATTAAAGTGATTGTTAACCCTTCAAAAGTTGCCTTTCCTTTTAGAAGACCAGATCAAAGAACCTGTGATAGCAGGCTGCCCTGTGTATGTTGGGGTTCTTACTGATACAAACGGTTAAGTGATTTGCCCAGGGTCACACTGGCAGTCAGCATGTGAAGGAGGATTTAAACTTAGGTCTTCCTGGCTCCAAAGCTCTCACTCTATCCATTCTGCCTATAGGGATTTGGTAAATGTAATGAGACAGAAAATCTTTCATTCTTTGTGTGAATGTAATGGGCTGAGCCTTACTCTTGGTAGATCATGTCCAATATGAGAATGAAGTGAGACATTTATAGATCATCGGTTAGTCAATAAAACTTTCACTTAATCATAGCTTAGAAAGAATACTCAAAAAGGATACAGTTTTCTTCATCTTCATATAAAAATATTCCTTGCCCTTCCTCATCTCTCCAGCCTCAAGCCATCCACCACCATCATCAAGATAAGCCCTCTAACTCTTTTTCTTTATTCTTTTTCACAGCTGATTTGACTGCTTCACTAAGATCCTCCAGGACTTACCAAATACCATGTCCCCACAACCTACCATCCCCTTGGAACTGTCATCTTACCTTCTTATGTAAACTGCTAGGCCTTGCCATTCGCCCCACCACTTGAACCCTGAGACCTTCTGGGTATTTCCATCTACTCCTGCAGCTGAACTTTTATGCTATGTCTTCTCTAATTAGTGTGAACTCCATGAGAACAGGAACTATTTGCCATTTTCTCTTTGTATTCCCGACATCTAGTACAGTGCTTGGCACATAGCAAGCACCAACTAAATGCTGCATTTATTTACTGCATTTATTCATTCATTCACTCATCATTCACATTGAGAATACATTTGGCCAACAAGGTAGGGTTTAGTGAACTACATGGTCCCGAGACATTTGCCAAATTTGAAAGGGTGGAGCTCCCCATAGATAGGTCAGAGGTTCTTATTTGTGTCATGGACTCTTTTGGCAGTCTGATGAAGCCTATGGATGCTTTTTCAGAAGAAATAAATACTTGAATTCAGGATTGAAGGAAATATAAAATTTTAAAGATTAATGAAAGTTTAGAGGCTAGTGAAAATAAAAAAAAATTATTTTTTTTCCATCTGAATTCATGAACAGCCTGAAATCTATTCAAGGTCCCTGACCTCCAGGTTAAGAACTCCTGGCTTTGGTGAACAGGAAATCACGTCAACATGGTGTAAGGCCACTGATCATCTGCGTCAACAGATAGCTTGTATTGCTTGTAGATATTGGGAAGTATGTGTGTGTGTGTGTGTGTGTGTGTGTGTGTGTGTGTGTGTGTGTGTGTAAAAACCCTGGCTGATCACAATGGTGGATTTCACTTAATTATTTTCGGAGTGGAAGTATCTCTCACCTAACCTCACTGTATTTTATTTTACTCTTAGGTACTTAAATTCAAAATTAGCATAATTGGTATTATATTTATTTGTATACCTGTCTTGTACCATTTCTCTCAGACTACAAACATCTTATCTTTTCTTCTCTTCAACAGTACTTAATATATTAAATGGTGAATTTCTGAATGAGAAGAATTTTTTATTACTATAAAATAATGTTTGCTTAATTTAACATTTTTAAGTTGTTGATGATGATTATAGCTAGCATTTATTTATACGGCATTTTAAGGTGTACAAAGCACTTTACAAATATTATCTCATTTTATCAACACAATGCTTTCAGGTAAGTGCTATCATTACCCTGTTTTACAAATGAGAAAACTGAGGCAAGTTAAGTGACTTGTCCAAAGTCACATAGCTAGGATTTGAGGCAGAATTTGAACTCAGGTCTTCCTAACTCCAGGTCTAGCACTCTATCCACTGTCCCATGGAACCATGCCATCCAAATTTTCAAAGGTAATAAATTAAGAGGCCATTTCTGTTAGTATTTAAGATTTTTGGTTGTCTATAGAAATTATCTTTACTAATATTGCCATACAAGGAAAATATTTCATAATATTACAAGTTATTCTAGAGTATTAAAACAATTTTGTATAGATTTGTAAGTCTTTCAGCATGTTTATCTAGTGAAAATCTGGCCAATGGATGGAGTAGTCTATATAGAACAATGAACAAAGCCAGATTAAAATCAGCTTCCACCTCCCATCATCCTTCAGTCCCTCCTTCCAGATCAGAAAAACTACTTCCCATCTATCTATAATAGACTAGAAAGAAAAGATTTTATTATTTATTTTTAAAAATGTATTGATACATTTTGTTTCAGTGCAATAATTGGTTCCCAACAAATCCCCAAACTTCTTACAAGGTACATTCTCCATGTAAGTTAGATATTAATTGTTAAGAGAAAGGCTAGGTGTGCGTGTATGTGTGTGTATGTGTGTGTGTGTATGTATCTTCTAACTTTGACAAGTTGGTACTAGCACTGCCTATTACATTATAACTGAGATTTGCTGCTTCTACAGGTTGATTTTATTTCAGTTATGGTTATTATTCATTGGCCTCTGCTATCTTGACATTATTTCACACCAGTGTCCCCATATTTTTCTGATTTCTTTAGGGTATAGGCCTAATGGTATCACCTGGTCAAAGAGCATGCACATTTGAGTGATTTTTGTGGTATAATTTCAAATTGTTTTCCAGAATGGCTGACTCATTGACATCCCATGTTCCTCTGAATTCTTCGTATCTGTAATTACTTTTGGTGAATATTCCATTACACTAATACCCTATAATCTGTTGCATTTTCCCCCAATTTTGCATATATTTTGTTTCCTTTTTTTTTTATTAATGCTTTTGTTCATATAGGTCTTTTCTAGCCATCAGTAACCCCCTTGAGCTGTACAGTGCCATTAGTAGAATCTCTGGGTTAAAAAGTTTGAACAAATCTGAAGTACAGATTTTTGCCTGATGGAAAACAAGTTTCAGTTATTCAAAGTACATTTTCTAAATTTAAAATGGGATTAGATATTATGATTGTTTGACAGTTATGCTTCTTACATCTTTATATTTGTAGATTCATTAGAGTACAAAGATCCCTTCCTAGCATTTACATAATAATTTAATGCTGATTAAAATAAAAGTATTATTTAATAATTCTGGGCTATCCTTGCCAGATTATAAAGGATAAGGAGTTTCTTTGCTAATGTTTCTCCTATCTCTCCCTGTGAAAGCAAGAGTAAAGTATTCAGCTCTAAATGAATGAGACCGTCATGAAAAGGAATGTCTAGCAGTTTTTAATCAGTATGTTACTGAAGAGACGCTCCACTGGTGTTCTTTCAGGGCTTCTCAATAGAGAGAGAAGATGGAATAGTTCTATAGAAGAGACATAATTGGAAGAAATAAGATCCCATACTTTGCTGTGGAATACTGGGAGGGTGGATACATGAATGAAAGAAAACCTAATTGTAGTGAGAAGGGCTTCTAGAACCAAAGCTTTGTTACCTAGTGTCTTCAAAATGCCCTTAGTTGGAATAAGAAATGGCTGACTGAAGTTTGTAAGGGGGACAAAGGTATCTATTCACTCAAACTTCAGACTTTTCCTGAAATACCTTGTTGAAAAAACAATTAGTTCAACAGAATTTTGCTCTCAAAGTGTTTTTTAAAGCATAGTATAATTCAGTCCCGTTAACTCAGCTTTATGAAAGAATAGGATATTTTGATTAGTTGACTAGTTAACTGAGAATTACCATATATACTTGTGAGGCAATAACTATTTCAGGTTCCTCATGAATGAGTTTTTAACCAATCATTGAGGACAACTGTAGCAATGCAGGATAGACTAAGGTTTTAGGTTTTTAGCCCCTGGGGCATCTGTATTCTTTTTTGGGTCACCAGGAAGTGCCTTGATAGTGAAGAAACCCATTGGAGACCAGTTCTCTAATTCATGAAGACTGGTCAGGCTGTGTAGGACTGAGCAAGTAGACCTGGATTACACATTTCAAAGCTAGTAGAAAGTCATAGAAGGCTGTCATGATAATTGCTGCCATAGACCTTTTCTGGCTCTTATAACCTTCAGGTTTTAGGGACTTCATTGTATCCCTCAGATTGAGACAAATTTAGCAAAAAAATAAAAAAGCAAAACTTTAATAGAAAAGTTTTAAATAAAGAAAAGTTTATTTTTAAAAGAAATCTTTAATAGAATGAATAGAATCTTTGAAAAGTTAGCTATAATAGATCTAACACAAAGGTCAGGATTATATAAAGGTCCACTGTAGTTCTATCAATCACTTGGCACTAGTCTCTGATGTTGACCTTCCCATGTACTACCATGTCTTAAAGGACACTGGGTCTCAAGGCCTTGCCTTTCATCTATTAACTAATTTAGGTTTTGACTTATAACACCTTATGAACTTTATACCTACCAGCAATCTTGAGAATGTGGCACTATAGATTGTCTGGCCCAGGTGCAGAATGTTGTAATATTGTTTAAATACTTCTGTTAAATTGTATTCAAAATGTTATTCAAATCAAAAATTCCACCCACATTTATTAATTGTGTCTATGTACAAAGAACTGCAAAATTCTGAAGAATAAAAAAAAAAGACATGGTTCTTATCTTTAAGGGGATTAAATGATATTAAAAATTAAAAAAAAAGAACCTGTAAGCAAATTCCCTTAAAAATATAGTAGATTAGAAAACTAAACAACTGAGAACAGATAATTGTTCTGGCCTGTTATGGAGAGATCTTTGCTGAAGGGGTCAGTTGAGAAACTGAATCAATAGCTAGAGATGGGAGATGTACTAGAAGCATGCAAAGATTTGGTAAACAGAATGGCAAGAATAGGGCTAACATTGTGTATGTGTATGTGTGTGTGTGTGTGTGTGTGTGTGTGTGTGTGTGTGTGTGTGTAAGCATGTTAGGGGAACTCAACTTCTGGGGAATATGGAGGAATTATAGGAGGGAAAAATCATGGCATATCATAGTTGGAAGGGATACTAGAGGCTATTGAGTCTAACCTGTACCTGAACGACTATCCCTCTACAACAAACCCAACAAAGGATCATCTACCCTTTGCTTGAAGACTTCCAGTAAAGGCCATTACTTTTGAAGAATCCTATTCCACTTTTGGAAATCTCTAATTTTTAGGAAGTTCTTCCTTACATCAACCCTTAATTTGACTCTTTGCAACCAGCAGCTGTTATTTTTGGCTCTTCTTTCTGGGGCCGCATATGTGATGGAGCACCAGAGAAAGGGGATTTGTGTCTCTTTTTCTTGACATGAATAACTCTATCCTTGATATTGTCTCTCTTTAATTTTGCTATGGGGATGACATCTGCCTCATACAAAGAGTCGGGTAGAAAACCTTGTTACCCCATTTTTACAAACAGTTGAAACAATATTGGACTTAATTATTCTTTGAATGTTTCATATCATTCATTTGAAAATTAATCTATTCTTTTTTTCTTATTTTTTTTTCTTTTTGGATTTCATTTATGGATTTTTCCCAATTTCTTTTTTTCTGAGATCAGAGTATTAAAGATCTTTTTCTTGTTCTGTTAATCTGATTATGTTGCATAAATATCAATCCACTTCATTTATCAGTTTTGTTGGCATCTAATTGGGCCAAAATGTTTCTAATAATTTCATTTATCTCGGCTTCATTTGTTGTGAATTCTCCTTTTTCATTTTGGCAATTTGTTTTTATCTCATTCAAAATTTTCAAGTTAATGAATGTTTTTTTCCAATTTTATTAGCTTCTTATTCAAAAGTTCCTATTTTATTTACTAATTCCTTTTTTTAGATTTCTATTTTAGTTTTAGAATTTTTCCTTTTGTGTTTAGTTGGTTTTCTTTTTTGCTTTTCTGTCTTTTTTAAAAGGTGAATGCTCAGTTCATTGACCTATTATTTTTCTCTTTTGTTAATAGAAGTATTTATAGATAGTCATATCATCAACAAGATAGAGGACTAGGTATTTTTCTCTAATCCACACAATCTCTCAGATCTCTCCAAAACAGAAATTATGTGCCAAAGATAAGACAACTTCAACTACTTTCATGGTCCAGAGCACCCAGAATGGTAAAGAAGCTTACAAAAGACAACCCTGAGCTTACTTGGCACACCTCCCATTCTACTAGAGCAGATCAAAGAAATTGACATATAGGTTTGCAATGAAACCCAACTCCACATCCTCTCTCTCTCCCTTTCCTGTACCATGGACACCCTAGCTCAAATTTGCTAGTGCTACTGCAGACAGCCAGTGTGATGGCAGACAACCCCATTGCACCAATGCTGCAATGCTCTGAACTACTAGTGGAAGACCAGAGAACTGAAGAACAGAGGGAGTGAGACAGGACACCAGGACAGGATGCTACCTGTGTATAAGGACTGTACATCACTCCACTAAGCTCTAGGGAAAGAGTATAGCATCCAATTGGGGCCAATTCTATCCACCCAAAAGTCACCTGGGGCAGCAGCACAGGCTGGTGAAGCATGAATTTCCCAACACATGAGGATGCTGTTATTCTTTGAAATCCTCTTCCCATGCAAATTGCCAAGAGAGGAGACAGGGACACAAAATGAACAATAGGGGAAATTTGAATTGGCTGAAATTAGCAAAAATATCAGGAAGAAGAAAATTCAAAAACCTTTAACATAAGATAAATTAACAGGGAAAATATTAGAAGGAAATATGGCCTCCAGACCTAATAAATGAGTTCAAACCTCTATGAATAAATATTGCAAAACAAAAGAAATGATCCAACACTTGATGAGACAGAGGACCTTGTAGAATTTAAGGAGAACATAGGATTGCAACATACTGTTCCAAAATAGATCAAAAGAGAAATGGAAATTCTGAGAGTAAAATTTATGTCCTACACAGTAAAAAAAAAAAATAAGGAGAATAGAAAAACTGGAATCTATAATAGCAAGACTCACCAAAGAAACAAAAGAGAAAGCAACAGATTAGGAATACAATTACAAGGAAGTAAAGGACAATTTAGAAGAAGAGAAACAAAAAACATAACATTAAAAGAAGATATGCTAACTTGGCAAGCATAACATACTGACCTCAAAGACAGGATGCATATAGACAACCTAAGGATCATAGGTCTCCTGGAAGAACATGACAGGACAAATAAACCTTAAAATAATAATGAAGGAAATAATAGAATTATTGAGAACTTCTGAACGTAGAAAAGGAAATAGCAATTGAAAAAATTTATAAACCCAGAAAAAACCCAAGGTGCAAACACTAAGACATAGTGTGGTTAAATTTAATAATTCAATTCAGAAAGAAGTTCTACAAGTAATCAGTAGAAAGATCATCAAATACAAAGGAAAGTAAATTCAAAAAATGTAAGCTTATTCTGTACCTGCCAGAAAGCTTAGGAAGAAGCAATGTGTTCCAAAGAGCAAGAGGCTCAAGCTGTAGCCCAAAATGACCTATCCTGCATATCTGAGCTTAAGTATATATGACAAAAGATGGACATTCAATAAGAAAGAGACATTTGAAACATTTAGGAAGAAAACTGGAATTGAAGAGATTATATGTATTTCAAAACTTCAAACAATAGAAATTCAGGAGGATTGAATACATGAAGCAGCCAAGGTTAGTAATAGCAACAGCAAGACAGCAGAGAGACCCAGTAAGAGACTTCCTAGTGCACAAGGAGACAGGAGTGGAGGTAGGAATCAGGTGGAGGTAATGGTGAAGAAGTGGGCATATGGCATCAGGAAAAATGGGCATTGTAGTCATTTTGATGACTGACTACAATTGCATCAATGTTTTTGGAACTACATGACAATGAGAGAAGGTACATGAAAGGGGAATAAGGACCAGGGAAATCAACAATAATATGGGATTTGTCAAAGTCAAATCAAGGGCTAGCAATGAGGTGAATGTTACTCTGTGATCTCAAACAGAGGAGAGCCTATAGGCCTATAGAGGAATGGGTGAGGAGGATGTGGGAAAGGATGGCAAAGGGGAAAGAAACGGCTTTATTTTCATGGCAGGAGGGGGTTCCACCGATGAATGCTTCTTTGGGTGAAGAGAGATGGTCTTTAAATGGAGATGGAAACCTTTGTGCTGGGTGTGATCTGGGGGATTTGGGGTTAGAAAAGTCTACTTGTCCTACTTTCAGAGGGAAGGAGTTAGAAGTCCTGGGGACAACTAGCACTTGGGGGAGTGGGAGATGATGAATCTAAGGAGGAGCTCTGAGGCAAATAGGGAAAAACTAGGCAACCAAGAGAGGAAATAGATTAATGACGGGCTGTACAATCGGGAACCTGGTATGGGAAAGGCCCTACCATAGGGCAATATCCTCTCTGACACTTGAAATAATTGTCATTTTTCTGGGAATAAGGCATAATGGAACAGGGGAATCCATGGGGCAAGCACTACAAGGCAGAGGCAGAAACTATCTAGAGGGGAGAGCCTAGAAGTTATCCTGGAATTTATCAAGACACTTTGGAAGTTTTTATTCCATGAGGATTAGAGAGACTAGAGAAAGATTGGATAATTATAGGTGGAATGAATCAGAGAATGGGAGTCAGGACCAGAGGTTCCCAAAGTGGGTGATAACCACCCCAAGGATGGGGCACTGGAATGATCCAGGGAGTGGTAGTAGCCTTGGATGCAATTAGGGGACATTGATTAAAAATAAGGGCTGGTGGAAGCAAAAGGAAAGAAGAGGAGGAAAATTTGAAAAACCATTCATACGTGTTTCATCCATTGTGTAACAGAGTTAAAGTCAAAGTGATTACATTATTTTCCAAAAAAACACACAAAATGCAAGTTATAACTGATCCATGGTCAAGTCTGCCAACAGGTCTTAACAAGCAAGTGTGGCAGGCAAGTGTGTTGTGCATTGTCAGGAAGTTCAGTATGCATCAGCAGGAATATGTGTGTGTGTAAAGACTTGTTTACAATACAGAATTATCTGGTTGCGTGACACAATATTGTGTCATCAAAACTTTAATGCAGGAAACAACCCACAAATTTATAATAAATTATTAAATTTAAGATCTGTCATTAAAAAATTTTATTTTTAGACGTGATTAAAAAAAACTATAAAAGGGTTAAAGAAAGTAGGTTTCCAGGGGGTGCTGAGTAATTTTTGAAATAAAAAAAACCTAATGAATAATACTAGTTGAAGAGGAGAGGAAGGGGTAATAACTTTACTAACTGAAATAAAAAAATGGAGGGGGGCAGAAAGAATTATATCACCATATAAAAGAGGGGAAAAAAAGGAACTTATAATCAAAGCCCCAGAGGGCAACAGATGGGAAGAGGGGATCAGTAGTGAAAGAAAGAGAGCAAGTGGGAAAAGGGCTACCTTAAAAAAAAGATTGAGGTAAAGTAACTGAAGGAACACAGTATTGTGTTTACAACAGAAGAGGGAAAAGTCATAACTTTAAAAAACCTAATATTAAAAATAAATGGAGGAAAATATAAACCTAACTCATAACTTTAAATGTGAATGGATGAAACATTCAAATAAAATGAAAAAGAATGACAGATTGGATAAGAAAACAAAATCCTACAATCTGTTGCTTACAAGAAATACATTTAAAAAACAAAGATACACAAAAGGGTCTAACAAAAAAAACCATTTACTATGCATCAAGTGAGTCCATAAAAGTAGGCGTTGCAGTCATGCTGACAAGGCAAAAACAAACACTCAGAAAACAAAAAGGGATAAATCAAGAAACTACATTATGCTAAAAGAAACCATAGTCAACCAATTCATATCAGCAATTAGCTCATATACTTCTTAGCCTTATCATCCAAATTCATAAAGGAAACATCAGAGCTACATACAGGAAGATGTAAGCAATGATGCAATCATGACATTAGACTTTAATACCCCTCTCTCAGTTTTAGACAAGTATAAATGAAAACATGAGCAAAGAGGAAAAAATGGAACTTAAATTGCTGGAAAAATTAGATTTCAAAGATTTAAGACGTCATCTTCTAAATGGAACTTCAAAAGAATATACATATTTCTCAGAAGCTTAGAGTTATTACAAACCAAATGATACAATACAGAAGTAATTGGTAATCCTTTATAGACCATAGCACAATGAAAAATAGAAATTGGTTTAGGGATTGCAAACAACAGAGTTAGGCTCAAATGGAGGCTTAACAGTGAAATCAATAGTAGAAGAACAAATCAGAGAAATAATTCCTGTGTAAATGGAAAGGACAATGATAAAATAATATACCAAATTTTCTGGCATGTAGATAAAGTGATCTTTAGGGGATCATATCCTTAGAAACATATGCTAATAAAAGAGAAAAAGAGAGGATTAATTAACTGAATATGAATTTTAAAAATTAGAAAGCCAACCAATAAACCTAAAGTAAGCACAGAAAAAGAGATATTAATAACTAAAGGGATAATTTAAAAACAAAAATATAGAAATGATAAAAGTGAAAGCTGATTTTTGGAAAAAAACTAATAAAATTAATAAACCTTTAGCTAATATGGTTACCTACAAGAGAGAAAATCAAATCAATAAAATAGCAAATGAACAAGGTGAAATCACAGCAAAACCAGAAGATATCAAAGGAACAATGAGAATATGCATTTATGCACAGTTATATGTGAACAAATATGAGAACATAGAAGAAATAGAGATATGCCTTCAAAAATACAAAATACCCAAAATGCCAGAAGACCAGATAGAGATCTTAATAGCCAATTTCAGAAAAGGAAATAAAAATGTCTGTAAGGGAACCACCACAGAAGCAGCTCCTGATCCTGATGTATTTACAGGAGAATTCTATCAAACATATCCCACCTTCTACAGGAAACTTTAACCCCTTTAATGAGATTGCTTTTCCTCTTCCAATTATTTCCTATTTATCCTGCATATGTATAGCTTGCTTTGTAAATATCTGCTTGCAGGTTGTCTCCCCCATTAGATTTTGAGCTTCATGAGGGCAAGGGCTATCATTTCACTCTTTTTGAATCTGCAGTGCCTAGCACAGTGCCTGGCACATGATTAATTGATACTTCAAATTAGTCCTGAAAATAGAGAAAGAAGGTACTCTCCCAGAATCTTTTTATGAGATAACTATAGTTCTATTTTTGTTTGTTTTTTAAATGTATTTTTTAGTTTTCAACATTCACTTTTATAAGATTTTGAGCTCTAGATTTTACCTGTTCTTTCCTTCCTCCCTCCCCAAAATGGCATGCAATCTGATATAGGCTATACTTGTAAAATCATATTAAACATATTTTCTCAGTCATGTGAAAAAAGAATTAGAACTAAAGGGAAAAACCATGAGAAAGAGAAAACAAAAAGAGAGAGAGAGGATAAACAGTATGCTTTGATCTATACTGAGATGCTATAGTTTTTCCTCTGGATGTGGATAGCATTTTCCATCATGAGTCCCTTGGAATTGTCTTAGATCATTGTATGACTGCAAAGAGCTAAGTCTATCAAAACTGATCCTTGCACAATGTTGCTGTAACTGTATACAATGTTCTCCTGGTTCTATTTGTTTCACTCAGCATCAGTTCATGTAAGTTCAGATTTTTCTGAAATATGCCTGCTTGTCATTTCTTATAGAGCAACAGTATTCCATCACATTAATATACCACAACTTTTTTAGTCATTCCCCAGTTAATGGGCATCCCCTCAATTTCTAATTCTTTGCCATCACAAAAAGAGCTGCTATACATATCTTTTGCACATGTGGGCCCTTTTTCTTCTTTTATGATCTCTTTAGTATTGCTGGATCCAATGGTATGGACATTTTTATAACCTTCTGGAGCAAGTTCCAAATTGCTCTCTGACAAATATACTCCAATACTTAAACTAGGGAAAGATGATACACAGGAAAAAAACTATAAGTCAATATAATTAATGAACATTGACTCAAAATATTTTAAACAAAATCCTGTCAAACTGAATACACTGACTTATTCAAGAAATCATTCAATATCACTAAGTGAGATTAATATCAGAGATGTAAGGATAGTTCAACATTAAGAAAGTAGTAAACATAAATAGCTTTATTAAAGATGAAAAGACATGATGGTCTCAATAGATGCAGAAAAAACCTTTGACAAAGTATACACTATTTTATGCTAAAAAAAAAAGCCCCAACATCATAAAATGTAGGCATATGTGATATATAAAAAGTTTGAGAGATAGTTTCTGGGTAATTAATCAATTTATTAATCATGCTAGCATATAATTAATAAAAAGATCAGCGGCACTCTCAAATGCCAAAGACCCCTCATGGAACCCACTCAATTCTTATATGCCTTTGGAAGGAGTGGGTGTTCCTGAGGATGGAAATAAATTCTGATTGGTTAACAAGTAACAAGAGAATGAATGTTATAATGAAAGGCAGACTTAGTGAGAGTCTGGGGGATGGGACTCTGATCACTCAGTCTTGATCAAAGAGACTTATCTATACCCATAATTGTCCCAACTAGGGTAATCTAGAAAAAGAGAGAGAATCCACTTTTCCCCAGCACTGTTTGATTAAAACCCAATGGACTGGAATCCATCAACTTAGCTAAATTAAAATTTCTTTACTTTTTAAGCAGATCTGAGTTTTCTCTGTCATTATGAGACCCACACATCAAAAGCTGCCTGAATAAACTACAGAGTCTGATTTCTGAATAAGTAGAAAAGGGCAAATATCTTAGTCCTAATTCAATAACTGATTATTAATATGAGGGATAATATAATCATTTCTCTCACATAGGAGGACCTTTTAAAAATATCATAAAAACATATCTAAAAACAAAAGCAACTACACTATGTAATGAGGATAGTCTAGAACCTTTTCCAGTAAATACAGGAGTGAAACAAGGATGCCTACTCTCCCCACTATTATTTGATACAGTATGGAAATGCATCAACAGCAATAAGACAAGATAATGAAATTAAAGGCATAGTGTTAGGTAGAGAGGAGATAAAACTATTCCTCTTTGCTGATCAGATGATAGTTTACTTGGAATACCTTAGAGAATCAGCAAAGATACTTATTGCAAAAATTAATTGCTTCAAGAAAGTTGCAATTACAAAATAAGTCCTCAAAAATCAGTAATTTTTCTCTATAATAATAAAATGGAAGAAGCAAAAATAAGGTGGTAAATCTCATTCCAACTAACTACAAAGTGCATGAAATATCTGGGGACTAACCTACCAAAGCATACAAAAGACAAGTATAGATTCGATTATAAAATGATACTTAAGGAAATAAAGAACTACTTAAATAGTGGGAGGAATATTCAGTGCTCTTGGCTAGGTGGTGCCAATATAATAAAAATGACAATACAACTAAAATTAATTTACTGTTTTAATGTTAAATTTAAATTTAAATAAAATTATCAAGGGGATGCTCATACTCTTTGAACCAAAGACTCTCTTACTAGCTTTATATCCCACTGATAAGAAGGAATTTCCTATATGCATAACGATGTTACAACAGCACTTTTTGTGATAGCTAAGAAGTGGAAACAAAGTAGATACCCTTTTTTGGGGAATGGCAAAGCTAATTGATATACATGAATGTAATGTAATAGTGTGCTATTGATGTGTGTGATAAATACAGTGAATATGGTAAATGAGTAAACGGGGAAAAAAAACTACATTCCCCCCCAAATCAAAAGTAAATGGAACAAAATTATAAAGATCAAGAAAGACTCAAATAGAGAGATATGAGATGACACTTCCCTCAGTCTATTCTTTCATAGAAGTTCCATAGGTGTTATATGTTGCATGTGTTTTTGAAATTTTTCAATGTATTTGCCTGTTGTGCTGGTTTTCCTCCTTTGTAAAAAATACTATTTGTTTATGGGATGAATCTTTGGGAAAGAAAGAGGGAGACATACTTAGCATAGCTATCATGATATAAGAATCAGAGGAGATCAACAAAAACTTATTTTAAAAGTACCTATAAATTTCCCTTTGAGGATTAATTTCCCAACTTTTTTTTGGATGTTGTTTCATTTTGTTATTTTCTTTGATGAAATAATATTTTTCTACTAAATGTTCTTTGACAAATATTCTTTAAGATATTTCTAGTTTCTTTAAAACTTACTTTCTTCAAAAGCACTTCTTTCATAATTATTTTTATTTTGGTATTATTAGTAAAGGATATGTTTAGTATTTCTGCTTTTCTGTATTTGTAAGGTTTTAATATCTTAGTATTGTCAATTTTTGTAAAAGTGTCCATGCAGCTGAGAAATATGAACACTTCCTGCTATTTCCATTCTGAAGTTACCAGATCTCTTATATCTAACTTTTCTCACATTTTCTTCAGCTCTTTAATAATTTTTATAGTCAGCTTTTTCTTAAATTTATCTCTATCTGAAAGGGGCACATTGAGGTCCCTAATGATCACAGTTTTGCTGTCTATTTTCAACTATAATTCAATGAACTTTTTTTTAAAAAGAAGAATTTTTATATGTTATGCCATTTGACATATGTTTATTAAATACTGTTATTTTTTCATTTTCTATGATATCTTAAACTAATGTACTTTCCTTGTTTATCTCTATTGGCCATGTCTATTTTCATTATTGTTTTGTCTGACATCACGATTACTTTCTCCTTTAAAAATCTGACTGAAGCATAACTAATTGTGCATTTCCCTCAATCACATCTCTTTTACTTTCTCTCCCCTCCTTCTCCCTTTGCAAAGAAGATGAAGATGATGAAAGAGAAGAAAAGTAAGGCAGCATCAGTAATCTCTAATTTAAATGATCTGATGAGTAATTATTGTTGCTATACCCATTTCCTGTTTTCTGACAGGTCAGAGAGAACTTATTTTTCAAAAATTCTGTTTCTCTCTTACCTGATTTCCAAAAGAAATCCTGTTGTGAGAATCTATTTAACACAAAATCCATCTAATACCCAGGCTATTGTGGGAGGCATATATGAATTATCTGTATTGTTGATCCTTGAAAGAGTTATCTCTTTAATAAGATCTTCAAGTCTTTTGGATGCCTAGACAGATTCCACCCAAGGGGTGCTGTTAGCTATCATGCTTCCTGTAACAAAAGGTACCATCACCAGCAGTCAAAGGCTCAAAAGGTATACATGTTACAGATCACTGTCATTGTTCCTATCATTTGTGACCCCCTTCTCTCTCTTTCTATCTATGATTATGTGTTGTCTGTTCAAACTATCTCATAGTTGTAAATTGATGATCCATGAAAACCTGAAGAGCTGAAATTCCACATTGGATCTTCACTTTAGAACAACTGTATAAAAGATCTTAAAAATCTGCTGCATCATTTAACCTCTGCCTGCCTCAAATGAGACAATATTTGTAAAGCATTTTATAAATGTGATCTATCATCTAGTTCTGGCCCCTCATTTTACAGACAAGGACTTGCCTGTGGTCACTTATCTAGTAAATGTTGTAGGTGGTATTCGAACCCTAGAACTCTTGTTGCCTCCAAGTCCAGTGCTTTTCTCCCTTAAGCTGAAACTCCCCTTGTAGGATTTACAAAAAAAAAAATGATAGTCACTATGCTGAATAAACTTTTCTTTCTTTCCTGGTGCATTTACAGTGGTTACAGGTAGGTCCACTAAGTTCCAATTCCCCCAAAGGATCCTCTAGCATTTCATATGAACAATGATTATTCTGCTGAAACATACAGATTTTTGATCAAGTAGAAATGGTATGCTAAGAGTGACTATATTTTGAAAATCCCTAAGGAAGAAATATTAAGCTTTGACAAATTAATACATTTATAGAAAGTTCTCCAATTCCTTGCTGCTTTTTTCCCTTTTTTTTTTAAACTGGTCTGTTTGGGTTTCAAATGTAAAAATGAGTTCATGGATACAAGTCACAAAGATTCACAAAGGAAAAAAACTTAAAACCACAATTGAAAGATTCAAGGAACAAACTAAGTACTTGAACAAATTAGGCATAGACCTTCTTTTGTAACTCTGGAGGAAATTAAGCCTACTGATTGATGGGAAGATGTCTTAGACTGGGCAGCTGAGATGTCCCCTTTGCCAAGCCTGTCCCATACAACCATTATTACAGCCTTTGTACCCTTGTACTGTGTTTAAAAAGTCATGTGGGAACAAGAAAGAAAAGCTGTGGGGTGGGTGGGGATGGAAGAAAGAAGAAAACAATTGCATGCAATTGTTTGTCTCTTCCCATTTGACTTAAATATGTAGTTAAATCCTAAGTGAGAAGATGAACACTACCTAATTATATTCGGATCTTAATTTATGCAAAGATATCTCCTTTTTTTTATTTTAGTCAATCTTCAGAAAAAAGGTTAAAGTTATAACTACATGGAAAACTAAATGCTTGTAAATAAAAACTGAGCATGTCTATGAAGCTGTAAATTATTTTGGAACAAAACTAGATATATATTATATGTACACATGCGTGCATTTGTGTATGTATGTATACATGTATATTACACATATACATATAATTTCCTAATGAATCTTCTCGAGGTATATCTTAATAGTATGCCTATATTAGGAATTTAAAATTTTGAATACTTGTATCTGGCTTCATCAGCATTCTGTTATGACATTCTTGACTTTCTCTTTACGGATACCAGAAGTTCTTGTTAATATAGATTTAGAGATTATGGAATAAAAATAATTCCCTTAAATCTTGTACTGACTTAATTTACCTCCTATGTGATAGACATATATTTTGTCTCAATTGTGCTTCCCTCAAATGGAGGAGGAATTTTTTTTAATTGCTCTGTCTTGGAGCAGCACTGTGGAGTGTTCAATTTATTATCAGAAGTTGTTCAGATTAAGTCTGTCATATGAATAGCTAACTGACTGAGTTAATTCTCATTTTACTGAACAATGATTTGTGTGTTCATCTTTGAGTTAAATTTCCCAAATGCAAGATATTATTTTATTTCTGAAAATTTGTACTTTTAGGTCTGAAAGACTGTAGATTGCATATGTGACGTGGGAAAAAAATTGAATGTTATGATTTGAAATGCTTAAGTTATCGTTTCAAAATTGTAAGGTAATATTGGAATACAAATCATTCTCCAACTATCTTTAATAGAGACATATAAAAAGAGTGGAAAAGTTTGAATACAAAAGTTATTTCCTAGACGATGCCTTTTTTGTGGTATGGGGTGGAGGATTGGGGGTGTTTAGTCTCTGAAAGCATTTTGACATTGAGAATTTAGTCCTCCTCAAAGAATATACATATATCTATTAAAAAAATGCTACTTTCTCTGGAAAAAAAACCCCAAAATTGCTAAATATTGAAAAACATATATACTCGTGTGCATTGAGAGCTAATCAATTTGGGAAATTAGAAGAAAAACAAATAAATAAAAATCTTAGCTTCTAATTCTGAGTAGTTTCTGTGCAAACAGAAAGTATTTTATGATTTGAAGACGGAAAATAATTGAAATCAGAAATGCCCTCTATAACCCCAGCTTCAATAGCCCTTCTAGAAGAGACTTAGGATATTGTTTGTGTTTCTTTATTAGAGAGGGAATATAATCTTGGGGCTTGACAGTTAACTGTCATCTTGTGAGAGGCTGAGATTGAGTGAGTTCATTGTCATCTCTGGAGGATTCTGTGAGAGGCATTGGGAAAGGACAAAGAAATTCTTTCTTGAGGAGTCTTGGAGAGTTAACTGCCATGGAGAAAGAGTCTGTGAGAGAGTACAAGAGTTAGCTGTCATCGATGAAAAGGTTTGAAGAGGCATTTTGAGAGAATGAAGTTGAACTACTATAGCAGTCTGGCATTTACACATTGGAAAGACCCTCCACCTCTACAGCCTCTCTTCTCACTGGAAGGCTCCTCCCAAGCCCTCATTTAAGGAGGGTGCCCAGGCTAGCCATAGCCCAATCCACTTCAAGTTGCACTCTGGACTTCATCTATCCTGCCTTGTAGTTTTTATAAATTAGGGTAGGAGTTCAGTGGTGGTGAATTATGATTTCTTGCTTTGTGGGAATTTATGTGAAAACATTAGAATATACCCCTTGATTTCTTTTGAAAAAGATGGGAGAAAATTAATAGGCAACAAGTCAAGTAGCAGTCTAAGGGTGAAGTGGGGTAGGGTGAGGGTTGGTGTACTTGGCACGGAGAGTAACTGAGATATGGTGCTCTTGCCATTTTAATGGACTTACGGATATTCACTTGTTCCCTACATGACAATGGAGAAAAATTGACTCTGAAATTTTTAAGTTTCAATTTATTTTGACTAAAATACTAGATTTTATAAATTTTAATATTTAAATATGAGTTTATCCAAACAATTTTCTTCTATCTAGAGAAGCTATCTAATCACTTTTCCTTCTTCATCAGAATGGAAGACAGAAAATTTGGGGTAGAGTATTTTGGAATTTGAATTGAGACAAAAACAACTTTGTAATACTTTAGAACTATGATAGCTGACCAAAGCAGTTGAAGATCAAGCTTAAAACATTTTAGGGTTCTCATCTGGTCAAGAGGTAAAAGAAAAATCTTGATCAGATAAAATTGTAATTGATTGTGAGGCTATATTTCATTGGGTCAGCTAAGTGGCACAGTAGATAGAGTGCCAGGGTTGGAGTCAGGAAGACTCATTTTGCTGAGTTCAAATCTGGCTTCAGATACTTACTAGCTGTGTGACCCTGGGTAAGTCACTTAACCTTGGTTGCCTTAGTTTCTTCACCTATAAAATGAGCTGGAGTAGAAAATGGCAAACCACTCCAGTATCTTTGCCAAGGAAACCTCAAATGGGGTCACAAAGAGTCAGATACAACTGAAAATGACTGAACAACAGTAACTATATTCCATCAGGGAAAGAAGCTGCTTCATTTATGTCTTTGTACCTAAGATAGGATATCTCCCTTGAGACTGATGACAGTATGCCGTCAAAGGGACAATCCAAAGGCAGGTCAATGGAAGACAGATCAATGGAACCTTATAGGAAGGTGTCATAGGAGCAATCAATTTCCTCAAATGCTTAGTCAGACAGTGAAATCTCTTCTGTATATGAAAAGGGAGGCAGGGAGACTCACTAGATCAGGCAAGAAAGTTTTGCCTAATGACAGGTATAAGGACTCTGAATGCCATGGCAGAGAAACATCACTGGCTCAATTGAAGAACTTTCTCAGGAGAGAAGCCATGCCTCCCTGGGAAATAAACATGGAAACCTGGATTACACTAGAATCAGTGACAGTTGTGGTCAGGAGACCTCTAACATAATTTAGAGAACCTGGCTGATGGGGAGATTCAGTAGAAAAACTTTTATACATTTGGGAAGGCTAATGGCTCAGAATCCAGCTATTTATATAGGAAAATTGCTTATTAAAAACTTGAAAGACTCTTTGGAGATGGTGAAACACCAAGTCAAGTGGATTCCACACTTGTTTTATGTACACAGCATCAGAGAAGTGAGAAGTCATATGACTTTGTACATTGTGTGAATGCTAAATTATAGAAATTAGTAGAACTTGGGGCAGTGAAGTGTATGGTGGAGGATGAATTCTTGTTAGGACAAGTGCACATGGGCCCCACATACAATATATTTTTCTAAGTATAGTGTATGAAACTCACCTAGTATGGAATAGTTGCTGAAAGCAACATGGAAAAGAGGTCTAGGAAGGACACATCCACTATGAAGTTCCTTATGCAAATAGTCAGGAATACATGCCAAACCATGCACCAAGGTTATAAAGCAGAAAAACAGCTCTTAAGAGCAGAAGTTCATAAGACAGTTTCTGAAGAAGGATGCCAGAGACAGCATTAGTCTCTTTGGAAAAGTACCAGACAAAGGAAACAGAGATTATAACAGATTGACACGCATGCATATGTTATGATCTTGGAGAAGACCAAGGAGAGACACTAAACTTATAGAGAATGGCCGTACTCAGGCTAAATGAGCTCCAAAAGAGAGGGTCCTTGGTACTGCACAGGTTGAGGGCTGTAAGGTCAGCTTCAGGAAAAAAAGAGGTAGGGCCTCAAAAAGAAGTTGTTTTAGGCTTGGCAAGCAAGATCAGCGACCTCAACAGCAATTGCTACTGATAGTTTTCCTCTTGGACACCTAGAATATCCCACAAAGGTACATGTAAAAAATGAGAAGACAGTGGAGTAAATGTGACCATTGTGTTCTAGGAATTGTATGAAAGACACTTGAAGAAAATGCTTATTTAGTCTCTTGTCTGTTTGAACTTTGGAGGACTAGGACTCATACATAGCCTAAACTGAAGTGACTTTGAAATTTTTTGTAGTTATTTCTGATGTGAACAAAATAATGAACATTCTGGCCATGATTTATGTGTCATTGAAGTATCAGCTCTAATCAGAACCTATGTAATCTCAGTAAACAAAAAGGTGGGACTCTATCTGTGTATTTTGTAGCTATTATATAACTGCATTCATGCAAATTGTGCGAAGGAGTCCGGGAGGATAGTTAAGTCATGACAGTGCTCATCATAAAGGTACTCCTAGCTTCCTTAGAAGCTGTATCTGCTGAAGTGGGGCCCTGAGATACTTGACTGAGATACTGGAGAAATGGAAGGACATGCTTAGGAGAAACCTTGATGAGAAGATCAGTGTGTTTTTGCTACATAAATAGGATGTGGCATGCATCTAGGGAGCAAGCTACGAGACCCAGCTCACTGATTTGTGACCATTTTGGGAAAAGATCTAGAGAGATTCCTTTGTCTATAACAGATAACTTCAGAGAACATCTCAAGGACCTTCTTGTTAATGGAATCATCAAAGAACTCCACAGCCTTTATGCATCACGCATAGTGGTCATAATGAAGAAGAATGGGGGCAGCTAGTTGGTGTAGTGAATAGAACACCAGCCCTGAGTTCAAATCCAGCCTCAGACACTTGACATTTACAAGCTGTGTGACCTTGGGCAAGTCATTTAACCCCAACTGCCTTGCTTCCCCCTCCAAAAAAATTGAAGAAGGCTGGAACGATTGGTATTTGTGAAGACTAATGGACCACTATACCATATTAAGCACTCAATATGTCCTGGATTTCTGTTAGGCAGTCAATGATTTTCCATGTTGGATTTATGAATCAGTTATTACCAGATTCCCATAGAAGAAGGAGGTAGGGAAAAGAGAGCTTTCACCTATCCAGCTAGATTTCTACCAATTTGAATGTGTGCCCTAAGGCATCTCAGGGGCACCTGTTACCTTCCAAAGACTGATGGAGATATGAATTACCTTCCAGAATTAGTGTACCTCAGTGACATCATTGTCTTTGAGAAGACCTTGAAAAATATGAGGAGGGACTGTTGAAAGTGCACTTTGGAGTCTTCTAAAATTATTTGTTTGGTGTCTTCTGTTACTTTGGGGTCTTCTAAAATAATAGGTAATAGCTAAGATTTATGTATCATTTACTGTGTCTGGCACTGTGCTAAGTTCTTTATAGTTAATATCACATTTAATCCTTATAACAACTTTGGGAAGTAGGTGATATCATCCTCATTTTACAGATGGGGAGACTGAGGCAAACATAAATTAAGTTACTTTTCCAGGGTCCCATGGCTAGTAAATGTTTGAGGGCTGATTTGAATTCAGATCTTCCTGACTGCAGGCTTGATACTGTATCCACTGCACCACTTAGCTGCCCTCATCACACAGAAAGTTAATATAATAACCCTAGGGTTATACAAATGCAATGAATGACATAATCCAACTGTATCACCAAGGACACAAGAGGATCTGCTGTCTGGGTTCTTTCATCTGCTTTTCTAAAAGGAAAGGCAACTTTTGAGGGGTCAACAATCACTTTAATCAAGCACATATATATTATTCACTTAATTCAAGGGGAAAAGTCAGCATCCTGAACTTGAGAAAAAAATATGGAGAAATAAAGACCAACAGACAGGGCTTCCAGCTGCCTTCCCATAAGCAATACATACATCACAGATCAACAGACAGATCTGTCTGACCAGAGAGAGATGCACCAACATCTAGGTTTTCCAGGTATGGGGTTGGGGCTCCTTAGCAGCTGCCTACGATCTTATCTGGCCAAACAAACACTTCTATGAGTAAACTCCAAAGTAAAACCTCATCTCAGAGTATTTATACATTTTCAGAGCTAGAGGGCATTACAACCCTTGAGAACAACTCTAGAAAATTAACAAAAAGTGTGTGTCTCCCCAATCAAGCTTCCTTTAATGGGCAGGTCCATGGGTGGGGAAGATCTTTAACTCTCTGATTAACATTGCACCCACTTGCAAGGAAATTAATCTCCTATTGGGAGAAACAAAATATATAAATATATTCAGGATACACATATATTGTATATGTATATATATGTATATATGTGTGTGTGTATAACATAGCATAAATATATTTTGTTGTTTAGCTGTTTCTAACTCTTCATTTGCAGTTTTCTTGTCAAAAGCACTGGAGTGGTTTGCCATTTCCTTCTCCAGCTCATTTTACAGTTGAGGAAACTGAGACAGCTATTGTTATGTGACTTGCCCAGGGTCACACAGCTAGTAAGTATATGAAGCCAGATTTGAACTCAGGAGGCTAAATCTTCCTGACTTCAGACCAAGTCCTCTAGCTACTGAGTCACCTACCTGCCCATGTATATACCCCTCAACCCCTATCTAGTGAATAAGTGTGTATTATACATAATATACATGCCTATGTGTATACAAACATGCAAAGTAGTAGTTAAATATAAAGATGTTCGGGAGGGAGAACACTGGCAGTTGTGGGACTCAGAAAAGGCTTCAATGCAGTAGACAATATGTGAGCTACATCTCAAAGGGAGACATAAGGAGGGAGTGCATCTTTTGTGACAAGTGAGAGAAATTATTGACAGACCTCTCTGAAGCACTGAAAATTCAAGATTTTAATGAATTCTAGGGGGATGTTTGGGATTTTGACAGAAATTTGGGGAGGATGGGCTTGCAAAGGCAATAAAGTGATGGCCCCAGTCCATTTCTCTGCTTTTTCCCTTTTGAATGGGAAACCTTCCAACTGCTGAACCACAAAATCCTCTGGCCTTCATGTGGAATCAAGCAGACCTGAGAAAACTTGTCCCAGGATACTTGTGACATTAAACCCTGAGGTGATCAAAGAGTCTAATTTTATAACAATGTCACACTTTCTCCTCTGACAGTATTTTTAATGTTTAGTCACTCTGTTGTGCCTGACTCTTCATGATCCTGTGGACCACAGTATGCCAGGCCTTTCTATCTTACACTATCTCCCAAAATCTGTCCACTTCACATTCATTTATTTCCATGACACTCTCCATTACATCCTCTGCCATCTCCTTTTCCTTTCTCCTTCCATCTTTCCCAACATCAGGGTCTTTCCCAATGGGTCTCATATACTCATTATGTGGTCAAAGTTTTTAAGTTTCACCTTCAGTATTTGACTTTCCAGTGAATAGCCCTGAATTAATTTCTGTAAGTGTTGACAGATTTGATTTCTTTGCTGTCCAAGGGACTTTCAAAGGTTTCCTCCAACACCACAATGTGTTAATTCTGTAGCACTCAGCTTTCCTTATAATCCAACTCTCACAGATGTACGTTGCTCCTGGAAAAACCATAGCTGTGACTATAGGGATGTTTGTCAGCAAGGTAAAGTCTCTGCTTTTTAGTATGCTGTGCAAATTTGCCATAGCTTTCCTTCTGAGGAGTAAGCGTCTTTTAATTTCATGGCCACTGTTGCCATCTGCAGTGGTCTATGAGCCCAAGAATATAAAATCGGACACTGCTTCCATTTCTTCTCCTATTTGCCAGAAAGTGAGAAGACCAGCTGCCAAAATTTTAGGTTGTTGGAGCTTTTTGTATGTTAACCTTCAAGGCAGGCTTTACGCACTTGTCTTTGTCAGAGTTCTCCGTTATGAGCTCTCTTGGGTAACCCTGCACAATACAGTTCATAGTTTCACTGAGTTATGCAAACCCCTCCACCATGGCAAGGCAGTAATCTGATATGAGGGGTAGGGAAGAGGATGACTTACAATATGATCTATTACAGAAAACACCTCAAATCTTAGGATATGTTCAATTTTGCTACGCATCCTAAAATCCAGTTAAAATACAGAGTTGGAATAATTGCCTGTCACACCTGTAGGCATAGAAACGCTTGTTCCTTCCTCCTTTATTGTTGAAGATACCCCTTGTGGGCTTTGCAACTTGGCAGCTATCTTTGGACTAAAAGCTAATTGCAAGATGGAATCAGTCATGTCAAGAAAATAAATACAAAGCCCTTCTATCTGGTCCTCCACACAACCTCCTTTTGAAGACTGAGCAGTCTCACTCAGAGAAATTCTTCCTGAATATCTCTGTAAACACACAGGCATGCTACTGTATCGCAGCACCTCCTGAGACCTCAGGCCCCCTAGCTCTCACAGCCTCAGGCAGGGTGGTACTAGGGCTAGGTCTAGGGATCATCTGTCATCACCACAATGACCAGTTCTGCCTACTGAAACCTGGGCTATAGCCCAGGGAGGAAGAGGCTGTGAAACTGTGTTACCTTCACTCCATCATTTGCATTTCAAGGTTTCTCTAGAGTTCATTTTCATAGAGCTAGGGCTCAGACCTGAACCAAGGTTGTCTTGGTTCCCAGGCTCATTGTATTAAGTTGCTTATATATATATATACACACACACATACACAAATAGAAGCAATTAGTTCTGGAGCTATGAGTCCTGGGTTCAGAGTCTGCCCCTCAACAATAAAGGAGGAGGGAACATGACCTTAGACTAGCCTCAGCTTCTCTGGGTCTTAGTTTCTTCATCTACAAAATTAAAGGTTTGGACTAGATGATTTCTGAGTTTCCTTCAGGTTGTAGGTATATGTCTATAGATTTAATAAATGTACATATGCGTACATGAATGTATATATGTATATGTATGTTGTTCAGGTATTTCAGTTGTATCTGACTTTCTGTGACCTCATTTGAGATTTTCTTGGTAAAGATACTGAAGTAGCTCGCCATTTCCTTCTCCAGCTATTTTTATGGATGAGGAAACTGAGGCAAACAGGGTTAAGTGACTTGCCTAGGATCACATAGCTAGTGTCTGAGGCTAGATTTGAACTTGGGAAAATATGAGTCTTCCTGACTCCAGGCCCAGCACTCTATGCACTGTGTCACCTAGCTGCTCTTATGTATATGTATGTGTAGATAGATAATAGTTAGACAGATAATAGATAGATAGATGATAGATAGACAGATAGACGATAGACAGATAGACATCCATGTGGACACACACAGAGACTTAGTGGCCTACCTGGTTTCATATTACAGTTTTGGCAATAAAATGTTCACACACACTATAGATGTAAACAAGTTTGATGATATTCTGTAGTCTGACATAACTAGTTTAGTATCATCTAAGGGATGATGCTATTAATAGAAATTCTTTTGCTTAGAATTTACCGTGGACATTTTCTTTGACACTGATGAATACACCTGCTTTATATCTTGTTTGATGTCAGGATTCAGCAGATCCTTGAATAAAGTCATGTCCTTAGTTGCATCTGCCATGGAATCTTGTATAACTTAAATTTATATATAGCTTTAATTTATCTGTTTAATCCATAGTTTGTTCGATGGATCTAATTACCTATTTGTGTCAAGTCAGAAGGAAATTTTGGTTATTTCAACTTTTTCATTCTTTGGATTCTGGGTGAACAGAAGTTTATGGCATTTGACCTGGTTCTATTGAAATGATTTCTCCGAGGTAAAATAGGTACATTTCTTCATTAAGTGGAGCAACAAATGGCTATGGGGATACCCATGGTAGTGGAGCTCCTCATTAAGTTTCAAGAACTTTTGGTGCTCATGCAAGAAATACATCTCACCGAAGCCTCCACGTATAGCTTCTCCACATTAAAAATTGCTAAGTATAAACTGCCAGAAGGCCTTTTCCCCCGCGTGTACAGAATAGGGTAATAGAACGTTATGACTCATACTCAGCCAGTAGAAACAAATGCTTTTTATTTCTCATTCTTTGATTACAGTTGGTACTTATGTAACAAAGTTCTAAACTTATCCTGAGATTATAGTAATACATATCTTTCAGATTTATAATATAAAAGCTAGGATTTCTTTACATTTATGTGTATCTGTGTGTAAAATTATACCTTATATAGTAACTACTAATAATATTAATAGTAATCTGCTTATAAATCCCATACTAGGTAAATAAATGTAATAGGAGAGTTACACAGAATTGACTGTTTACAAATATATATAACTTGTTCCCTTTTAAAAATGAAATCAATTTAAGACAACTTAAAGGCCGATTCATACTTCCCAGGCAAGAAGACAATAGTTTGAGGAGGTTAAGTTCAGTGAAACAGCACTGGCTTCATCTGTACTGCTAATTTTTTGCCATTGTGAAAGAGATGTCAAAACGAGCAAATCTTTTGAAGTACCACTCCTTATTGTACTTTAAGAAAGGCATTCAGTATAAAGCAAAAACTGTCTTTCCAAAAAAAAAAAATCAGTGATATGTCATTTAACATTCTTAATTATATACCTTCTGACACTTACTCTGACAGTAAATTCATGGAGCTAATATAGTCCAGAGCCAAAAGATCTGCTCATTTGTTAGCTATTCCAGGCTCCACCCCCATCGATAGTTCTGTTTCAGTTTGAAATGGGCTCAAAAAGGAAAACTTGCCTGTCATTGGCTAATATTGATGAGGAAATGTGTTATACCCAGGATAATTAGTTCAGGTCTCATAGATTTTAGGATGACCATTAGGTAGATGAAGTCAACAAGAAAAGTCACCCAAATTTGGAAACCTTGTAAGTTCTTCTATGCAGTGTCAGGTCCATTTATTTTTATAGTGACTTTCCATTTTATAGTGTTTATTCTGATACAGCTCTTTCACTTTTAGTACACCGACAAGTACCAAGGTCACTTTAATAAAGTTCTTTGGTTGCCTTATGCTGATTGCTGTGGTAAGTATTTATAGTAAGTTTCACATTCAACATAATGGATTAATAAGCTATCTTTGATTTAATGGATCAATAAAATAAGATGGGAAAGTCCAGAACTCAAAGTTTTCTTCTCATAACTATTTACGAGCTACATACTTTTAAACTAGTCTGCCTCTTCTGTCACAAAAAAATTCTCCCATTTTAAGAAATTCCTTCTGCCATGTCCTAAAGCATTAGGCTCATGACTATACTGGCCAAATAAAGTATACTCTTAAAAATAAAGTAGTTTATTTGGCAGGCAGCTACATAGGCCATTTGTGCATTTTTATTTAAAGAAATAAAGCAAGAGATTCTCTGTAGCTGCCATCCCTCAATGTACTCAACCCATTTTTTAAAAATGCTTTTTTAAAAATGGTAAAAACAAAACAAAACAAAAGAATCTTTTCTCTTTTGAATAAAAAATCCCAGACATATTTGAAAAGAGTTATAGAATACAGAGACATGAAGGGTCTATTACTTATCCTGAGAAGGCCAGTTCTCCCATGTTTGATCCCATTTAGTTTTAAATAGGTCTTACGATGAAGCTTTGGCCAGTTGTCTTACAGGCTGTTCTACAATCCAGTCATCTCACTCCAATGCCTTTTTTTCCAGTGCCCATTGGCCATTCCATAGCAGCTAGTGAGAGCCCAATCTATTTAGAATACTCTATTAGGCCCTCAAGGACAAGCACATAATCATGGCAAATATAAATATAATAATGTATATAAATGCAAGTGACAGAAAAATAAATCATCATAACTGCCTATAGGTCTATAGTAGCCAGAAGAGTAGACCCTCAATGGCATACATGTGATGATAAATGCCTGGAAGTGGAGGAGCAGTGGAGATGGGAGTGAGGATCTCTGGAAAGGTACCTTGGAAGTGGGTGAATTTAGGAGATGGTGAAGGAGAACTTTAGTGGAAGTTTGTGGGGGGGAGGTATTTCTGGTTGGGGCAACGTTAAGTGCGATGACTCAGAGGTGAGAGAACGTCAGTATATTTCCACAGCTTCTACAGATAGAATCATACTTGCCAAGCCTGAGGGGAAGATAGCTTTGCTTTTATGCAACAGAGTATCAGCCCCGCTATAGTGAGTTGTCTTATAGACTATTCCAAGGGCAGTTGGCCAGGTGGGAGGCCAACTGGTGGATGATCTTAAAGTACCACTTTGGATTTAATTTAATTTAAAGGAACTTTAATTTGATGGGAAGGGCAAGAGAAGCCCATAACAGGTCTTTGGAAAGTAGAGTGTCTGAATTCAGAGATTACTGTAGGAAAATAATTCCTGTTACTGCAATGAAAAGGAGTCCGAGGGAAAGGCTAGAGGCAGGAAGGCTGGTACATTGGTTATTGCAGTAATGAGATTAGAGGCTACAGCTATAACATTAATGAAAGCCTATCTAACAAATACAGAGAAAGGAAGGACTTTGTGACAGACTGCTTTTGGGGATTGATGTTGGCTGAGTAATTGAAGATGCCTCCAAAATTCTGGGCTTGGAGGACTGGGATGACCATGATTCCTTTAAGACATCATTCTGTTTTAATACTGGTCCACATATATCAAATAATCCAGAGGGATGATACATTCAAGAACTTGGCCTATTTTCACAGAATTCTTTAAGAATACAAGGAGAAAAAAAAAGTAAAGAAATCCAAAGAGAAGGCAAGGTAGCAAACACTGCAGAAGAAGACACGTTTAAAAAGTTAATTTTAAACTACAATTTCAAAAATAAAAATATATAACACCACTATGTTCCTTATGCTTTAATAACTACTCATTTTCAGTACAGGGCTTACTTAAGCCACTGGTTTCATGCTTCACAGCACATCTGAGGTGTATTCTGATTCTAGGATGAAACATGCTCCGTGGCATGCTAAGACTTCCTAAAATATATCAGTTGCCTTTTTTTTTCTTTTTGCAGATTACTGTTCCTCTGGGTTATCTGAGGCAGAAGAGCTCTGGATCAAACACATTGTTTTCAAGTGTTCCAGCATCACTTTTTCTTCCTCTTCTAGTGTTTCATCTGTCCTCATCTCCCACCTGAAAGAAAAGACATAGTTAGTATTCCATTAACTTTTAAGCTACAGCTGACTCTCAGTTATTCAGGGTCTGGTGGTCTAAATTTATGGCTTATTTCAGACTTTGTCTGAAATCTGCCATCTACCCTTCTGCTCTTGGTTTTCTAGGCAGCCCAAGTCATTGGCACCTCTTCTTGCAAGGTGGGCAACAAGAACAGGAAGGGAAATCTGAAGACATTAATTACATTCCCTGTTTGTAGACCTAAGAAAAGTTTAGAGGGTATAAATGACACGGTTTAAACCTAGTAGTGCCAAAAACTATTGCAGTTTCATTATGTGTTGTGGTGGAACCATCTCAAAGAAATTCCGAGTCGGACCATCTCTATTGAGATTGATGCCTGTCATGAAATGGGTTAAGTTTCAAGAGGAACCAGCAATTTCAGAGAAAGCAAGATGGATTTTTGTAGGGTAAAGTGCAATCACTCAACAGAAATTTACATAGAATATAGGCTCTTGGTTAGGTTTTATTGCTTTTTTGTTGTAAATAATGTTGTGATAACCCTTTTATAACATATAATTTGTTACATATGATTTTCTAACATATAAGGAATCAAGGAAATATATAAGGACTAGGAATACGGAGACAGGCCTGGGGTGGGGTGGGTGGGGGAAAATAGCTGCTTTTTAATGTTTTGTACTAATTATCAGTGAAGAGAAAATGCAGGCAATTATCTTTCCAGGGGAAGCTATCCAGTAAAATGCCAGTTTCTAGTCAGGTCTCTTAGCAGGTCTGCTGGGTTTAGAATCAATTTGGGGCACAGGAAAGGGAGGAATAAGGAAAGGGTGGTAGAAGGGGGAAAGGAACAGATGATGATGAATACAGGTTCTCAGTATGGTGATAACCGTCCCTTTCCACTTCTTACTCTTCTCTTTGACTGGTTTCTGTTCTTTTCCAGCTTGGTTATATATATCTCTTATCTCCAAACTTTTTTTAAAAATTAATTTATTTTTTTAATGTTCTACAATCATTACCAAAAAACTTAGATTTTTACTCCCCCCCACCTATTTTCCCACCCCCCCTCTTATCTCCAAACTTTAACTTGACTTCTTTTGCTTCTAAATCTTTAGTGTGGTAGAAAGAGCACTGAATTTTGAATCAGAAGGCCTCAGTTTAAGCCCACACTTGGTCATTAACACACTACACTGTGGACAAATCACAACTTTTAGAGGTTTCTCTGTGCTTGCCGTAAAATGGAGAAAATAGTAACTTACTGTCTTATACAAGGTAACTATAAGAAATGTAAATTGTAAGACACGCTATAAGTAAATATTGAAATATGAATATTGAAAATGACTCCCTACAGTTTTTGTATGCATAACAAACATATTTATGGATATAAATATGTATGCATGCACAATATATGCACACATAGACATGTTTATGAAGAAACTCTTTAGGACAGATTTGGGTGATAGCTAAAGCAAGTTTTGATAACAATTTATAAATATGAAGATTCTCCACCTCCCTGCTGCTCAGAGTTGAAGAGGTTAACAGCTATCCCAAATAACCATTGTCAGTATTTCTAAGGGGTCATAATGAGCAAATGGTATAGGTGGGAAAATAATTCTGTTTTTGACATTCATTCCTGTTTAGTCCACAAGACTATCTAAAACTTTGGAAATATTGTAAGATTCCTCTGCTACCAGTTTCACAAGTAAATAATCTAATCATTAGCATATATAGCAAACTGAGGGGCAGCTAGGTGGCTGTGGACAGAGTATGGAGTGTGGAGTCAGGAAGACTTAGGTTTCCCAGTTCAAATTCAGCCTCAGGTACTTAATTAGGCAAGTCACTTAACCTTGTTTGCCCAAGTTCCTCATTTGATAAATGATCTGGAGAGGGAAATGGCAAACCACTCCAGTATTTTTTGACAAGAAAACTCCTACTAGGATGAAAAAGAGTCAGACACGACTGAAAAACAGCATCAAACAGAACCCTCAATCAGAAGAACCAAAATGAAGATTATTGTGGCCTTTAACCATTTTACAAGGATCATTTACCATCATCAAAATTAGCCCAATAATTTCTACTTTCTCTAAAACTATAGGACCTTTCTCCTTTGGGGAGGATTTTAAGTAAATTAAGTTATCCTAGGAGCACTCTCAAAACACAACCAAAAATGCAGAAATTTGTTTTGCCCTCTTTGTTGCTGTTAAAGGTGTTAATATTGTGCTGGGTAAACAAATCCTTTTATGAATGTCAACAGAACAAAATATGCTTATCTGCATAAATATTTTAATCACTATCTCCACTTGTGGAAAGTGAAAGCAAAATCTCTTTGTTTCATTAAAAAAATCTGTATAATGAATGTAATCTAAATGAATTGTATACACACTAAATTTCAAGATGAAGATCCTGAAGACGGTGACAATCAGGCCCAGTATAATTGTACCTTAGTAACTGTGACATTAGGCAACGTTATTTACCTCCCAGAATAATCTTACATTTACTACGGGTTTGTACAAAATGAATAAGGAACACAATAGGGAAACATGACAAAAGTAAGAAAACAGAGTGTGCTGGAATTCATGTTTCCCTAAAAACATCTCTATTATGGAATTGGGAAGCACTAGGACTGAAAACATAAAGTGTGTTTGTCATAAATACTACTGAATTTCACATTAATGGACTGTATTGATAGTTTATATCTATCACAGTCTTGACTGTGTTTATACAGAACAAAAATAAGTAGTTTCTCCAGTCACTATTGTTTAAGAGTCAATTTAGCAGGCAAAAAATCAGTTAAGCTATTGTTGGACTTAAAAATTGAGGAATTCAATCCAAATAGCCTACACTCTGTTCAGTACAAGTGAACTGGTGCTCCTATATGAAACCAGCCACGGAGAGATGCAACCAGATGCCCTGATTCTTTCCTAGATTTACTTGCCTTTTTCTTAAGGTCTGTGCTTATTTTAGTTACTGCCCCCACCCTCAAGTCTGACACTTACTTCAGTCAGTGGTAGGGAACTGATTATGGAACTGTGTCCATAATTCAGAGACCACCAACCTAGAGATCCCCCATGGATCATAGGCCTTAGTTACCTACATTTGCCCTATAGAATCTAACCACTGAACTCTGACATGACATTATATTTACAGGAACCACAACCACTAAGTCCTCCAGCCTCACTAATATGCTGTGTATTTATTGTGTAGGGATTAGGGCTATGTCCCATATGATGAGTCATGAGTCTCCTATTTCAGATCACACCCCCACATTTATATTATTCCTTCTGATTTTATGGGTACAAGTCAAGACAGCATACAGTTAAACCAGGTTAGTGTTAAATCTGCATTATCTCATATTGATTTATGAGATTATCTTGGTGGCATATTTGCAAGTCACCATAAAATGGTCATGGTTGTAGCAGATTCAGCTGTCTATTAAATACTCAAACTCCTGAGACTGTAATTTTAGAAGAACTCCTTTGGATTTCTCCTTCTCAGCTCCATTCATTATCATTCCTTCCCTTGTTCTTTCCAATTTCCTTTTATATGTTATCTTTTCCTATTACAATACACACTCCCTGAGGGTAAGGATTGTACTGCTAGTTTGTATCCCTAGTCCTTAGCACAGTGCCTGTATGTATGTATGCACGTATATATTCTATCTATGTCTGTCTGTCTATCTACCAACCATCTGGTGCTTCTCTAGGATCTCTCCCCTTATTCAAAAGGTCATTGTGATGTCAGTTAGGACATAGTTCCCCTCTGCCATTTTGAAATACTCTTTTCCCCAACTTTGGCCTTTTCAGAAGCCTGATCAACTGCCCTTTTAGAGGCACTACAATTAAAAGTCTCATCAAAGAAATGTTGGTTCACTTTTAGCAACACTAAGCTATCACCATATTTTGTTGGTACGGATGCGTGATTTCCCTGGTGTAAAAGGAAAAAGTGAGGGGTGTGCATGCCCAGCAAGAAGCCCTGAAATGGTAGAATGTGCAGTAGTTTCAGGAACTGCAAAAGACAAGCCCAGATCTGCCTGTGTAGGAAATGTGAAGAGCTAAAGAAAACGTTGGCACTTTGCTAGAGAGATCCTTAGTTCCCAGAACATAAGCGTTTTCCACGGTTCTTTTAAATATCAGTAGAGTTTATTTTCAAAAGGAAGTGAATGACAAACCAAGGTCTTGTGTTTAAGAAACTGCTCAGATCACAACAGATGAAAATGTTCAGATAATATTACTGCCATTATTATTTGATGTGCAGGAGTTTGCTCAAAAAGAGCATAAAAAATCTAGTAGCTTAGGGAACTGGAGAGGTGCCACCATTTTTTTTTAAAGCATCAAGACCAAGTCAGATATTTTCATAGTGAGGAAACTCACTCTACCAACAGAACTAGGGATGATCTGCAGTTTTGTCTTTGGGAGTTGTTTTGGTCACTGAGAAATCAAGTGATTTGTCTGGGGTCAATGCACCAGCTAGAACAGGGGCAGGACTGGAGCTTAGTGAGCTCTCTATCTGCTACACCATACTGCTGCCTTTCCTTTTTTTTTTTTTTCCAGCTTTTACCTTAATTATAGATAACATCAGCAGACTCAGAAATACTTGCCAAATCACATTATAAGGATCTTAGTGTTCATAAATCAAAATAGTTTCCTTATCTGGGCAAATTCAACTTCATTTTTATCATAGAATGGATTGCATCAATACTATATTTATTCATCTAGTTTCCTTCTTTTGTACTTCTCGATTCTTGAGGGAGAAATAGACTTTTTTCTTCACATAATTATGCCTGATATTCTGTCTTTGCAAGAGGATGACTTAAAAACCAGTAGCAGTAAACTTAGGATAGGATTTTTTAAAATAATGTTAATATATTATGGAAGTGTTTACCCCACCTAATCAAGGGGCATTATTATTTGTTGTGCCTATTTTGTATCTGAGAAAATGGGGATAGATTTCTTTCTCACAGGGTTTTTGCAAATATTAACAACACATCTTTGTGGTAACATGGAAGGACTCCTAATTTCCAGATTTCTGATGCATTCTGAATTTGTGGAAATGGTACATATGAAAGGGCATTGTTTGATGATGTGTGTCTATATTTCTCTCATTCCTTCTCCTTTTGTACATTATGTGAAGAAAATATAAATGTATACTTATGCATATTTATATAGTTCCATTTCCTCCTCAGAATCAGGAGATTTGTGAAAGAGAAGAAGAAAGGGAAGAAAAATAACAATCAACATGAGGTTGACTTTTGTCCTTTGATGTTCTTGCACTAAGAGGCTCAAGTTGGGTCAAGGCAGCACCTTCGTGCTTCTGCTCCTGTTCCAAAAAAGGAATTTCATTTTCATTTTGCTGTAGTAACACAAGTAAAAATCTCAAAATTTTAGTAATCTGAAATAAGTCTGGGCTAGTTTTTAGTAGTTTAAATATCTTTAACATCTCAGTGATTCAGATTAGATTCAGATGTGATCCATTCCTATGACTGTTGGCCCCAGTTTAAATTCTTATCTATTAATGACAGACACGTAGTCTACCATGGGTGAAATTATGTTCTCAGATATGTTGACTGTCAAGGTTCTCAGAATCAGAGCTCTGTCCCCATAGCCTCCCCCCCCCCCCACTACTAAATCTTTGCTGATAAACCATCTTTGGAAAAGAAGGGGAGTTATTCAGATAAATGAGTGTATGACTCCTAATGCTCTTTCTAGATTGAAACCTATGGTCTTATGATTCTATGTGTGGAATATTAGTAGAAAATTATCTTTTTGAATTATAAACTACAAGAGAGATCATTAGACTTGCTACATTTCAACGATTTTTAGTTTTCTTGAACCACAGGACTTTTATCATGAAACCAGAAACAATCACCCAACCAAAACTTTGCTATTTTGGTCTCAGAAACCTATACAAACTGATTCTAGCCAATCTGTAGTCTCAATACATTTTGAATTATAATGTAGTATAGGAATCATTAGCAAATACATTTAATAAATGAAAATAGTTCATAGTAATTTAAGAAATTCTTTCAACTGAAGCTGTGGTGAGTGGCTGGACTGAGTGAGGAAGAAGGTGATAAAATCACAAGTGCAGCTAAACTGGGAAAGGGGGTGGTGGCCTGTTCCCTGAGAGACTCATCTTTGCCCCTGCAAGGCTTCAGGGTATGGGAGATATATCCCTGAGAAAAGAGAACCATGGCAAAGGGACCGTGGAGCTGGGTCACAGGAGGTTCACACTGGTTACACAGTATGGCAGGGTCCCTGGGACAGGACTGGGTGAAAAAGTAGGACTGCATGCACATGTGGCACTGTTGTCTAGCAAACATTCTGAATCAACAGAACACAGAAAGTGTGGTCCCTGGACTGCCCTGGAGAGGAAATGTCCCCTCTGGATGTCATCACCCTATGAATAAAGTCCTGATGGTCCCACCTTACCTACACTCTGCCAATGTGCTCCTAGTAATCTACACAAAAAAAATCAACATAATGTTATGTTTTAGTGGGATGCAACCTTGGCCCACAAATTAACCTTGGAGTGTTCCTGACTCATAGTCCCAGCACCCCATGGTTGCCCCAGGGTTGTTGGTCTAGATCCCTAGGTTTCAGTCTTAAAATGGACCTGATAATACAGAAAGCCATAGAAAGAGGGGACTTGGGGCTCATATGCAGAATGAATATAGCCCAGGGTCAACCTAGAACTGGTTTAGTTTCAAGGTGTCTGGGGACAAAAGAATGTAATCATGAGCTAGATCAGTCTTTAAGTTGGATTGTGTGGTATCCGCCATCCTCTGAAGCCATGAGGTCATAAGCAAGGTCTCATCATTCACACTGAACCTCCCACATGGTAGGGTTGCTGGAACTCTTCTCCCCAGTTTCTTTCTCTTGTTCTCTGCTCTTGGAATTGGACTGTCTGATATACGCTCCATCTCCCTATGGAAATAAAGTGTCTACTTTTTGCAATAGCTTTCTCCTTGTTGGATTCTATATTTCTATTTCCATGCTGCTAGCATTTCATTCATAAGGGAGAATTATAATACCAACCCACTCCCTGTGCAATGCAGCATGGCCAAGTCTGTCTTTGTTTTCCTGCATACCCTGTGTCGTATTTTTCAAATATATTTGATAATGATGGCATATTCTCATATTATTGGCATTTGTCCTAAAATGCCAATAACATACTAGACTATAAAAGTGCTGTTTGAAATAAGCCTCCAGATTTTATGTTATTATTAAACATTTATGTAGCACTTTATATTTACAAAGTACTTTACAATTATTTATTAGTTAATTGTACTGTTAAACAACATTAACCATCTGGACAAATTAATGACTTCAAATTACCCTTCCATTTGGTAGCTGTAGAATAAAAAACTAAGTCCTATTAGATTTTATTCTCTCAGAAAAAAAAAATCTCTACACAACACTTTCCCATTAGCTTCATGACGAATCATATGAACAGCAGGGGAAGTCATGCTGTGTCCCCTGCCTCCTCTTCCTTGCACACCCGAAACATAATCATTCCACAAAGTTCTCAAGGCTCTCTCTTCTTTATCCTCCTTTTCTTTCTTGGTGATCTTAACTATTAGTTAGTTTACGCAGCTACTTTCCAAATTTTTAACTCTGGCCCTGACATCTTGGTCCCAAAGGCATTTTAATTCCTCCCTCTTCCTTATCTCTTACATACATATCAACTGTCAAGTCCTCTCTATTCCTTCTTTGCATAATTTCCACCATCAATTCCTATTTGCTGCCACCAATGCTAGCTTAGGCTTTTATTATTTTTATGACTAGATAACTGCCATAGACTGCTAACTGACTGGCTTTCTCCCTTTTTCATTCTTGTGCATTCCTGGTCAGATTAATTTTCCTAAAATTACTTTCATCTGAATGGAGTCATCCTCTGATTCCTCATTGAGCTTGGAGAGGACCTTGTGTTCCTGAGGGCTATGTAAGTGGAGCTCTATTTCTGGCAAATTCTATTAAGCTAAATAGGCTTGAGGGTACAGTGACAGGCTATACCTATGTATATTATCTGAGGACCAGCCCAGCTAAGCTTAGCAACGCTCATCACTAAATTGACTGTATATTTTTAAGCAGCAGAAGGTCTTAAGGACCATCTATCTGCTAAGATGCACAAAGACTGTGGTCCAGGTTGGGGAAGGATGTTGGGATGAAATCCCTGATCCTAGAAAGACTCAAGAGCTGCCCTTGCCATGTGGCTCCCTTCCAGTAAATCCTTCAATAGCAAATAGCTGCCCATCCCTTAGGTAAGAAATCTCATCTCTTATACTGTCCATCATGGTCCTCCATGGTCTGGTCCCACCTTCACCTTTCAGTTTTATCTCCCATTCTTCTCCTATACCAATCAAACTGGTTTACACAACACCCCTGAATGTCTCCTGTGCTCCCCATGTTTTTCCTTTGAAACCAAGTGCCCAGAATGTTCTTGTCCTTTCCCTAGGTCACGCAAATCCTATTCATCCTTTAGGACACAGTTCAGAGTTCACTGAAATGTCAGAAAAATAGAAACCCATCATGCTCTTATAGGGAGTAGGTGATTTGAAGAAATAGCAACCTTAAACTCACCAACACAAAAAAGGATGATAAAAAGGTTCACTAAGATGATGGCTGACCATCAAAAATTTCTGTGTAACTGAAATGAGTGATCTTAGGTCATTAAAACTGGCTTCATGATGATTGGCCTCCCTCCAGAAATGCCAAGAATTGAACGACTATAACAAACAACTTAAAATGGTAACATGTAAATTATTTCACTAGGTTTATTATGGTATCGTATGGATTTTTAAAAAGTTCCATAAGCAAAGTAAAACTGGAACACAAACTTATTTGACTGAACAAAGTAACTTTCTCAGGCCAGGTGTCAAAACCGATTCCATCATCCATCAGTTTGTCGTATGTTATTTAAAACTTTAATTAGACTCTACGATAGATCACAATCTTTCCCTCTTTCTGAATTCCTATCAATGTATCAATCTTGCACATGATATTTTTCTTACAATTACATTCTTCCCTCTCATGTATTCATTCAACAAACTTTTGCTAAAGGCCTAACACCTGTAAGACAGGATTACACTTTAAGTTCCTTAGGGACACACAGGAGGCTCTTGGTAGATGCCTTACTGTTGAAAGGGCTGTCTGGTATAGTGAAAAGAGAGCTCTGTTGGGGGCATTTTCTGTTGGGTTTGAATCCCATGTCTGACATGTACTAGCTTTGTGACTGTGGGCAAGTCCCTTAAGGTTTAGTTTCCTCATCTATAAAACAGCTACAGTGATACTGAGGATATTTGTCTTGAAGAATTGTTGTGAAGACAAATGAGAATTTAATATATGAATAATGTTTTGCAAAACTTAAAGTTCCATATGAATCTGTGGCTCATTTTATAGATGATGAAACTGAGGCAAACAGGGGTAAGTGACTTCCCCATGACCACAGAGTTATTAAGTTCCTAAGAACAGATTTGAACTCATGGAGAGGAGTCTTCCTGACTCCAGGGCCAGCTCTGTTTCCACTGGGGTAAATGATGTTAAATAACTTGCTCAGTCACACAGCCAGCATGTAGCCCAGGTAGGTCTCAAACTTAAGCCTTGTTAACCCTGAGGTAGGATATGTCCATGACCCGGCACTGCTTTGTGTTTTTTGTTCTTTTTGTGATAGAGTTTCACTGGTAAAATTTAGGCCAAGGCTATGAACATTTTAAAACAATAACTATATAAAAGGGATTTAACTGTTGTCTGTTGCTATCAAAGGCCTATTAAAAAATCTTGCACGATGTTATTTGTTACGTTACATAATTTTTTAGAAACTAGTGTAGTTTTCATCAAATTAATAAATAGCATTTGGTTATGGGCTAGCTCTTCAGAATTTCCTTCTCAAGAAGCAATTTCAGGAAGACATAAGAATTCCTTTGACCCACTGGAAATCTATTAATAGTAACATCAGAAATACCCCCTACTTATTCATAGGCATTCACAATGAAATGGGAAATTGCAGAAACTGAAGCTATCTTCTTTTCTGACTTGCATTTCTAGAGGAAGGTTCTTCTGTGAATCACTCCCAAAGGAGAGACTTGAGGGAGGGAACAGATAAGATAGCCTTGCTATGCTTGAGACTCTTGGAATAACTGTTTGAGAAAATGTGATTCATCAAGAGTGGTAGGCAATGTGCTACAATTTTGAATGGATAGCCCTGAAATTATAGTAGCTCCTTGAATATAAACAGCATCTTTCTTCCAAGTAGTTCTCCATATTTCATGTGAAACCTTAGGACTAGAAGGGACAGTCTCCTTGCCTGCAGGCAGGGTCTTTCTTAAATCATACAAGACATACGAGGCTCTATCCAGCATCTAATAAGATCTCTAGATCAGATTCCACAACCTCCTTTTGGAATGCGTGCCAATGTTTAATACCACTCACTGCCAGGAAATTCTCCCTTATATTTGACCTAAGTGCCTTAAGCTGTAGTTTTAGCTCATGTCCTTTTATTCTATCCTCAGGGAAAATGAGAATCAATAGTTGTTATGCACTTGATCATAATTCTTCATATATTTGAAACAGTCATTAAATCACCCCTCTACTTTCTTTCCCCTAACCTAAATAGAACCACAACTCTTGGGATTTCAAACTGGAAAGGGTCTTAGAGGCTAGCTACGCCAATCCCTTCATTTTACAGATGAGGCCAAGGGAATGTACCTTGCCCAAGGTCAAGGTAACAGACTCAGTACTCAAAAACACATCTGTCATTCTTCTTTTAGTTTGTTTTCTAGTTCTGCCATTTCTACTCTCATCTGAACTGTAAAATTTTCCCTCAAAGAATTAATGATGACAAAGCCATTACATTGGACTAGTAGGACCACAGACTACTTTTACAAGTGGCCTTTCCAAACTCATGCAAGGCAAATTATCGTTCTGCAAAGGTTATGTCTACGAAGTGATTTCTGGCTCAATCCAGTTGTAGGTTGACTACTTCCTTGCTAATTAGTAAGAAAAAACTATTGAGAATGGGTAAAGTTAGATAATATGTTGGTGCGAATACAGGTCACACATCTGAAATGAAATCTCTTTGAAAGGAAAAAAGAAAACTCTGCTTTTTCCCCACAGAATATATCTGAAAAAAAATCACAAGTTATATGCAATACTTAACTTATGTAATCCAATTTAGGACAAATGTGGGACCAATATTTAGATTAACATATAAGCCCTACACACACAAAAAAAGCTAAAAAGAGATATGAGCTTGATAAGCCTGGTTAAAACTTTTTTTTTTTGCTGGTCAACAAGCACTTATTAAAGGCTTACTAGGTGCCAAGTATCGTGGTAAGTGTTGGAGATACAAAGAAAGGCAAAAACATGGTCTTGCCCTCAAGAGCTCACATTCTAATGGGGAGAGTGACCACATGTAAAAAAAATTCTACTTATGGAATCTACACAGTGGACATGAAAGGTAATTTCTGAGGGAAGGCACAGGGAATAAAGGGGAGGAATAAGGACGATCTGCAGAAGGGGGATTCGACCTCAGTCTTGACTGAAGCCAGGCTGAGGGGAAAAGGGGTTTTATTTCAAGTATAGGAAGAATTGGAAGATGGAGGGTCATGTGCAAACAGGAACAAGGCCAATGTTACTGGATTCCTGAGGTGTGTGAAGGAAATAAAGCTTTAGAAGACTGGTGTGAAGAACTCAAGAGTCAAGCATGGATCATGGATATAAAAGGGAATCATGAGAATATAATGAACAGGAGGGACTCATGGTTAGACCTGCCCTTTGGGAAGATGAATCTGACAGTTGCCATGCTGGAAAAAATAGAGATCTGAGGCAGGAAGGGTGACCAGGAAGGTTACTCTAACAGCTGAGGAGAGAGACAAGGATTTACATGAGAGTGGTAATTGTCAAGACTTCACAATAGATTGAGCAGATATGTGGGATGAGGAGCCAGTGAGGAGCTGATCAGGATACTCACTGTAAGCCCGGGTAACAGGGAAGTTAGGAAGAAAGGAGAGTTTTTGGAGAAAGATAATAAATTTCATTTTGGACATGCTGGACATATTTCGGACTAGGGGCAGACGGTAGCACAATGGATAGAGCTCCAGGCTGACCTCAGATACTTACTAGCTGTGTGACCTTGGCCAAGTCACTTACCCCTGTTTGCCTCAGTTTCCTCATCTGTAACATGAACCAGAGAAGAAATGGCAAACCACTCCAGTATCTTTGTCAAGAAAACCTCAACTGGGGTCAGGAACAGGAAATGAGCGTACAACAACAATGGGGAATCTAATTCAAGATGTCTAAGTTTGTGAGGCTAGACTTGGGGGCCAAGAGAGAAGTTAGGGCTGGAAAGGTAGATCTGAGAATCATCTGCATAAATATGATGACTGAATCTCTGGGAGCTAATGAGATCACTAATCAAGATAGCATAGGGGGAGAAGAGAGGAAAGGGCAGAACCTTGGGGGACATCAACTGTTAATGAGTAAGACCAAGAGAAAGATTCAGCAAAAGAAACTGAGTCGTCAAGTAGGAGGAAGAGGATCAGAGGAGAGTATGAAAGCCTAGAGAGAAGAGAGTATCCAGAAGAGGCTGATTAACATTGTCAAAGACTTCAGAAAGGTCCAAAGGAATGGAATTTAAAAAGGCAGCTAAGATGTCTGGTAACCTTGGAGCTACTTTGTAATTTAGCAATTTCGATCGAATGATGAATTTGAAGGACAGGCCCATGGACGACTAGTCTGAAGAGGGTGATAGGAAGTAGAGGCATCAATTGTAGATGGCCACAAGAAAGAAGAGACATACAGGATGACAGTGAGGATGTTTGACTCGAGTGAGTGGTTTTGTTTGTTCATTTTGTTTTGTTTTTTAAGTTCAGGGAAATAGGAGTATATTATTAGACAACAGAGAGACAGCCAGTATACAGGGTGAGACTGATAATTAGTGAGATAATGGGGATGACAGAGGGGGAAATCTGAAGAACATGGGATTGAATGTGATCAAGAGTACGTGTCTGAGGGTTTTCTATGGCAAGGAGAAGGGCCACTTCATGTGAGACAGTTGAAGGAGATAATGGAGGAAGATATCTGAGTGAAATGTGATGAGGAATGGAGAGAGGAGAGGATTGCTATCAAATATGATTGTGTGTGTGTGTGTGTGTGTGTGTGTGTGTGTGTGTGTGTGAAGTGATGTCACCCTTGCCAATGTCCAAATCACTGATAAAAATGTAAAAATACCACAGGAATGAGCACAGATTCTTGCAGCACTCCTTTAGAGATCTCCATGAAACTTGACATTGACCCATTAATGACTACCCTTTATGGCATTCAACCAGTCCTGTAATTGTATGGTCAACCAGTGCACAAGCCTCCATCCTTTCTGCAAAAATATTATAACATTTTATCATATTTTATAGCTTTTCAATAATCTAGGTAAACTATATTTACAGCATTCACCATATCTGACAGTCTAATAATTCTGTCAAAAAATGAAATAAAAGTTAATTTGGCATAACGTGTTCATGATGAAGTTGTATTCTTGTGTGTGTGTGTGTGTGTGTGTGTGTGTGTGTGTGTGTGTGTGATGAATGCTTCCTTTTCTAGATGTTCATTAACCATCCCTTTAACCATTTGGTCCAGAATTTCACCAAGAATCAGATTCAAGCTGCATAGCCTATAGTTTATAGAGTTCATTTTCTTTTCTTGAAAAAATAAAAAGGAACATTTTCGCTTTCTGGTCCTGTGGTACCTCTCCTATTATCTCTATTCTTTCAAATAGCACTGATATCAACCCTATCCATCAATTCTTTGAGTGGTCAAGGATGTGGTTCATCTGGCAGGTGACCAGAATTCATCTAGGGCAGTTAAGGCCTCTTGTCTATCTCCTTACATGTTAATTCCCTATTAGCTTAGCTATTCACCATTTTGTTCTTGGGGAGCTAGGTGGCACAGTAGTTAGAATGCCTGTACTGAAGTCAGAAAGACTTAATGTCCTGCATTCATATCTGGTCTCCGACACCTATTAATTTTGTGACACTGGGCACATCACCTACCCCTGTTTGCCTCAGTCTCCCCATCAGTAAAATGAACTGGAGAAGGAAACGGCATACCATCCCCTCAGCATCTTTGCTGAGAAAACCTCAAATGGGGTCACAAAAAGTCAGACATGACTGAACAACAACACTTTTGTCTTCTCCTTCTAGAACAAAGGTGATTTTCATTGGCAGAGAAGACAGTTGCAAAAGAAATAGTGAGTGGCTCTACTTTTTGTCTTTTGCCAGTTTTCCTTATATCATTCACTCCAAGCAGTGGTCTATCCCTTCTTTGATCTTCATTCCCTTCTCTCCTCCAACAGACTGTTTTTAAAAGTCCTTTCAATTTCTTTTGTTAGCCTGAGCTTATTAACGTTGATGCAAAATACTACAGAATAGTCATATTTTTACCTTTAGAAATTACAAGCATGAGGAAGTTAATAAAGTAGTTAGGTGAGCTACACCCTAACAATTTGGTTTGCTTTGATTTAATTTAACATCTTAGTGGTCATAAACTATTTTTTTTCAAACAATTAAAGGATCATACCATTTAATTCTACTGATTTTCAGTTATTTTCCTTTACGTTTCATGGGCAAATAGATGGAAATAAATCTATTTTATTTCTATAAAATATTATAATTCAGTACAATTGAAATATTAACACTAGGTACTATGAATTACCATTCCTTTGTTTTCGTTACAAATTTATTATGTGATTATGACAAGTAGCTTTGTATGCAACTTAAACAGCTCCTTTTGCAAGAATCCAAATGGATGTTCTTTTGCAAGGTGGTTGACTTCCTTTGCACTAATGCATTAAGGAATATATCTAAGCCCAGGAAAGAGGAACAGAGCCTTTAATTTGAATTTATTGCCTTCAGAGTCAATCTGCACACAACTCAACTAGTTAGAGCAATTCATTTTAATTAATGTGATTTGTTCCACATATTTAAGTAGGAGAGTTACAGGCCCACAAATGGGGCAACTAAGAATGCTAACAGAAACATTTTAAATAGTTATTGCTTAGGGAAAACATAAATGGAAAAGTGGCTATCAGTAGTAATGGAAGTTGAACTTTTCCGATATCAATAAATCACCCAAATCTCTCAAGAGGCTTCAGTGCCATAAGTATGTTTCAGAGAACCCTAAATATGAAGGTAGACTAGAAAGCCAGGGTAATACCATTTGGTCAGTACTTAGGACTAATGTGGAAGAATACCCTTACCCCAGAGAAGCTTTCTATCCTTTCTATCTGAGAGGTTTTTTTTTTTAATATTAATGTAAAATCTGACAAACCAGAGGGAAAGACAACCATGCCATCCCTTCAGTATTCAATTTGGTTGTTGAGAAATGTTCATCCAGTGTTTGATAGACACTTGGTATCTCTTGGCATTTTCTCAAACTTACTATTTGGAAAAAACCTAATGAACTGCAGAAGTCAAGGAAACAGTACATCTTTCTTGCTCCCAAAAAGCATGGAAACAATAGTTCCTTGTTACAATAGAGGCAAGGATTCCACATTTACAACTCTAGAACTGTCCAAAATAAAATGTATCTTTACAAGCATGTCTAAAACGAATGGCAATTATTTTGGCAGAACAAGTTGGCACAGATTCAACCATGCACTAGCCAGTTCTAGTGATATGAGTCTGAATGAAATTACCATCATGAATTACTTTGGAAATAGTGGTTCCATCAGATGAACAGCCTACTTGCAAATTCTGTTATTTCAAATTAATAGCATTGTGGCTTTTAGAAAAGGCTTTCAAATGTATATTTGCCTCACATTTTCTTTGAGATAAGCTTAATGTTTAGGAAAATTAAAAACAATCTTGAATCCAAGAGCACACTAGAGATGGGCTCAATTCACAGTACCATCATTCTGCATTTAGTGTACTGCCTACAGGACTGCATTAATACGTTTTCCGAAGTACTCCCCTTTCAACAGGACTAACTTTATTTTCACTTGATACATCTCAAATAGGTGGAATTAATGACTGCTTGGTGCCCTGTGCTCAGATAGAAGCCAGGGATGGAATAAGAACCAAGGTAAGTAAACACAGACCCACTTGAGCTGAGGTATTGTCGGTTTCACAGAGAGAATTTTCAAGGCAGCTATCAATGTTCCATCTTCTTGGGGACCGCAGGAATCTCTTGATCACCTGTTTTTCACTGCTGCAGAAAGAATATTATCTTTCTAATTGAGGAAGATGAACATCAATCCTGGCTCAATGATTGTGAAAAACTTTCACTGGGAGACTGGGGGCCTGCTGTAGCCACAGAGCTGTGGGGTTTCTAGTATGGAGAGAAGAAATCCACTGAATGCACAGAAATCCAGATGTTGATTCGACATGGACAGAGTCCTCATTCATCATCTGAAGGGCTCCATCTTCCTCAGAAGGGAGATGTTATCTTGGATAGAGCTTACCTCACTTGAGTTTTGAAGGATTAAAATGACACATGAACAACTTTCTGAAGGGTCAAAATGACATTTGGAATAGAAGAGATGGTGGTAACAGTAGTAGTAGCATTAAGAAAATATAATGTCCGAAAAGTACATATAGCTCTGGTGAATGGCTGAACGTAGATGGCAGAAAAGAAAAATATGAAATTAGATCAATGGGGGATTGAGGAAAAGAGATTCAATGAATTCCAAGAAAGGAAAAAAAAATAAAAAAGAAAGAAGGGAAAAGGGAGTAAAAAGAAGAAGGAAAGAGAATATAAAAGCCTTAGGATGAAGATAGCTGAATTTCAAGTCTTAAGAAATAAATAGAAAACGAAAAGAAGAGAGATTTTGTTTTGTCTTCTTCGTGGAGGGGGAAGTCCATTATTGGTGCTATGTTGTTTCTAAGTTTTTAGTGAAAATTCCATTTGCTAGAATTATTTCTAACAAAGTAGGACATGTTGATATTGGTAATTATAGAATTACTTTGTATCTATGTAGGATAGTACTGGGTCAGAGGTTTCACTGATATAGGAAGTCTCAGAAGAGGAAACTCCTTTTACCAATGCAGACTGGCACCTCCTCTGCTCCTTCATTGTCATACTTAGGACACATTGTTGGTCAGACAGCTGGCATGTGTCTTGAACTCAGGTCTTTTTGGTTCTGAGGTTAGCTCTGTTCATTCTACCACACCGCCTCATCTATTTAAGAGGATTTAATTCAGAAATATCAATCATGCAAAAGACAGAAAATGAAAACAAAGAATGGTAACAATGGAATGAATTTCCCTTCCTCTAATTCTCTCCCAGTACCCTCTGCCTGAACAAAGAACAGTGCTCGCTGGGCTCACTGGTCAGCAACGTCACAAAATAATTGCTGGCGAATAGTCACTAAAATGAAAATCAGATACAGTAAAGTTATCCAAGTATATAAATACAACAAATCGAGGACTCCCAACAAAATTCAGAGGTTATGGCTAGCCAAACTCTCTGTCTCCACCTCAACAGAGTTAAAGTTCACAAAATTAAGTAAGTGAATAACAATTAGGAGAGGAGAAAGGCAGGAAGTATTCACAAGAAAGCCAGAGAGGCTAAGGAAGTGAGCAAGCAAAGAATGGCTCTTTATTCAGTGCAAAAGTAATTCTTGCAAATGCAAAGCCCACAGTCCTTGCCCTCATGAACCTTATTACCTGGCAGAAAAGAAATCAGGGTTATAGTGGAAAAAATAAACCAATAGGAGTCACAAGACCTTGGAGATTCTAGTCTTAGCCCCACCACTTACAATGGTGAACAGGTGGTCAATGATGTTGATAGCTGCCACTTTATAGTGCTTTAAGGTTTGTGAAACACTTTTACACTATGTTAGCTCATTTTACCCTCACAACCCTGGAAAGTAGCTATTGTTATTATTTCTGCTTTACAGATGAGGACACTGAGGCAGAAGTTAAGTCACTTGGCCAGGTAACCCTGCCTAGTACATGTGTGAGGTTGTGTTTGAACATAGATCTTCCCGACTCTAGGTTCAGTGTTCTATCCACTGTATCATATAGCTGCCTCCAGTCATTTAACATTCAGAAATCTGAGTTTCCATATCCATAAAACGGATATAATAATATCTATTCTGAAGACCTCTGAACATTATTATAAGAATCAAAACAAAGTAACCTATGGAAGAGAATTTTCTAAACTGCTATAAAGAACTATATAAGTATCATTCATTATCACCCTCATAATTTTTATTTGTCTAATTTAACTTGGGAACAGGAATAAAATTCATAGGACTAGCATCCTTTTGCTGTGGCCTAGAGGGATAAGATAAGTTGAGCACCCTGGAGGATCCAATAATGTTTTCCAAATCAAAAATATTTAAATGTAGAAACCGCACATGTTCCTCCAATTCTGGTATCTTTTGACTCTTCCTTGAACAAATCTTGCTTTGTTACTGCATTTTAAAATTCCACCTCCAGTCTTTGTTTTTTGTTGTTCTATTACTTTGTTAAGATTTTCCAGTTTTTATTCTAAACCATCGGTTTTCCTTATGGGCTTTTTATTGAAAGTTCCCCTGTCACTTGTCACTTCCTGTTACCTTGCAGTCAGGCCTCCAAACATTTTAATAGTTTTTGTGGTCCTTCTGTTCTATTTTCTGGGGTTCTAGTGGTAGCTGGTGCAGAGATTTCTTCTTCTTCTGGATACTTCTTCCGCTTGGCGTCACTTAGCCCAGAGTACTTCTGCACTGTTTTGAGACCTTTTCTTTGCTTGCTCACTTCCTAATCCTCTCTGGCTTTCTTGTGAGGACTTCCTGCCTTTCTCCTCTCTGGTTACTCTCTTACTTAATTTTATGAACGTTAACTGTTTTGAGGTGGGGGCAGAGAACTTGGCTTCGACACAACCTCTGAATCTTGCCAAGAGTCCTCAAGAGGCAGTATTATCAAAATCAGGTAAGTCTCTGAATGATAACAAAATTAGAGACTAGAGTTAATTTACTGAAAACATAAATTCTCGACTCACATGAGCAAGAAAATAATACTCTCGAGAGCCTGAAAGCTCAACTGATGTAAACCACATGAAATTAGATGTTTTTAAATTTCAGTGATAAAATGCCCCAGTTTTCTATCCTACTACACTAGTGAGTCAATCAACAAGACTTCTCCCTTTCTCCCTTCTGTTCCACAATTCCCATGGGTGAGTTCAAAGGAGTCTTCAGATCGGCCATCCTTCAGTGTCACTGGTACTTCTTCCTGCCCTTTTCAGTTTCCCTTTTATGTGTTATTGTCTTCCATTAGAATATAAGCTCCTTGAGGGAAGGGGCTGTTTTTCTTCTGCTTTTATTTCTATCTAGAGTGGTTGCACATATTATGCCCTTAATAAATGCTTGTTAATCCACTGGATGGTTAAAGTAAATAAAGTAAAATACTGAACAAAATGTTATTAAAGACTTCAAAAAAAATTATTTCCAAATGTTACTATCCTGGGGTGTTGAAGAATAGTCTTCAGAGTTCTGAGAAGTCTTCATGGACCATCTGCATAAGACCCCTGGAGGCAGCAATGTTGTCACTGCATTGGGCTAGAAAGATGGCCTACTCCATCCCATGTTCAGAGAAGGAGAATGATGGAAATGACAGAAAGAGGAATGTAAAGTGTGAATGGAGACACCCAGGTGAGAGACAGGTGAATTACAAGTGATTTGAGAGAGATTGGCATGCAGCAAGAGAGAGATTAAGGGAATACTCACTGTTCCTATCAAGATTTTAGGGGGAAGAGGCTATTGTTAAACTTTGCGGGATGTGCATTTGGAAATAAGTGAAAGAGATGGGGGCTCAAGTCTTCAGGAAACATAGATGGCAATACTTTTTATCCCTCCCTGTCCTCCTCTTCTCCTTCTGTCCACTCCCAAGGAGAGTTCATTTTATTTCCAAAGCTTATTTCTGTTCTTTCAAGTTACACTTGTAATTTAAGTTTAATTCATTTTGAATCTGCTGGCCATAGAAATTGACCAGTATCACTCCTGCTGACTGGTGTGCTTCACTGTTGTGAGAAAGAGAAGCCAGAGAAAAGGGTGCTATGATCACAAGAGATATAGATGAAAGTTTGAATCCTTGAGGTCCTAATGGGGGTGATATACTAATGGGGGCTCAGAAGCTAGAAGAGAATCTTATTGATTTTAATATTTTTTAAAGTAGCCCAACTAGGATAATAAACCACATGTGCAAATTTGGATCTTGGAGGATTTGGGAAAAGGAGTGATTCCAACCAAAGGAAGGCAGAAGTTATCTAGGAGGGGTAGAACAGATTTCTGCTAACCTAAACAACTTGGACCCCATATTCTGCTAGATTACAGTAATATTTTCTCATTTTTTATTCCTTATAAAAGACATACAATACATCCTAAAACAAACTCGAGATTTTTTTCATTCTTTCTTTGAAATTCAAAAACCATGTACCTATGTTTAACTTGCTTGACCCAGTTAAAATTATAACTAAATTCTTGAAAATTATAAACAACCTGAAGTCCATGGCTATTGCAGTTTTTACACACACACACACACACACACACACACACACACACACACACACTATCCCTTTAAAGATGGGTGGTCAACAGAACCAACTAGCTCAGTCTGTTGTTCACTTAGACTTTGGACGGAACAATGCATAATAGCAACTGACAAATCATTTAGATGCACCCACTGAAGGCAACGAGAACTTTATCAACTAACTTTGAAATAGCAAGTGAACTCTGGTGAGATTAAACTGTGAAATCTTGAGAAATTTAAGCAAAATCCAATCTTTCCCCTCCCCCCAAATAAAATCTTGGTTTACAGTTTATTAGAAATGATAGAAAGCACACTGATACTTTTACGAACTCATATTTGCTTTTTAAAGCTGTCCTTGCAAAATCTTACGACCTTAACAAATACTTTAAGGAGAGTCAGTTGTCGTATTTCAACACGATCTGAAAAAGTGCAAAAACCTTATGTATTTTTTATGTTTGAGATTTATTTCTGAAATGCCTGTCATTTCCTCTGGGCTTCTGAAGTTTTCTGTTTTGAATGAATAGTGTTCATTTTCTTTTTATAAAGTCTACAAAAATCAGCAAAAACAAGTTTTACAAAAAAATTTTAAAAATTAAAATTTGCATCAGTAAACTATGAACTTGGAGATAGCATGATTAGTCTTTGCTGAAGCAGGCTAATTGTCCCATCTGAAGAGAGAGGTATGGATGGAGGGATGCAGGGGAGTAGGATCAGGAAAGCCTGAATCCAAATCTAGTCTCAGGCACCTAATGGCTCTGGGAACTCGAGTACCGAATCTTTTGAGTATTCTAGATCATTCTTTAAGACTATACAACTGGAGTCAGAAATGATCTGTATTGGTAAAGGGAGTTTTCTCACCGAGAATTTCCTATACCAATGACATCACAGGTTTGGATCTTTCCCAAATTTAAATGGAAATTTTATATAACCCAAATACACAAATGACTTTGGTGGCTTTGTTATTTGGTCAGTATGGGTACTCTTTCCACCACTGGTGATCATAGCTCTTCCTCTCCATCTCTTCTTTTTTGATGTTTTATCCATAAATCCTTCAGAAAGAAAATGCCCTAAAAGTCCTCCTCTTGGTTTTCCAACATGTAAAGATTACCCATCAGCTTTTTTGGTTCTCCTCATTTCACCCTCATGACTGATCTATGTCCTTTTCTAGTCACACAGTTTTCAATGATATCCTTTCTGGCACTTTTCTTGTCATTGATTATATACGCAGGAAGGTACTGTTGTCCACCATGTGTCTTTTCATTTCTCTGTTGATTATTTGTTGTTTAAATTCTTTTGATATTGTAGCATTCGATGATTCTTAACCATATAGTATTACTGGTAGAATGCTGGTATTGAGTAGATGGCTTTTTGTAACAGCAAGCATTTAGGGATTATTGGAAACAATGCACAATTCTCAAAGTACTTGTCAGAATATTAGGAGACACTCTATTTTCCAAAGCTAAGGTCCAGCAAGCAAGTTGGGTCCTGAGCTTGGCATAGCAATGATCCTTTGTGTTCACCCTCTGGAAAAGTCACATGATTACTGTATTGCTTTGTCCAGCACCAGGCATTCCCTGAGCTGGGACAAGCGCCTGCTACGTCCAGGTTCTGGTCATGAAGCCCAGCTATGAATTAAATTGTCTCACTGTTGCTGTTACCCCTCATTATCAGAGCTGTAGCTCACTGCACAGCCACTGAGATTTGGCCGCTAGGGTTGGGGCCCTGGCAAATGTGTCTCGTTTCCCTTCTTGCTTGCAAGGGGTTTCCCTCACTTTGAAGTTGATTCTTGACTCTCTTATTTCTACATGCTTTGTTTGGCTCCGGTCGTCCACAGATTAGAGGCCATTTCCATCTGGTTGACAGTACCTTATCACCTGATGTCAATACTAAGTGAATTACCAAATCATGTTATTGCTAGTCATATGTATCACAACTGTATGTAATTCTATGGTAGGTACGGAAGATGTTCCCAGAAAGCCTTTATGTTGTGTTTTTCTCCACCAATGCTTTCTTAAAAATCAGTAAAAAAATAGTGAAAATATTATATATAACTACACTTTACATAGAGTTATGTGACTATATGAACTACTATTGAGAAGCATCTGGGAAATTCTGTCTATTCTCTTCTTGTGTATGTTTTATTTTTAATCAAGGATACCCTTAATAAGTTTATAGATCATTTTTGTAAAGATGTCAAAAAAGAAGATGACAGCTTATAGGTGTCTTTCCTCACTTTAAAAAAATCAACCACAATTTTTTTTCCCGAATTATGGAAAATTGGAGGAATCTTCTGCTTGAGATATCTAGGAGATTAATCTCTGGGGTTTTTTTTGAAATCTTTTTTTAAAAAAATCCTTAAAAATTCCCTCCAGCACAGATTTTCTAGGCACAGATTTGGTCAGGCGGCAGGAGAGTGCTACAGAAAGAACAGCTTTGATGGATTGCAATCTGTATTGTTGGAATAACCACATCAGAGAAACCTCAAATACAATGACATGTCAAACAACCATTTGGTTGGGTCCAGCCATTTTTCCAGAACCTATCTTTCCAATTACTGTTACCACATCTTTACATGGTCCGGTAGGCAGTCAGGGGAGAGAGTTCACATGTGTGGTCATTTCAATGCTATGACTGTAAAAATGTCAGAAGACATTTAGTTTCTGTATCTGTTTGTTATTCTCCCTTTATCTATAGAAATTGCCTAGATAATCTGATGTAGTGAGCTCGCAGGCCAAGTAACCTGCAGGATTGTTTCTTCATCAACTATTCACATCAAATGGGCCTTTTAAAAAATTAGTTTTTGAAATGTATTTTCCCCTTGGAAAGGAAAGTAAAGAGTAAGGATTCTTAGTATGTCCATTTATGATGGAGAAAGCAAATATGCGTAGTTTTCTCACCTATCTGATTAAAAGAGCTTATCTTTATATTACTTTTTTCAGAGTATGAAGCTTTTTAAGCTGAACTGAGAAATGATGGTCATGTCTGGATTCCAAATTTCAGTGCACAAAGCAAATACTTTTCTCTCAGCCAGATGAAAATTGCATGCAAAGTTTGATAATTGTGATACAACCTGGATTCATATTTTATATGGGGTTAGCAGCTAAAATTTCATGATCAGATATATTGATGGAGGCAGACAACATGGAAAATAGGTGATAAAGATGTTTCACAGCAATACTGGCTTACAAAGATAATGGCTCAGTAAATAAATGTATTCCATTCAGTTTTGAAAAAAGCAGATGCATTATTTTAATATATGCACATTTATACATGACCTGTTTGCAACTCTGCAAATGGCACAGTTAAATCCAAGGAGAATTTTTGTAAAACATTACACTATTGGTAATTTGCTTATCATAGGTTAATACAAAACTATCCAATACTTAAGGGAAAAAAATCTGTTTTTGATCTTATAGGCAGGGATATAGATGTAGAAAAATTAAGACAGCTTCTTAATAAGATTGACACAATCACACTGATGGCAGTAGCATGATGGTGGTTAGCCTCATATAGGTAATTTATATCAACCTGCTCATTTAGGGCATGTTTATTTTTGGTCTTTGGACCTTGTTCATGAATATCCAATTTACACAGATTTGCATTATAGGGTTTATTTCTAGTTTAAACATGAAAAACAAGGAACACATTGATATGAGTGTTTCATCTTATTAGCTATATTTAATACTTTAAGCACCCATTTGTTTTAATAGAAAAGTTTTCTGAGTAAACAAGATATAATACTTTGGAAGTGCCATGTTCAAAATAATACCTTAATATGGCTGGGAATATGTGTTTAAAGGAAGTTTTTGTTAGAAGCTTTTGATTCAGGTGAACTTGGATGAAGAGAAAACAACATAAACCTACTGAGAAATAGTAAGCAAAGCAAAACCCTACAAAAGGAACGACAAGGCTACAGACCCAGGGGAGACAGAGGGAAATGTGCGTTCCCTGAATATTACTGATAAGTATTTAACCATCTTCTTGTTGAGTCGTTTCAATCGTGTCTGATTCTCCATACCTCATTTGGGGTTTTCTGGGCAAAGATACTGGAATGGTTTGCCATTTTCTTCTCTAGCTCATTTTACAGATGAGGAAACCGAGGCAAACAGAGAGAAGCTGCCCAGGGTCACACAGCTAAGTGTCTGAGGCTAGATTTGAACACAGATCCTCTTGACTCTGCTCTATCCATTGCAACACCTAGTTGCACTATATTTAAGCATCTACTTTGTGCCAAGCACTTTGCTAGGTGCCAACACTTATATGCTTCTTGGCTGTTTATTATTTTTTCACCTGGTTTGTCAGAGATCAGACCTATTCTGGAGACATAAGATTCACATACTAGAAAGCTGGTGATGGTGTGCCTACGACCTAGAGAGGGGAATATGGCTATTAGAGTTATCTTTATTTCAGTCTGGTTTGTCTCTGGATTATATGTTACTCGTCTCTTAGAGATTGGTTCCCCTTGATAAGCTTTGGTTAGTACTTTCCCATTTCTCCTCAAACTTATCCCCAGGGGTGAAAAGAAATACAGCTTATTTTAGGTAATAAGCTGGATGATATATAAAAATGACTCAGAGATGGTGAGCAATAATCCAGATTCTCCCCTTTGTCAAACCCATTCTTCACTCCTGGAAGTTAGGTACTTGGAGACGGGCACAGTGACTCCTTCAAACCAGCAGGGTTCCATTTAGCGACATGCCCCAATAATGCTCACATCACAAATTCAAGTAATGACAGTAATATTCTACAAAACTATCCTGTTTCTGTGGCATCCAAATCGTACATCAAGCTTCTAAGTTCTGAAACCCTCCCTTTGGTAGAGATTCTTTTCTGGCTGGTGACCTAGATTCTCCCCAGTACCTAAACAAACCATTAATTACCACAATTTATTTTGCTTTTCACCCCCTAAATAACTAAAGGCCAATTTAGCATTTTTTTCAACTATGTGCTGATGTTTTTAACACGCTCTTTTTGGAAGTTATTTAATATTTTCTCCAGGACTCAAGTTATTCTCTTGAAATAAATGGACATACAGGGATTATCATTCTATTTTCGAGACGACTAGAGAGCCGTGCATGGAAACAGTGGCATTCCCATCTACTCATTATTTCTGTCTCCTTTAACTGCTCCCAACTCACTCAGCTAAAAGAACATGACACCTACCTGAAGCAGAAACGTTAACTTTTCTCATAAACACAGCTTTCTGTAAAAGATACACTTCTGGGAAAACTATATGGGAACCTCTGTTTATGAAAACCAAACAGTGAATTAAATATTTATATAATAATAGCTTACACTTATATAGCACTTGAAGGTTTGCAAAGTACTTTAAATACATTATCTCATTTTATTCTCACAATAATCTTAAGAAGGAGGTGCTAATGCTATTATTCCCATTTTAGAGCTGAAGGAATTGATGTCTGAGGCAAAATTTGAACTCAGGTCTGCCTGACTCCAGGCCCAGTGCTCTGTGCACTAAGGTGCTGTCCAGCTGCCGTTAGGCTGATGAATCTTCATTAGGTCTATTGTCTTGCCTTCTTTTCTTTCCTTAAGCTGATTCATATTTCTTTTAAAGCTCAGGGTATATAGGCCAATGCTTATTTTCACGGCTCCTTCATGCTTACTAAAATGTAATAAACACTTTTCATCAAGAAAAGAATTAAGAACGTTGCTCAAATACCGAGAAATTGTCATACTTCCAAGTATGAAGCTAGTTGGGTGGCTAAAATGTCAAAATAGAGTAGCTCATGTTATCTCTCCATCAATAAATCTATGGTTATTAACACTTAAGTAAGACAATGGCAGGAATCATAGAATAGGTTATTTTTGTAGGAACTAAAATTCAGAGATATACAAATGGTTTGAGGGACTTAAGAAAACATATGGATCTGGAGATAGTAAGGTAGCCTGGACTAGAGGTCAAAGGACCTAGCTTAGTCTTGTCCCCTAGACATTTGTGAGATTTGGGGGCAAATCACTTAAATTCTTTGGACCTCAGCTCCTTATCTGCATATAACATCTAGGTTTATTCCTAAAAACTTTGAGAATTCTGGTTCTGGAGTATAGTGGAGAAAGTGCTAGGCATGTAACCAGAAAGACCATGAATCCATTGAGAAGCTTTGTGACCCTGGGTAAATAATTTTACTCTTAAGACCTCAGTTTCCTCTTTTGTAAAATGGAGATAACAATCTAGGTAGATCAGCTGAGATCATAGAAAAACATTTTGCAAACCGTAAAGCTCTGTAAAAATGGGAATTATTGCTAGCATTTTTCTAAGAACCATGGGAAATAAAGTGCTGGGGGATTTTATCCTGGGTCATGTCAGCTACATGTCCAACACTGCCACTTGTAACCTGTCCCTCAGTGGGATGCTGGAAAGCTCCATGCATTTCACCAGTGACTGGGATGCTGTAGAGGAGAAAGCTTGTTCTCCAAATGAGGAGGAATGTAGCAGAGGAGTGTAGGACTTAGGGTAGCAACTACTACTGACAGTAAGGTTTTGGTACCGCATGTAGAATTGCAATGAAAACCACAGGAGCAGCTGTGGAGAATCTGAATGAACAGAATCTGGAACTTCCAAGTTGGGGTTCTTCCAGGGAGAGACGATTGGAAAGAGATCAAGAGCAGAAGCAGGGTGGTAGAAAGGAGGCACCAAAGAGGAAGGGCATCAAAGTAAGCCAATACTGCTAGGATGTCTACTTTGACTTCCATTAAAGAGGCATGGGAGAGACTGGGGATGAGGACATAAGGGGAGGACAGCGGTGGGAGGATCTTTTCAAAGAAGGATCCACTTAAGAAATGAGAGTTACTGTCTGGCAAGAGAATCTGGGGAAGACTCATTAATTAATTCAAGTGGAATTAGCCCAAGTAAAATATTTATTACTCAGATTCTTGGCAGCAAGGAATCTGATGTGAACTTCAGATAAACCTTTACTCTACAACTACTTAATAAGTGTTTACTAAGACTGGGGACTAAGAAGACAGACACTGGACTTAGATGAGAAACTGGTTGTATTTAGAAAAACACAGAGACAAAAAGAACCACATTTCTTAGAAGAATTTTGTGGTGATTTCACTGGACAACCCAAGTCATTGTCTTAAAGAAGAAACTGGATATAAGACACTATGACTTGCTCATTAAAAAGTCACATGACTGCGTTTAGAGAATAAATAGACAAGGATAACATAAGGTTAATCATTAGTCAGGTACTTTTCATTTAAAGACAGAGAAAGGTTATAGCTACCATAGGAGAGAGCCCAAGACCTCTAACAGATATAGTTCTGAGTGCCATTGTAGTCAAGTATGTCAGCTATGGAGGATGGGGACATGGAAGTCCCTTTTCTAGAGAGGACAGGTAACCTTGGTGTTGAGAGATACGTTTAGGCACACTGCCATGAATGGAGGAGCAGAATGGTCCATCTTCAAGGCATCAAAATGAGCAGAAAAAGGAAACAAATGACTTTGTAATATCTGCCCAGAGGAATACAAGATATTCACTGGTCTATCATACAAACAAACACTTCAAGAAGGACTTCAGGAAGAAATGGGTAAAAGATGAGAGATAAACAGCATGAACCTCAGGTGGTAAAGGTCAGAAAAGGGAGAAGAAAGACATTTAGTAACTAAGAACCAAAAAAGTATAGCAAAAAATAGAGATTGTCTCTGATGAAGTAGGGACTCAGAACTGATTCTGCTTCAGAGGAAATGATGGTGCCCAAGAACCAAAGAGTAAAAACTTATTTGATATGAAAGGTGATGAAGATGATAAAGCTTCAAGGAAGTTCCAAGGGACCTGCTTTTTCCAATGAACCTTTTTCTTCTTGAATCAGCTTTTATGCCCCACCCTGGTTTTCCGTTAACACAATCCTTTTCCTCAGCAGGACACAACTCTTAAGATCTGTTAAGGTTCTTTTGCTTGGTTGTTTGTTTTTACTGTTGATTTTTACAAAGATACATGAAGGTATATGAAATAAAGGAGAAGGGTACAGTTACAAAAAGTGAAGCTTATTCTCATCACATTTGGCTTAAGGAAGGAATAACATGCACACTCAATTTGGTATGAAAATCTACCTTACACTACAGGAAAGTAAGGGAGAAGGGGATAAGCAGGGTCGGGGGATGATAGAAGGGAGGGAAAATGGGAGGAGGGGGTAATTAGAAGCAAACACTTTTGGGGGAGGGATAAGGTCTAAATAGAGAATAGAATAAATAGGCGGCAGGATAGGATGGAGGGAAATACATTTAGTCTTTCACAACATGACTATTATGGAAGTCTTTAGCAAAGTTACACATATATATAGCCTGTATTGAATTGCTTGCCTTCTCAATGCGGATGGGTGGGAAGAGAGGAAGGGAGAGAAGGTGGAACTCATAGTTTAAGGAATGAATGTTGGGAATTGTTTTTGCATGCAACTGGGAAATAAGAAATACAGGTAATGGGGTATAGAAATCTATCTTGCCCTACAAGAAAAGAGAGAAGATGGCAATAAGGGAAGGGTGGGGTGTGATAGAAGGGAGGGCAGTTTGGGAGAAGGGGTAATCAGAATGCATGGTGTTTTGGGGTGGGGAAGGGGAGAGATGGGGAGAAAATTTGGAACTCACAATCTTGTGGAAATGAATGTTGAAAATTAAAAATAAATAAATACTTCATGAGAAAGCAACCCCCTATTAAAAATTTAAGTTCCTCAAGAGCTCAGAATTGGGTTTAACAAAAAAATCCTAGCACCCTCAAGTCATTAGTATGGCACCTGGCATATAATAAAGGCTTAATAAATGATTTCTCTATCCATCTATCTACCATGTGATTGGATCAAGGCTTGTGGCAGGTCAGGAACTGGTATAGAGACAGGACAAAAAAGGACGTCAATAGACAGATATTTGTGTAGGCATTACATGGTCCTAAATAGCAAGGGAGGCTGAGCTACAGTATATTGGTGATGGATGGGGGTGGATGGATGGGGGGAAGAAAAGAACCTTTTCTTCCTTTATGAAGGTGGGGCTTTTCTCAGCTCCCTCCTCCTCAAGGATATAGCTTTCTTTTCAAACCCAGCTTGTAAAAATGGCAACAAGGAGATCAAAGAGAAAGTTACCCACATTTTGTTCCTGCTTAGGACAAAACAGAAGCAATGAAGACAGTCCCCGTCCTCAAAAAGTTGATATTCTAACAACGGCAAGACAACACATAAAGGAGTGCTGGAAAAGAGAGGGTAAGAAGAGTATCATCATGGGGGACAGAAGAGGGAGGTGATTTTCCTTCACACAAACAAGGTAACACAAGGTGTTTGACCACGAAGTCTCACTGCGGTTTTATACTTTCTAGTTTCTAACTGAGACCATATTGAGACTTTGGACACACACACCATATTTGTTCTCATTGAATACAAATTTTACCAGGCTCTCACTGGCCAGTGGTTCCCAGGAGTCTCCTCTGAACATGCATTCTAGGGATGGGAGTCACATGACAATCTGCCAGTCCTGGCAAACGCCTGCAGAGGAGCAGTTTGGGATGACAGGCTTGACATTCATGCCAGTATTGCCCAATATCACCTATGAGTTACTTCAAAAAGCTTGGGTGGCTGCCATTTGGTCCCATGAACTGTAGTCTAGTTTGCTGATCAGGTGAATATTTCTTTAACATCAAGTTATTCACAGATGTGTTGAACATCAGGCTTGTTGCATATTATATTTCCTTGTCACCTTTTCTTTTAGTATTCGTTTGCTAAGGACCTACCTTTAAAGGGCTGCTTTTCTATATACTGCTGTTTTATATGCCTTTCATCTTTTGGGACACTAAGTTAACATTTTCCCAGGAAAAAAATTGGGAAAAGCGCTCTTAGTCAATATTAATTTTTCAAATGAGTTTTGTAAGTGGAGATAAGAAAGGATCAATTTAAAGAACAGTAATAAAATTATACAAAAAATGAAAGAAGGTGTAAAAGATGACCATTTCATCTTTCAATACTAGCACTTTTGGGGATACTGTTCTTGGCATACAGATGCTAGAAAGGAAGAAAGACCTTCTGATTGGTGAGAAAACCCTCTAGAATAATCTACTACTGACTTTTAGTTTGAGCCAAATCTCTTCAGCAGCATGCATTATAGTCTTCTCCCACTTTGCTGCCATCGGTCCACAGAAAATTTATCCAATGTCTAATATTTAGAAATGGAATAGTTACCATTTCCAGAATCCTTTTTACTCTAGTTTCCCCTCATTTATCCAACCATATCTAATGTGAAACTTTACTGCAAAACATGGGATTCCTGGAGCTAAATTTTTAGCTTAAATATTTCATTACTTTGTATTTTAAAATAAGGCTTCTACATATTACTGAAAACAAACAAACAAACAAACAAACAAGTTCTCAATAGTTTAACCAATGAGAGTTCAACTTTGAGAAATGTATAAATCATAGCACCAGGCTGAAGAAAAATTTAAACCCTAAGCACATTTTACTTGTGTGGCTTATACAACTTCCTGGCTTCTAATTTAATAAATGTTTCCCAGAATGGAGTTTGCAAATCAAAGTAAATAATTTTTTTAAAAGGCTTACTTATTCCCTTCTGGGTACTGTGTCAGATGTGTACATTTCATAAATATAAACACAAGATCTATTTGCTAAGAAATTACATTTGTTGATATGGCTGCCTCATGGCTTAACAGTATAAAAAATTCATACCTTGTCAATTATGAATTGCACCTTCCCCTATTTGTACAAAGTAAGAATCTTGTTTAAGTACTAGCTAAAAAGGAACGTGATACTATTTTAGATGTGTATATTTCTGAAGGAAAAGAAAAAAGAAAAAAACAAACAACCACACTCCACCATGAGGGCACAGTAGAATTTGAACAATCTCTTTCTCCACTTAATTCCCATTTTTTTCATTACCATATCAGGGTGTCAATTTCTTTGGCCATTTGTTTCCCCATTTCATCTTCTGATCATGTGGGAATCCCAACAGGAAGGTAGGAGACATATCTTTTCCTGCCTTTTTTTTCTGCCTTTTCTTTTCCAGTGTTAACCTGTGATTTTATCTGAGTAGGGAAATCTTAGAGAAAAAACTCCTTCCCTGTACATAGATTAGCACTCCCTTGGCAACTTACTGTCTTAAGCAGTAACCAAGGGCACCAGGAGGGTGTGTCAAAGGAAGGACTTGAATCCAGGTCACGTTGGTCGTCTCTCCACTATGCCAGGCTACCAGCCTGCCCTCTTGCCTTCACTGTCCCTTTGCAGCAGAGCATTGTGTTGGCAGAGGGCCTGTCTGGGGTGATAACATAGATGAGATCTCAAAAAGACCCATCGGGGTTCTAGCTTTTGTTTATAAGAAGTATTCCTGCACAATTCATCGTAGGGGGCAAACAGTGAATGGTGATCCCACCCAGGCATTGTTATTGCCACCTGAGTAAAAATCCCACGCAAGCCTTCAATTTCACGAGAAATAAGACACTTTGCCACATTTTCCCTCTAGTATGCCCCATTATCTATCTCACCCTAGAATCATGTCAATCCCCAGAGACCGGGTTATTTCTCCAAATACCGTCAGCTCACTGGTTCCTGATAACTGTCTGTGACCTTTTTTTCTAAACTGCTCATAGTCATTTTAGCATCTGTCATCATAGCTCAAGGTGTGCTAACCACTAATAAGGGTTTATTTGTACAATGGGTGCCCCATAGGCTAGCAGCACAGCCAGAAGTATTCAATTTATTGCCTGACATTCCCAGAACTGTTTGGCAACAGAGAAAGTCAACATGGTCATATATATATCATCCTGTGTCTCTCAAGTAATTAACACAGCCAAATAATTTAATCATCTTTAAAGAGGGATTTACTATTTTGAAATTCCCCTTTAGCCTTCCTAAGGTCCACCACTGCCATAATACTCATATTTTTCCATGTTTCTCTCCTTAACAGATCCTCATTTGGAAGAAGTTAGGTAACCAGTGCTTAATATAATCTATCAGGCACACTCTTCAGCATACCTCAAGCTTAATGACTTCCTTCTTTGTAAATTGAGAGTTGAATAAGTACCTTATTTTCTATCCTTTCTCCCTCCTTCCTTTCTTTTCCTGTCTTTCTTCCTTCCTTTCCTTCTTTCTTTTCCTTCCCCTCTCTCCCTTTCTTTCATTCTATATTTTCCTTCCTTCCCTCCTTCCTTCCTTCCCTCCCTTTGTCTATCAAACTATCTGGACTAACTGTTGTAGAGAATTATAAAGAATAAGAGCACTCCTGTTTCCACCCTCCTCCTGCCCCACTTACTAAAATCTCGATGTTCAATAATGAATCCTTTGCCTGTGAATCAGGTGAGAGTGCAGTTAGAAGTATGTCAGGGACTTCAGAATTTTTGTGCCTCCTACTGCTATACAACATCCTGTTTTACATATCAGACAGAAATCAAAACTTCCCAGCATTTTGGTAGTTATAAAAGCACCCAACAAAACTGTCTGATGACACACAGTAATGCTGTGTGTCTTCAGTATGCCTCACTTACTTTAAGTTATTAAATTCAATCATTAAAAACCAAGTCCTAGCTAGTCTTTTCATGTAGAAGTTAGACAGTATACTCAAGAGACTCTTATCTAGCATCCAGAATTATTTAAAAAAAATAAAAATAAAAACTCTACCACAAGCCAATTCTTCTCTAAAGTTGGGAGGAACATGAACTCTGCTCAGAGAGAATTCTGGGAATTTACTGTGTTAATAATCCAGTGGACTAACACTTGACCTGATGCTGTAAAACTGCTCTTCCTAAACAAAATGCTGCTCTTATATAACACAAATAGAATCAATGCAGCTGATACGATGTGTATCCTTTCTAATTTCTATGAAAACTGAACAGAATCCGAATTAGCTGCCTTCAAGCAGATCAAGTGCCCTTCTTCCCATACGAGCCTTCTTTGTCTGCATCTTGTCTAGCCCCCATACCTTCACACCCTATAGCACCTTCTAGTCCTTGAAATTACCCTTTATTTACTTTGTATATGTTTTTGTATTGATTCATGTTGTTTTCCCATCGTAAGAAGCCAGCTTTTGGAAGGCAAGGACTGTCCTGATTTGGTCTTCACATCCCTAGCTCCTAGTACCAGGCAGATCAATTACATGTTGAATGAATAGATAAATTTGGTAAAGTGATTTGAGTGCCAGACTTGGAGTAAGGACCTGGGTTTGAATCTTATCAGAAAATTGCTAACTGTCTGATCCTGGACAAGTCACTATTTTTGTTTGGGCCTCAGATTCCTCATCTGTAAAATGAAGGACTCCATGGTTCCTAGAGGCTCTTCCAGCTGTAAATCTATCACCTCATGTATGAATAAATTAGCTTCCTCAATCAAATGACCACTACTCATTTGTATACGTTATAGGAAATCCTTATAACAAAAGCAATAAGGAAAGTATTTAACAAACACACACACTGCACATACACACACCACAATACACACACCACACACATACACACCGCACATACACACACAATGCACACAACACACATGCATATACACATACATATAACACACATGCACACTACACAATGCATATACACATGCACACAACACACCTGCATATACATATATACAACACATATACACACTGCACATACACACACAATGCACACAACACACATGCATAGACACATACATATAACACACATACACACTACACAATGCATATACACATGCACACAACACACCTGCATATACATATACACAACACACACACCGCACATACACACAATGCACACAACACACATGCATATACACATACATATAACACATACACACTACACAATGCATATACACATGCACACAATACACATACATACACACACATCTCTACACACTCAGCCTTGCTCAATAATGTTAGTCATAATGTTTTCTCTCACTCTTCTATTCTTCAGACTTTGGCCTGTTCCTTTCATTATTTTGAAACTCTGTAAAAAAATTCCAAAACAAATGCCATAAAAGAGAAAAAAACCAAAATAATAAAATGAAGCCAAACCACCAACCGAGGCATTATTATCTATAGCAGAAATCTCACTCTACTTGAAGGCCTCAATGGGGGCTTCCAGGCCTCGTCGTGCATGCCCACTGCCCTGTGAGGATGGGAACTTGCTGGCCCTGAGGGTATCTCCTGTGCTGGTTTAACTCTTTCACCAGAGTTAGACATTTTGCTTTGTTGAGGTTGCCTTGACTTTAGGTGGAGAATGATCAGTGCAATCACATACGTAGGCCTGGATCTGGCCTCTAAAAGGGAGGACAGAGAAACAGCGGTAACAAGAGCTATTGTGTCAAATGGAAAGAAACCATCTACTCAGTTCCTTGGAAGCTTGTACGATGTCGCAAAGGAATAACGTGCTTCCAAGTACCACATGGCCCCAGGGGTGATGTTGTAGGGAAGCAGCAGCCAAGTGAGGAAGATGTTGCTAGGTCCAGCTGGAGTCTGGAGGAAGGTGAACCTGTAGGCAGGCAATACTAGGGAAAGAAGGGAAATGGAGAACTTCCTGGATCAAATAGTAACCTGGGCCATGGAGTAGCATGGATTGTAGAGTAAAATGTAAAGGAAAACCTGGGTCTGGATCTTTACTGGTACTCAGCATTTGGACCAGCTGTAAGCCAAGGAGTCCATTTAAGAAAGTGAAGAAACAAATGTTAAAATATAGATTGAATTTTAAAATGTGTCTTGCCTACTATTTATTTGTTTGTAGAACCAGTTGTTGAATGAGGCAGCTAGGTGGCCCGGTGGAAATAATGCCAGACCTTAAGTCAGGAAGACTCATCTTCCTGAGTTCAAATCTGGCCTCAAATACTTACTGGCTATGTAGACCTGGGCAAGTCCTTTCACCTTGTTTACCTCAGTTTCCTCATCTGTAAAATGAGCTGGAGGAGGAAATTGCAAATCACTCCAGCATCTTTACCAAGAAAACTCCAAACTGGGTCCAGCAAAGTTGGACATGACTGAAATGACTGAATAACAAGTTGTTAAATATTTATTCATATATTCCTATGTATGCCACACACGTGGCATAGAAAAATAGTCATTTGCATTGGTTGAGGAAGTATTCATATCAAGTAATCCCTGAAAAAGACAAAGGTGGAAGTTCATGGAACCATTCATCTTGGCAGCAGAGGAGAATCAGTGGATTGGACTTTAGTATTATAAAGACTTACTCTATATAAAGTGATCTAAGGCCATATATTAATTGAACCTATGACTGCCAAACTAGAATTACTTGCGCTAAATATCCAAGATTCTTAGTTAGAAAAGATGCTGTTTATATCATCACACTATTTTGTGAGAATTATACTTTCACTTTTAGGAAAGAAATGTGGAATCATGGCCTGAAACTTAAAAAAAGAAATTCTTAAGAGGCATTGATTCACAGAGCCACTAACTAAAGTCAAATAACATTTATCAGACACTGAGTCATTAAGTCATAGCATTTCTCAGTTGGGGGAGGCCTCAATACTTATCTATTCTAAACTATACCCAAAAGGACTCTTCATTATAAAGTATCCTACAAGAGACATCATAGACTATATCCAGAGGCAGGCCATTACACTTATCGATAACTCTAATTGTTGGAAAGTATTTCCTGACAATAAGCTTAAAATTGAATCATTGTAACTTATACCCATTGCCTCCATTCTGTTCTCTGGGACCAAAAGAACAAATCTATTTTCTTTTCCAGGGATCCTTTAACTGTCCTTTAACAATTTCAAGATATCTTATTATGTATTTTCTGAATCTTCTCATTCCAAGTTCCTTCAGCTGATTCTCATGATATGCTAAGGCCCTTCACCATTTAAGTATTCCTCCTGTGGATACTCTCAAATTTATGAATATTCTTCCTAAAATATTCTGCCCAGAATTGAAACCAGAACTTCAATTATGGTCTGTCCAGGATAGAGCACAATGGGCCTATCACTACTGTTTTTCTTGAAAGTTTTGCCTTCTTTAGATACAGACCAAAATTTCATTTGATCTTGTTTTTTGGTCTGGCATATTCTTTCTGCTGACTCTTGAGTTTGCAGTCTACTGTAACCTCCAGATTTTTTTCAGATAAATTATTACCTAACCATATCTCCCCCAGAGGGCCGCAAACCATTAGAAGGATAGCATGTAAGCAAGATGATTTGGAGTGGTAGAGTCCATTGTTGCTGTTCAGTCATTTTCAGTCATATCTGACTCTTCGTGACCCTAATTGGGGTTTTCTTGACAAAGACACTGGAGTGGTTCTCTATTTCCTTCTCCAGCTCATTTTACAGGTGAGGAAACTGAGGTAAACAGGGTGAAGTGACTGGCTCAGTGTCACACAGCTAGTAGGTGTCTGAGGTCTGATGTGAAGTCAGCAAGATGAATCTTCAGGCCTGGCCCTCTATCCACTGTGCCACCCAGTTCCCTTGATAGAGTCAGAATCTGTCTCAAATGAATTTGGAAAATAAGTTTGTAATTGCTAACTCCACCTGCTCACCTCTTTCCTGGTGACTTTTTCCTCCCATAGACATCAATGTTATCCACCATTCTGACTCTATTAAGGTATCAACTGATGATAAAGACATTGGCTAGTAACTGCTTAGGTTCTATGATCCCTTTCTGAATGTCTACTTAGCAAGAGAGGAGAACTTGTTGGGTGGAGCTTCCCTTTCCCACTCATCTGCTCCTCCCAGTTAACCAGTCACCGAGGCCTATGGGAACATTCCTTAGAGAGTCATTTCTGAGAATGCCTGCGCTGATGTTCTGGGGAGGCTGATTTATGGGTAGGCCTGACCTTGGCTTGCAAAAAAAAACCCCAAAAAACTTCTTGGGGGCAGCAGGGATAGGGGGTGGGTTAGGGGCAACGTAAATAAATGACGACCTTGTCAATTGTCTTTGAAAGCTGCCAACTCTTTCCTGATCCCTGAGTGCCCTTGACTGTATTGGGCACAGAAACAAGAACCACCAAATCTTAAAACAAAATTCTGAACTGATTTGCAAAAAATCATTCAGAAAGCTTTATGAACTGAATTTTATATAACTTTTTACATGACCTTTATGTGTGTCCTACATTTCTGAAGGGCAAAATGCCCGACTATCTGTCTCAATGCAATTTTTATTTTATTAATTTACATATTAAAAAATGGAGAGACTACGGCATGGCATAATATTTTATGTTCTGTGTGGACATTAAAGTAAAAGGGCTGGTATTTCCCTCCGATAGGACATGATGTAGGTAGATGGAGGCCTGGAGGTCAGTGCAGAATGTTGCAAACTGAATATTTAAATGCTTCTCTCATTTGATATACTCTAGTTTCCATCCCTTTTAGTCTCCTCAAAGATAAAGCCTCCTCAGTAAATATTGCTTTAGGGATTATCAGGCTTTAATTTTCAAATTCATCCAAAGGCCATAATTTAAACCACAATATTGGCTTTTCAAAGGTAAACAGTGATTGAGCCATTTTCCTTTAGCTAATATGAATGCCAAAGAAATTAAAGTCAATTTAATAATTGCTTTATTAACCTAATATATTTCTTCTGTAAGACATGCCGGGGCACACTAAGCAAGGAATATGAAAGGAAATGCAGTTAAGAAGGAAAAAGAAATTCCTTCTGTCATCTACATCCACAGCTGAATTGTGGAGCGCGGATATAGATATGGATGCCTTATATTTAGGAGAAGAGATACAAAGGGGACCATTGGAGAAATCAACATCCAGAAAAAATGATGGATCTGCTAGTGAAAGTGAGGTCAACCAATGGATCTGCTACATGCTTTACTAGGATCTACAAAACGTGAAGAGAGGAAAAGGAAGGTCCCTGGTGAGTAAGGCAGCATGGGGCGGGAGAAAGAACGACAGACTTGGAATCAGAAGATGTGTGTTCAAAACCTGGCTCTAAAACTTGCTTCCTACTAGACTGTGGGAGAATCACCTGATCCTTCTCAGTCTTGGCCTCCTCTTCTGGAAAATGAGCTAAATAGTCTCTAAGGCCTGTTCCAGTCTAAGTCTATGATCCTATAATACTAAGTAATAAATTTAGAGGAGTGCGGAGGTTAGAGTCCAATTCCACAGGCAGGCATAGATGGATTGTGGTTTCCTTAATTCACTTAATTAATTAATTAAATTAATTTCCTTAATTAAAGGGACGATCTATATTCATGAAATCATAGGTCCATTGGATTATTGGAGCATTGTACTCATTCTCTAGCTTAGTGACATCAAACTCAAAAACAAAGGAGGACCATTGAGTTACATATATGGATCCTTGCCACTCAACGTTGACTTAGAAAGCCACGCTTTGACATTATTATGTACTCTATGTATGTTTATTTATTTTGTTAAATGCTTCCCAGTTACATTTTTAATCTGGTTCCTGTGCACTGAGGAGCGTTGGAACCAGAGTTTGACACCTCTGCTCTAATGGATAGAGCTCTTGACCAGAGTTTAGAGAATAAACTTCTTGAGGGATCTTAAAGAGTTTTATTTGATTAAGAAGTTGCTTAGCATGACATGAATCATAGAAACACAGGACTGAAAACTCACAAAGGACCTTAGAGAATATCCACTTGGGTTCCCTCATGTTACAGATGAAGAAACTGAGACATCATCTAGGGTAAATCTTTTAGAGCCTCACTTTCCTGACTTGTAAAATGGCAGGGTTTGACTCCATGATGTCCATCCTTTCCTGTATTATACATATGATTCTTGGGGCAGCTAGGTGGTGCAGTAGATAGAGCACCAGTGCAGGAGTCAGGAGGACCTGAGTTCAAATCTCACCTTAGATATTTGACACTCACTAGGTGTGTGACCTTGGGCAAATCAACCCCAATTGCCTCATCCTGGGTCATCTCCAGTCATCCTGATGAATATCTGGTCACTGGATCCAGATGGCTCTGGAGGAGAAGTGAGGCTGGTGACCTGCACAGCCCTCCCTCACTCAAAACAATGTCAAATGCAAGTCATGTCATCATTTTTCTGAGGGCATGGTCTTCTTCAGCGATGAAGGACAAACACACACACATACATATGATTCTAGAAATTTCATGGCCTGTAAAATGACATTATTCCTTTCAAGTAAACTAGTGAAATTTTTAATTAATTTATAGCGACAAGAATTTCTCTGTCAAAGTCCAACTCTAATGGCTCACACTGGTGGTGAGGTGACTTGGGGCTCTCATCAGGCATGCCAGCTCTGGAACATTTTATCCAGCTAGAAAGGCTTCCAGGATGGGCCTGGCAGTAGACTGTGGAGCTACCAGACCAGTTTAGTTATGACTGGAGACGTTCAGTGCCAGAAGGCTGGCGACAGGGTGGTGAATTTCTTGACTACAGTTACTCACAAAGGCAAGTCTGACTAAGGTAGAAAGTGCTGGGTGGGGGAGAGGAAAGGAAAGAAGGGTCATAGGGTTCCCACATAGAGTGGCCCACAAAATAACAGATCCTTAAAGTATTGATTTAAACAGTACTGAGATAGCTTTAATTTTGCAAAACTTTAATAATTCTTTTAAAAGTATGATGCAGTTTAAATAGAGTCCTCAGAATCATAAATTCAGTGTCTGCTTAAATCAGCATTTTGGATTTTATCTTTTCCTCTGACTATAGTGTCAGTCTATGAAGAATCCACAACTCAGGCTGAAGTCATTCTCAGAAATGAAAACCTGACAGTTAGCTCTCCTTACAGTTGATTTAAAATTACATCTCTGATACTTCCAAGCCAGAAAAAATGCCAAGTTCAGCTGACATCAGAGGTTTTAAGATTTCATTTGAAGATTATTGATGGGTAAACCTCAGAAGACTTTGAAGTTTGGGTTAGATTAGCATCCAAATGTTTGTGCATAATTTTATTCAATTTACATGGAGACCCCAACCTACTCACAACAGACCTGCTCCAAAAGCTCTCCGGTCTCCTTTCTCATCCTAATCCCATTCCACTATAAATATCTATCGTAGAATCTGCCCAATGAAACTCCATTTCTAATGCCATGACCTGTCATTAAAATTACAATTCCTAAGTTCATCTAAAGAGTCAAGTTGCCCCTGTGCCATACCCCTGCCTTGACTCTTAATGTTCATCTATTTAAATTCACAAAATTTAGACTGAGGTGAATAAAATCAGAGGTATTCCAAAGATTTTGAAGTGGTGTGATGCCAAGCGAAGCAGGATCTTTTGTTGTTTTTGTTTTAGTATAATCAAGTGACCCTGATTGAATCTTTCCTTTATCAACCAAGAATCTTTACTAGGAGTAAAGAACAGTTTCCTTAACTAGAAACAGGGTATATATTTTTATTGTTAATTATTTTAATGTGATTAAAGATCTTCCCCACCCATGAACCTACCTATTAAGGGGAGTTTGATTAGGGAAGAATTGTAGGAAGGCCCACACCTTTTGCTAATGAGGCACTGGTTCTCCAGGGTTGTAATGCCCTCTGGCTCTAAAACTGTATAAATACTCTGAGGGTGAGGTTTTACTTTGGGGTGTACTGGCTAGAAGTGTTTGTTAGGCCAGAGGAGACTCTGGGAAGCCACTAAGGAGCCCCCTGGCTTTGAAAACCCAGATGTTGGTGCTTCCCTTTCCGGTAACTGTGGTCAGACAGTTGGATCTGTCTGTTGATCTATGATGTATGTATTGCTTATGTCACATATTTGGAAGCATGTCTGTTGACCTTTGATTTCTCTGAAGTTCAGGGTGCTGACCTTTTCCCCTGAACTAAGTAAATGATACATGTGCTTGATTAAAGTGATTGTTGATTCCTCAAAAGTTTTCTTTCCTTTTAGCAAAGCAGACCAAAGAACCTGCGTATGTTGGGGTGCTTACTGTTATAGGTGGCCATCTAGCTGCTCGCACCTAGAGACAGACTGGGTCCAATTTCTCTGCTGTCTCCTCCCTCAGAAAATATTTGGAAAGAGAAACTATTACAGAATTCTGGACCTGAACCAATAATGCCCTCCATTATCACAGGATCCTGGAGCACAGATCAACGATTTTTTCCCCAAAGAAGTTTTATTACTTGGCTCACAAGTTTTTCCCTCCACCCTAATCAGTCCCCTCATCCTTGAATACATCAATATTCACACTGATTTCCCTTCATAAACCTTGACCTCCAAGTTTGTCATTTGTGGCTCCTAAGGCTCAGACCTCAGATCCCACATCCTTCATAACAGTCCCACCATTACGATATGGAACTTCAAAATTCTACTCTCTGGTAATAATCTCCTGTCCTTCCAGGTCTCCCTTGCCTCACTTCTCCCAAACCCATTCTGACCTCTAGTTCCTGGACCCCTCCCAGTTCTCTGAGTTTGACTAGGCCTCACTTTTCATTCCTCATAATTTACCAGTTCAACCATACTCTGTCCTCTATCCTGGAATCCACTTCTCCTTTGTCCTCACACACCTGAGTCACTTCTTACCACCTGCCTTCTCTATTCCTACTTAGGGGTGCTACTGAACACCAAAGGAAAGAATTTCTCAAGCATGCCAGATAAGCTCACTTCAAAAGCAATTTAAATTCACTCCTTACTGTGACATTATAGACCTTTTATTCTTCCTTGATTGAACATCACACTCCCTGCAGCGGCTATTACAAAACTTCTCTTTTCTTTAAACTTCCTTAAACATCCCCAACATCATCCTGTTAGCAGAGAAGCTTGGCCTTAACCTAGAAAATCGGGGCCATCCATTGTTCACTCCCTGCCTCTTCCTTACCCTATAGCTCAAAATCCCTCCGCTTCTTTTTTATCTTTGCTCCAACTTTCTTCCAGTATCTGAGGCAGAGATGACCCTTCTTCTTGCCTGACTCTCTATTGGTGACTGATTCCATCCCAATCATCAATCCTTTTTTCTCTCTCATCCTTAATCTCTTCTTATCTAGTGACTTGTTCTCTGCTTATCACAAACAATTTCAGCTCTTCTCAATCCTTCAACAACCACAAACAAATCTTCACTTGACCTGGTAATCCTTTTTAAGCTGTAGCTTTATTTCTTATTTATTTATTCCTTTTCATTGACAAGCTCTCGGAATGAGTCATCCGCATTAGTGTTGTCAAACTCAAATAGTAATGGATCCCTGACACTGCATATGGACCTAGAAAACCACAAATGAACATGATCCATCTGTATTTTATTTTTATTTATTCTATCACAGATTTCAAAATTGCATGTTAATTTGGTTCTGTCGTGTGAGGTCCTTAAGTTTCACATATCTGATGCACATTCATTGCCCCCTTTTTCTCATTACTCAATTGTTTCTAAATTTCTTGCCATCTATCTTCTGAGCTCTACTTAATTTGTCATCCAAGTTAGCAGTGTTCTCTCAGTTGCTAAGTCCAGTGACCCTTTCTAAGTTCCCATCCATACTGACTTTTCTGTCATTTCTGGCACTCTTAGTTATCTTGTTAGATAGTTTCTCCTCCTCTGGCCCATGACACTGCTCTCCTGTACCTCTGCTAGCTTTCTGACTACTACTCAGTCTTCTCTGCTGAGTGGTTGCTCATGTCCATCCTGGAACCAGTCAGGGATGTTATGCAAGTTCTGCCTCTCCCCTCCTCTTGCTTTTCTCCTCTTGTTGACATCATTTACTTCAATGAGTTACCACTGTTACACAGATAATTCCCAGGTCTATCCAAATATATCTATTCCCAGATATATCCAGCCCTGGGCTTTCTTAAAGCCTGCTTGACATTTTCATTAGGATATGTCATTGATATGTCAAACTCAACACATACAAAATGGAAAATAATTTTCTTTTTCATTAAACCTATTTATCTTCCAAGCTTGGCCATTTCTATTGAGGGCGCCACCTTCTTCCAGTCACCTAGGTTTATAACCCTGGAGTCATTCTGATTATTCCCTTTTCTATGTTTACCATTCCTAATCAGTTAGTATTCTGCTCAGTTGTACCTTTAAGAGTCCCTTGCAAATGCCCCTTTCAATTCACTCAAAAAGTCACTACCGTATTTTGATCTCTAATTACCTCTTGCACGGACTACTTCCATAGCCTCCCAATAGCTTCTACTCTCAACCATTTCCAATCCATCCCACACAGAGGCAAAAGCTTCAGTGGTTCCTTTTCATTCCTTGAGAGACACAGGACATATTGCTAGACTGGATAAGAGGGATGAAGAAAAGGAAAGAGGTTAAGAAGGCTTTAAGGTTTCTATCTGGAAGACTGAAAAAAAAATGGTAGCACTACCGAAGAAATGGGGAAGGTGGTACTGAGATCAACCCTAGGGAGAAGAGAAAGGATTCTGATGAGAAATCAAATTAAAAAACAACCGGCAGCAAAGGTTTATTCCAAAAAGCAAGTTCCAGGGATAAAACTCAATCATGAACATCTTATAGATTTACAGTACAAGGCAATACTATAAGCATTTATCATGATGATCCTAAGAATCACAGAATGTTAGTCATAGAAAGAACCTTAGACATCACTGAGCCTCCTTATTCTCTAGGTGGGAAACTGAGGCTGAGGAAGAGGGAACGACTTGCCTTGGTAGCAGTTATTCATCATGAATAATATTAACAATAACAACCAATATTTAAAGGGCACTTTAAATTTTCCCAAGGGTTTTCCATTCGTTATCATCCTGTGAACCCTGTAGAATAACTTTTTCAGGTATTAGTACCCCTGAGACTGAGAGACTGAGACTGTGCTGGAGTCAGCTTGTACCGACTCCAGAGAGCCAATCGCTAAATTTTTAGCATTTATGCCTTAGAAACTAGCAAACATTACAAAATAAGACTTGATTTATTGTTTAATTGTTTAAGAAAGTGATGGAAAAAATATGAATGTAGGTTAATTTTTAAAGTGTGTCCAGTGTACATTTTTTTTTCCCCTGGAGAGCCAGTTGTTAAATATTTACCAGTATACCCCTGATGATAGCTCAAGTATTTTAGCACTGACCCTTCCCTGGACACGTAGTCTCACACCGAATAAATGACAAAGATGGGTCTTCCTAAATCCAATATTATGTCCTCTACATCAAAAATATTGAACCCGGAATGAGGAAGACATTGCTTCAGATCCTGCCTCTTATATTTGCTTACTTATTTATAACCATGAGTAAGTCAATTAACTTCTATGAGCCTTGGTTCCCTCATTGCAAACTGGGGTAACCCCAAAATACAGGGTACCCCAATGTCTAAGACAACACTGTAGGGTAGGTACTGCAGATATATACAGGGTGTCCCCCAAGTCCAAGGTGTGGTCTTAAACTTGTATTGTTAGGAGGCTCAAATTAATTATACATGTAAAGTGTTCTGTAAATCTTAAAGGGCTATATAAAGATCATTTGCTATGGCTATTATTTAGATTCAGACCCTCTGACTATACAATGCTGTTTTCCCGGTATTGCAATATCTTAGATTCTCAAAGGTAGATTCAATCATATTCAATTACTAAAACAGAAAGAAAAATGGGCTAATAATATGTTTTAGAAAGACATAACAATTAAAGTTGAAATAATTTCTCATTAAATTAAATTAAGACTTTCTGGTTAAATCCAAGTTAATCTGAAGATTCAATTAATCAGAACGTCCCCATTCCCTGATCACACAGACTACAGAATTTTAAGAGCTATAACGACCCTCCGAGGTAATCTAGCTGATACAGAGTGCAGGAGTCTCTTCTACATTGTCCCTGAGAGATGGGGGTCTAGCCTCTGCTAGAACACCTTAAGTGGCAGGGAGTTCACTTGCCCAAGAGGCAGTTCAGTTTCTGATCTTATAGTTCTAGTGGTTAGAAAGTTCTTTCTTATATTTAGCATTCAAGATTTGTCTTCTAAAAAAACACAACTCTCTTTTATGTGAGAAATTTTCAAATGTTTCAAGATAGCTATGATGTCTACCCTTAATCTGGCTTCAGTATCCAAAAATTGGAGTCACTATATGTTCATAATTTTCCCAACATAATTTTTTTAAATTATTGGATAAGAATGTGTCAGAAGAGAAACATTTTACAAATCCTTATCTATAAAAAGCAGAGAAGGTAAAATACAGACTATCACTATTTAACTTGATTGCTAATCTATCAATACTCTATTAAGATCATAATTAACCTTTTGTAGGATTGCTTCTGTTCAATCTAGAAACTCTCTTAATGTCCTATATCATATCACTCTTGAAATTGAAAATAATTCATTTATAAGATAATATAGCCTTTACTACAGAAAATATGGTGATCAAAAGGCAAGTGACACTAGATGAGGAAGCCATGCCAGTCAAACAGGAAGGAGGAATTTACATACATGCTCAACCTTACCAGGCCAAAGACCTCTATATACTATATCTTATGCCCTACTTATTAAAAATTAACATTTATATAAGTATGTCTTTACAATTTGCTAAACACGTTTTGTTACAAATACCTCCATTTTCATTTGAGCATTGACAGAAGTGTACTAAGGAAAGAGAAGGCAAGTTTCATAAAGTTATACAGCTAAACTAGGAAATCACCCGTTAATGCTACAATCATCATTCCTGACTCAGCAATCTGTGCACTGTCAGGATACCAATTAGTTTAAGGTAAGATCCAAAGTAATACAAAGCTAAAAGAAGGAATTTAAAAATGAGAAAAAGGATAACACTATACAATTAAAACAACTTCAACTTAACATTTTAAAACAAATTACTGGCGCTAAAATGGGAAATGGATGAAGGAAAGGAATCCATATCAATTATGCCCATTTTAAAAAGTGGTTTAGCTGACAAAAATCAATTGCCACCATGAGGAGATCAAAAAAAAGCAAATAGTCAGCAGATACTTGACTCAGTTGCCAAGTGGAATGATGTGCCATCCAAGGGCAACACTAGTTTCAAATATAAACTTATTTGCTAAGTCTTGTTGAGGATGATGGAAGATTATAAACAGTATTGTCTCATAAAGTTTAAAGAGAGCTTGGCAAGAGATCTAGCTAAGCAAAGGCTTTTAGGAATTAAACTGGAAGGAGTACAAAAACAGATGAAAGACAGACAAGATCAATAAAGATTTTAATAATGAACTTTCCCCTATCAAGCAAAGTAGAGCTACCGCATTTGGCTTCTAACATCACAGTCCCAGATGAGCTTACAGAAGAGTTGGATATGGATATAAACAGACTAAAAATAGGACAAGCAGGGGAACCAGGCAGGAAGCACAGTACTTTCACAGCCTAGAGAGGACATGATGATGATCTTCAGAGTGATTGATTCTTATTTAAAATAAGGGAAAATCCAAAGGTATGGAAAAAATCTTGGACCTTATCAACAACAAGAAAAGGACAAACAAGAACTTCAGCAATTCCTAAGCCTAGTGTGTCATGGATTTCTGGGGAGATATTTGTACCTACTCCTCTATACCTCTAAGTGGTATACTGTATCACCTTAGTAACAGCTAATTAAGTCTCACCTGATCGATCATCATTGGAGGAAGCTCTCCAATGGCTTATCAGCTATATTACTAGAAAACCATCCTCAGTCAAGGCCCCTTGGGCAGAAGTAGTCACAACTCTGGCACTGTGAGTGGAGGTTGTGAGAGCAGAGCCAGAGTATATGCTATAAACAGAATTCCAAATGATTACATATAATTGATACTAGGACATTTGCCCTCTATCCATTACTACCATCATCTTCACTACCACAGTATTTTTCACATCATTTATTATGCCCTAATTTAAAAAAAACCCATAGAAGTGACCCTGTGTGATAGCCTAGTTGGTTCAGAAACACAGAGCCTCCAAAATCAGTTCTTAAAGATGCAACGTTTCATCAGGCCCTCTCCTGGCTACTCAACCTACAGGCAAGAGTCCAGCAGTTAAGGAAATTGCAGGTTTGTATTTGCAAGTAGTTTTGTCTGGATATTATATGTGAACCTCTCTGTGGTTGAGGAAAAATTGAAGGTACAAATCTCTAAAATGAAAAGGAACTGGTTCAGATAAGAGTCTATCCAAATTACAAACAGCAATTTCCTGAAAACCCGATATGTTCATCTTTTGACCTAGATTGGAAAGTGAAGGGTTAGTGCCATAATCATCAACTATGAGCAAATCTTTGGAAAAAAATGATTTCTAGCCAGGCAGTCTGGAAATGAAAAATAAAAGCATATGCCCTTGATGCTGGTTATTTAATATGTGCCACTCTTGATTAACCAGTAGAAACCACCACATGCCACTTACCTAACAGCTCAGGTTGGAATAGGAATCATGAGGAAAAGTATCTTGGTTGAAGCAGTCTTTCTTTTTAATTGCCTTACTTTCTTAGTTTCATTTAAAGTGTTCTGTTTTTCATTTTGGGCAGTAGAATAAGACCACTGATAATACCTAACTGTAACCTTTTCAGAAACTTTTAGATAATTTCCTCCGAGTTCCTTTATCCTTCCCTGTCCCTCAGCTGGCACCCTGATTTGGCACATGTGCACACAATTACAAGGTTAGCACCTCACTGAATTTCTCAGATCCTTGTTGCTTTTGTCTAAAAAAACAGGGCTTGAATTAAGTCAGCAATTTTCAAAATGTTTGGTCTCAGGGTCCTTCTGTATTTGTAAAAAATTACTGAGAATACCCTAAAGAGTTTTTGTTTATATAAGTTATCCCCACTGAGATTTATCATATTAGAAATGAAAACATTCTGGTATGATTACAAAAATAGTCTTGACCTCAGACTGAAGGTCTCTGGATCACAATTTGAGAACCATGAAATTAAGGGATCTTTAAGGTCCCTCCAACTCCAAATCCAGATCAGATTTTATGGGTAGCTTGGTTATACCTGGGCAGTTTGGGAGTATTTAGTATTGCCTAACTGATTTTCCAATGGTTTAGTCTTTTATGTAATAAAAGCCACAATACTTCTATGAATACATTTAGCTCTAAGGTTATTACCTAGTGGAAAGAATAGTGCTGAATGAACAATATTGATGAATGAAGCCAAGGTCATTATGAAGGTGACCTTCAACTCATGCAATGTCACAGGAGATGATCCTACCCTGATTGCTTCACAGGATTTATTGTTTGCAGGGAACACACACAGGGGCAAGTGAAGTCACAAAGCTTTCCCGTGGGAAGTTGAGCTCATAAAAATGAGAAACATTTCAAGGAGTTAAGAAAGAGGAACTGCAAAGAGAAGTTTTTCAGTGCTCTCCCTAGTTCTCTCTCTTTTCACACTCAGCTGGAACCAGAAAATCTGAGTTTGAATCCCTGCTCAATCCTCGGGTAAATTAACTTCTCCGAACCTTTGTTTTTCCACCTGTAAAATGGGGGGCCTTTTATTTGCCCTACCTACTTACTTCATAGGACTGCTGCAAAGAAACAATGAGAAAAAGTAGGCAAAATACTTCATAAACATTAAAGTATCCAAAAGTTTGCGAGTTATTTGTCTTATGAAGGTCAAAGTGAATTTCAGAAATACAACATTTAGTGAAAAGAGGCTAAGCACCAGACCCCACAAAAGCTGAACACAAAATTAAACACTTCTTCTGCTAAAAATAACTCCCATAAAAATACAGTTTCAGGAAAGGTAAATTATAAAAGTATGCATTTACCCAATCATTTAAAATACCATAATTACATAGTCTGCTCATCAAAAGACTTTTAAGACTCATTAAAATCATAAAACAATTCTAATTAAATCCATATTTAAATGAAGTTTCTATAACTAACCTTCATGGTACTTTAAATCAAACAAAAAAGTTGTATAAAAGATCCAATTAATTGTAAGTTTTTGTAAGAATTAAAGCCTAATTACTCTATGATTAAGTTTCCCCAAAATGTAATCATCAATGGCTTTATTCAGAAGAATTGGCCTCCTGTACCACAGATGCCAGGGGAGTATTATAGCTCTGGCTTTGACACCGGCAAACCTATTCATCTGAAATCAGCCCGACTGTGGAAACTTTACCTCCCACCCCCAGGAACTGAAGATCTGAATGGAGAGGCCAAACAAAGAGGCAGATTTTAGATAGATCCGTCTCCCTATCTATTGAGCTCTCCACCTGATTAAAGAGCCTCGTCCACATCACCAAATTAAAAATCTTGTCATCAGAGCTGGTGTTGGGAACAGTGGTCATTTCACAGATCCCAGCTGTGTGAAAAGATGCACAAAGAGAGGAGACTGGTGACTTTCTGGAGGGAGAGCACTGAAAAACTTCTAACTCTTTGCAGTTCTTCTTTCGAACTACTTGAAATGTTTCTCATTTTCATTAGCTTCACTTCCCACGGGAAAGGGGGGAGAGCTTCATGACTTCACTTGCCCTGTGTGTGTTCTCTAAGAACAAAAAATTCTGTAAAGCCATCAGGGTAAGATCATCTTCCTATGTATAATATTACATAAGGTGAAAGTTACTTTCATAATGACCTTAGCTTCAATCATCAATCAGCTGATGGAAAAACTAACATATCTTTCATTGTAGCTTCTTTAGAGAACAAATAGCAAGTCATTTGCTACCATCATACATTATGGTATAAATATAACAACATGATTTATCATCTCAATGAAAATCTCATTTGCAAAGGGGAGAATTCAAAGCTTGGTGAAATACAGTACTGGCTTGGAGTCAGAAGATCCAAGATCAAGGCTGCCAGGCCTGTGAGGGCCCTGATGGGTATGACAATCCTCTCCCCACTCTCACGTCTTTTTAGAGTTAACCAACGTTGGACATATCTCAGCTAATCTTTACTTACCAAATGTCTCCCCTGGCCTCAGAAGTAACCAACTGTGAAGGAAGCAGTATAACGTAACTCCCAGTTAGCCTAAGAGGACTAGCCTCATTTGGAACAAGGGGAGCGGCCATACCCTGGTCTAGCTTGAGTCTCCTTAGACCACCCAGTATGACATGGTGGAAGGCAGCTTTTCTGCAGCAGCTTACTTGGCTTCAACTCTCGAGCTCTGACAGCCTGACTGTACCTAAGTCTCTAGAAGACTTCAGTTACCTTCAGCAGACCAAAGTAACTGCTGACCATGGACAGCTCTGAATCAGTGGGGCTTCATACCCCTCTTTCTCAAAAGTTTACCTAGACCTGATGGAATTCCCCTTGCTTGGCAATCACATCTAGAACCACCACCAATCCTGGAATGAACGGTGAGCAGGAACCAGGGCCTGGGAAGATGAATGCCACAGGGCTCTGTCCCTTACAGACTAGTCTGTTACACTCAGGGTCCACAAATGGCCATAACTGGAGGCAAAATAACAGTTCTGATATATAAACCTTCGATGGTACATCTAGAAAGAAATGAAGATGTCGCTGGTGGACTCATGCATGCAGGTGACTTCCATGGTAATGAAGGCTTTCCTTTTACCATTTACGAAATAGGTGGCCTTGAGCAAATCCATTTCTTTAGGCTGTCATTTCTCCCTTTGTTAAAATTGGGAAAATAATATCTACCACACTACCTTCTTTACAGCATTGTAACGATCAAGTAATTTATGCGAAAGCGTTTTGTGACCATGTTGCTGTTCACTCGCTTTTGAGTCTGACTCACTCAGGGTGACCCCACTACTGTTTCTTTGGCAAAGATACTAGAGCACTTTGCCATTTCCTTCTCCAGCTCATTTTATAGATGAGGAAACTGAGGCAAACAGGGTGAACTGACTTGTCCGGGGTCACACAGTAAGTTGCTGAGGCCAGATTTGAACTCAGGAACATCAATCTTCCTGAATCCAGGTCTATTCACTGAGCCACCTAGCTGCCCTTGCTTCCAATGTTATTATGACTGGCAATAATAGCAACATTATTAGATACTCTTCTGAGATAACTACTGTCTAATTCAGATACCTTTGCATCTGTGATGGTTTTTGGTGAATGGATAGCATCTAGTTGCAGAAAGAGCCGATAGCTAGAACATACAGACTAATTCTTCCTCCAGTTAATAAGACTTTTTTTTTGAACTTCTGGAAAAAGAGCTAGACTTTTAGTCTTGGTTAACTGTATGGCAGTTGCTGCATTATTAAAGTCCAACTTTCTGAAAATAATGTCCAAAATGACTAAGCCTGATTTGTAATTTAGCTCAAAATCATAATTCTTGGTTCCCCGTTGATGCGCATACATTTACTAGTCAGCTAGTGAACGCAATTCAAAGCAAAGGCATTAAATGAAGTAGTATAGTAAGAAAAGGAGCAGAGATAACCTTCAGGATCTAGAGGATGAATCATATCAGCTGTTCCTGGAAAGTATGTACCAATGCATTCCATAAGGCTCCACAGATTATACTTGAAATTTTCAGTGATACATTAAAACAATATTTAAAATTATTGGATAGAGCATAATTCCTACATAAGTAGATCTACTATTAAAAAAATGAAAACTAAATTCAAATCAAAGTCAATGAAAATAAGGGTAAAAGACAAATTCATCCCAACCGGTCAGGGGTGGTAGAAGGGGAGTACACACACCACTGTCTTGTGTAATTGGCTCAGGAGGTGATGCCAGGATACCCTGAGGCCAATTGGAGCCTCCCCTTTCCCCATGTCTATCCTGTGGTGGTTGGGTCAGAGTCCAAGCTAGTTATGGAGACTCCTTTGATCAGGTCCTGAGTGTGGTTAAGTCTCTATGACGGCAAACTACCACAGCCACATCCTGGGTCTATCCTATTGTATCATATCATATCATATCATATCACATCATACCATCATCATCATCATTGTTAGCCTTTATGATATCCTTTAAGGTTGACAAAATGCTTTACATACGTTAGTTAACTCCTTTGACCCTCACAACCCTGGCATTTGGAAGTTGCTGTTGTTACTGTCATTTTTAAGAAGAAGATACCGGGGCTTAAAGATAGCAAGTGACTTGCCTAGGTCTCACAGCTAGTAACTGTCTGAGGAATGATTTGAACTCAAGTCTTCCTGGCTCCAACTCAAGCACTCTCTCTGTGGTGCCATCTAGCTGCTAGCCTCACAGGCTGGGGTGGTGGGCATCTGAAGCCCTGCTATAAGCCTTGCTAAGGCACACAGTTCAAGGGTGGGGCCACAACCCCAGCCTTTTCTCTACCTCTGGTTAGGTGGAGTTTTAAAGATCTGGGATACCATTGTCATGTTTTCCCCTTCTCCTTTGGGAGGTATTATATGCAGGGGAAAGATCATAAATTGGAGGTCTGGGTTCAAATCACAGTTTTGACACCACATGTTGGGACCCTTGAGCTGGTTATTTAATTTTTCTGTGTCTCAGTTGCTTTTTCAACTGTAAAATGGGGGGTTGGACAGAATGAACTAGAAGGTCCTTTCATTCTCTCAGTCTAGGATTCTATGATGGTGCATATAGCACAGTACTTATGTTACTATGTACATAAATTTTATTATATGTTTAAAATTTTGAGTTATATTTATTATTATGGTTGTATTTATAACTACATATTGGTTATTATAGTTTTCTTATCTAATATTTACCTTTTTATGAAAATAAAAAGCATCCTTGGATCTTAAGAACAAGTTTTATCTTCGACACTGTTCTTTCTCTTTCTCTAACTTTCTAGTCACCCTCCTTTTTATCTGCCCCTCCTTTGTGATATTCCTCTACAAGTGGGCTATCTTGTCTCTACATTCTCTAAGCACATTTCATCAGGCTATGGTTTGGCTTTAGCAGTTTGTCCACACCCCCTTGGGTGGAGCATCAATGAGCTACTTCCTCATTTCATCTGATCAGAGCCACCGATAAACCCAAAGTGAACTGGGCCCTTCTGTGGATCATCGTCTACCGGCTTGACTTTAAATAGAGGGTCAAAGCTTCTATTCTGCACATTAATGTTGGATTTGGAAGGTGGGAAACTGTTTTTGGGTCAAACAATAAGCAGGGGCCAAAAAATAAGTGAAGTTCTCTTTAATTCTTCAATGTCTGCTGCACCTTTGCCAATGTTCTAACTTCCCTCACCCTATGACTGCCCATGTCCACCTAGTCAGTGTGTGGGTCAGAGGAGTACAAAAGAGCATTTGCTAAGTGCTTACCATATGTTAGGCATTATGCTACATAGCTGAGTGAAAAAAAAAAGGGAAAAACAGCTTACATTTCCAAGCTCCATCAATTTTCTCCACTGGCAAACTCCCATCAGTTGTTGCTTCTGGGACATTACAACTATGAAGGTCTAATTCTTGAAAAGTGACCTTGAACACCTGAAAAGGTCAACTTCAAGGAAGAAGGATGCTGTCATTTCAGCCAATGAACAAATGGACACAAAAGTATTTATTGAGACTTACTAAGTGCATGGTATTCTGCTCTCTGCTACAGGGTTGGAGTGAGGGAAAGGAAAGCTTACAAAAGAAGTAGAACATAGGACATAGTCTGTACCCACAAGACACTTTCAACCTTACTGATGAGAAAAACCATCCAGAAGGTGTCAGAAACTGGAAAAGGAAAGGACCTTTGAGTTTCAATCACCTCATTTTACAGATGATGAAAGAGGCCTAGAAAAGTCAAGTGATTTGTTCAATGACTCACAGGTAGTACAAGAAATGGAGAATAAGATAACCTATGATGAAATGCTAATTGTGCCATATGACCACAACAGGAATTAAAATATGCAGAGATCAATGTGGTCTGAAGCCATTAGAGGATCTGGTCTCCTTCCGGTTGTTGTTCTTTGTCTTCAAAGAGAACCAAAATGACATCACCATGAGAAAGTGAAATTTCAGTGTGTCCAACTGTGGCTGATCAGACCAATACGAGCTCAGAATGCTCTCCCAGAGGCTAGGCACAGATAGTCTGCATGAATATGTGGGGTGGATATCCCAAATTTGCACATCCTGCATTTACTTTGTGCTGTCTCAATTCTGCTTTGCTCAAAGAGCACAGCACCCTTTCTGATGTGGGCATGCCATGCTGAGTTGTCCTGTGCCAGTGTCTCCCATGTTGCACAGTCAAATCCAAAGTTCTTGAGAGAGACCTTGAGAGCATACTTGTATTGCTTCTTCTGGCCACCATGTGATTGCCTGCCCCATGTGAGTTCTCTATAAAATACTCTTTTTGGCAAGTGTACATTTGGCATTCAAATGATGTGGCCAGCCCATTGGAGTTGAGCTCTCTAAAATATAGTTTGAATACTTGGCAGTTCAGCTTGAGCAAGGACTTCAGTGTCTGGTACCTTATCCTGCCAGGTGATCCTCAGAATCTTCCTAAGACAGTTCCAATGGAAGTGATTCAGTTTCCTGGCATGGCACTGGTAGGCTCTCCATGTTTCACAGGCATACAACAATGAGGTCAGCATGATGGCTCTGTAGATCTCCAGTATGGTAGTCAGTCTAATACCTCTTCTCTTCCACACTTTTCTTCAGAGCCTCCCCAATACTGAGCTAGCTCTGGCAATGCATGCATCCAACCTCACTGTCAACGTGTACATCCCTGAAAAGTACCCTACCAAGGTAAGTGAACTTATGCACAGCATTCAAAACTTCTCCATTTGTTGTAATCAATGGTTCCATGTATGGATGGTTTGGTGGTGGCTGATGGAGCACCTGTGTTTTCTTAGTGTTAATTATTAGGCCAAAATTAGCACAGTGTTCAGGGAGGACCAGTATCTTTAATGTGATGGCTGCCAAGCCCTTTTCAGGGCTCTCTCCACCTTTGGTGTCCATCTGTTCCACCTAACTCTAACCTGTGGCTCTGAGAAGCTGCAACATGCACAGTGGACACACTCTGGTAAACCATTTTGGCAGATGGGCCAGACCAGGCTGAGGATTCTCAAATCCATTGATAACTTATGGGGAGTGTCTGCTCCAAGGATGTGAAGATTTCCTCTGGTGGAATGGGTGGATGAGAACTATTTGTTCCGATGGCCACGAAAGCAGATAAAGCAGGCGATGTGGAGCGCTTAGACCTTGGTTAGACAATGAAGATGCCAAGGTTATCCACTGCATCCTGAGCCATCACCAGCCATCTTGACTCTGTCCTGCCACTGGACTATGATGAGAGAGGTCAAGTGATTTGTTCAACAACTCACAGGCGGTACAAGAAATAGAGAATAAGATAATCTATGATGAAATGCTAATTGCCCCATATGACCACAATAGGAATTAGAGTATGGAGAGATCAATGTAGCCTGAAGTCATTAGAGGAAGTAGGACTTTGGTTGGTCCTTCAATGATGGGAAGGATATGGAAGAGTGGAGAGAAGGGAAAGGGGGCACACAACATAAACAAAGGAAGAAATGAGGATGCTTTTTAGAAGGGGGCAGTGAGGACATTGACCTAACAGACAAAGTAGCTGGGGAGATAAGATTTGGCAGGTGAGGTGGAACCAGTTTATGGAGGGCATTGAGTTGGGCCAGAAACTACTACAGTGGGAAGCAGAAGCTTTCTGGAGTAGTATTCTGGACCAAGTCAAATCCAGGCCAATCCAGTAATTGAAACTTAGGGCCAGAATGCAAAGACACTTTTCTGGATCATAAAATACAATAAAAAATGATGCTACATTCATTCACAGTTTAGCTCTCTCTCTCTGGTCTTACTCATCGGAGGTCTGCTCTCCTAACTGGTGAGTCCCTGGCCCCATCACCCCATCTTGTGGAGCCCCAGCCATGCTTTGTTTCTTTCCCAGTTCAATTCACTCTCCAGACTGATTGACTTTTTCACTAGCCTTGCCTGCTTCCTTCTGGCCCTCTCTAGCTCCCTCTTCCAACTCTGCTTACAAAGTTTTATTATAGAAAATAGTCAAAGAATATGAACAGGGAATTTTCAGAGGAAGAAATTAAAGCTATCTATAATGATATGAAAAAATGCTCTAAATCACTATTGATTAGAGAGATGCAAATCAAAACAACTCTGAGGTACCACATCACACCTTGGCTAACATGACAAAACAGGAAGATGATACATGTTGGAGAAGATGTGGGAGAGTTGGAACACTAATTCATTGTTGGTGGAGTGGTGAGCTGATCCAGCCATTCTGGAGAGCAATTTGGAACTATTCCCAAAGGGCTACAAAAATGTGCATACCCTTTGACCCAGCAATATCAATTCTGGGACTTTATCCCGAAGAGATCATAGAAATGAGAAAGGGTCCCACATGTACAAAAATATTTATAGCAGCTCTCTTTGTGGTGGCCAAAAACTGGAAACCATTGGGGATGTCCATCAACTGGGGAATGGCTGAACAAGCTATGGTATATGAATGTAATGGAATACTATTGTGCTATGAGAAACGATGAACAGGAAGACTTCAGGGAAACCTGGAAAGACTTATATGGACTGATGCTGAGTGAAAGGAGCAGAACCAGGAGAACTTTGTGCACAGCAACAACCATAGTGTGCCAGGAATTTTTCTGGTAGACTTAGTACTTCATTGAAATGCATGGACTTAAAAAATTTCCAATCGACTCTTGAGGCAAAATGCCTTCCACATCCAGAGAAAGAACGATGGAACTGGATCACAGATAGAAATAGATCATTTTCTTTTATGGTTTCTCCCATTAATTTTAATTCTTCTATGCAACATGCATTTAATAGGAATGTATGTGTAGAACCTATATAAGATTGCACGCTGTCTTAGGGAGGGAGTGGAGGGAGGGGGGAATGAGGAGGAGGGAGTGGAAAAAAATCTAAGCTAACACTGAAAACAAATAAAATAATGCAATTTAAAAAATGTTTTATTATAGAATGTGACATAGTTAAAATATAATTTTATATTTTATATATATTTATATAAACTATATATATATATATAACTATATCTTATAGTTAGAACACAAACTCCTTGAGAGTAAGGACCATATTGTTCTCTTATATTTGTAGCCCCCACACTTGGCACAGTGCCTGATGCATAGTAACCATCTAATAAATGAAAAAGCTATAATAAGTAATTAATAATCTATCTACCTACCTACTTATCTATCTATCCATCCATCCATCCATCTACTAATAATAAAGGATGAAAATTCCCAGGGTTAAAAAAGATAATGGTTCAGACAATGCTATTCCCCTTTGCCTCTGCATTCACCACTAAGGGGTCATTTTAGGTTGGAAGAGTGTTCCGACAAGGCCATTAGAAATCTGCTAAAATCTCTAATATCAATGATATATCCAGTTTCCCTTAGGCTGAACCTTTAATATCTCTGGTGTTAAGAAGCCAAAATAATGATAACCCTCAAAATGGTCTTCCTGACAGGTTACTAGGCCAAGTGGAGATCTTTGTCCCTTGGCCCGGAGGAGTTCTGGTCCTATTTGTCTGAAGAGCCCCTTCCCAAGGCCTTGCCTTGAAGGCTCCTTGGATTCCCCTTATTTGATCTGGCATTCTCTTGAGGTCCATATAGCTTAGCCAAGATATTCTTCATCCCTAATCCTATCAAAATCTTATTATCCAGACTACTGACCACTCCCATCAAAATCCTCCCTAGATTTGATCTACATTCTAGGCTGACCTCCCCAATCAAGGCCATCCCTGGAGCCTCTGACTACTTGGTCACACTGGGATTCTTCCCTCAGTCTTTTCTGTATTTAAGTTCCATTTCGCCTCCATGAAGGCACTCAGATTCAATCCAGCTCAGACTCTGTCCAGCTGAGATTCTATCTGGCCCACCTGCAAGGGTTATAAATTCTTAGGCTCCTTAAGAGTCAACTCAATATGGAGAATCATTAATAAACTGTTTTACTTTGGCTGAAAGACAGCTTGAGTCAAATTCATTCTAGCAGGACTCGTCATGTTGGTATTTTGGGATCCCCAGTACCCTGAACTTCAATATTTCCATCCTTTAAATAGATACCACTATATCCATTGTAAAACAAGTACGATTCTACCTCAGGCCTCTATCGACATAGCTATGGCCTCCCTGGGCCCCATAGGCTTGCCTCCAGCCCTGCCAGGGCATGATTTCTGTCTCCTTTTGTTCAAGAATGTTGATTGTCAATGAAGTTGTTCTATTTATCCTACCAAAGTGGTTAAGGAAAATGTCTGAACTCTTAATCAGTGGGGAACCCTATTCCTCTGATAAATAAGTCTATGGCACTTACAAGATATGGCAATGCCTGGTATGGATGCATAACAAAATACTAAAGGCCCTTTGTACCTGAAGCTGATGTTTCAAGAAACATTATAGCTTTCAGATGTGACTGTGGATGGAATGACCTACATGTGACCAACCTCTCATTTCACTGTTATTCGACCTTAAGATGAAAGTCTCTGGCAGAAGATTCTGTTGCTCCTGCTGACGGCGCTGGCCAGCCTCATTGACAATCAGCATGATCATTTCTAAGCTAGGCTTTTCGATTATGGAATAATGGTATATGTGACCTGTAATCTTTATGAGCTCAATTTCAAGTGTGATCACTGAAATACCAAGTGATGTTTTTGTTAACTCTGGAGTTTCTTGTCTAAGTCACTGATCTTGAATTCAGAGTTCCTATCATTCTAATTCATATATTTACTGTCTTAGCAGAATAGTAGCCCAGCAAACACTGTGTTCTAGTGTTTAGAGGAGAATCATCTTCTAAGTCCACAAGGTTTGGGTTCAGGTTCTACGTCTGACGTATACTGGTCATCTCAGTGCTCTGGGCAACTTTATGAGACTACAAGTCATAGAGAAGGTAGCAACCTGCATTGGTAAAGGGAGTTACCTCATCTGGGAGTTCTCTGTACCAATAAAATCAGATCTAATCCTTAACCGTATGAATTCTCATCTAGGAGCAAGAACATTCTTGTACTCAAGCATGCAAGGAAGTTTATAATTACTAATAAAATTATTGCAACTCAGAGAAACAAAACGTTACATGCCATTTCAGTGATGCACACTTGAAATTGAGTTCATAAATGCTTCAGTTTACAGAAACAGGCAGACCTTCCTGAACCCTCCTAGTGATTAATTAGAAAGCCTGTCTTACAGATTTTTCTCTCAGGTGTAGTAACCTTGTAGCCCTCACCATTAAGAACTAATAAATAAATGCTTGGCTAAGCACAAACAGGTTGATAGGCAGTGAAAAAGAGTGATGAGTCTAGTTTTTATGCAATGTACTCACCCTGTCATTTTACCTTGGAGAACAAAAAAATGCAAAACTCAAACTTGCAAATGCTAACTGCACCGAGCATCTTTTTAAATGCTAAGAGTCCTCAATGTGGGTATTTAAACAAAGCAAGAATTTAAAAGGTTCTTAATGAGCAAAATGTGGCAAACTGTTGATGAAACAACAGTTACCTTGCAGAACATGGATCTTACTGAATAAAAATTCAGGGAATTGGTCAAATATTTATAATATTACAATTTAACAAAAGGTACCTAGCACTAGCTTGTCCAGAGGGTAGAGAGGGAATGTTAAGCATTTATTCTTTTAAGAAATAAGGTGCTTTTCGACTACTACCAGTAAACACAATGTAAATAGTTACCTTTAAGGAGGACAAGGCTATCCATTTAGCAGATGCTCCATAGTATAAAAATATAACGAACATTTGCTGATTCGCACACATATTGTCGATTACCCATCATATTAAATATAGCACCTCATCTCCTGACTGTATGCATTATGGTAATAAACCTGGATAACTGCTGATTTCTTCCATCATCCTCTCCTTTTAGATAAACTTTGAGAAATAATATGACAAGCCGGGAGCTTCCACATTCTTGAAATGATATCACAATCTTAGCATTTTCAGTTTCTATCCTGAAAATTTCTTAAAGTAAAGTTAACTACCTTAAGGTTTATGACTCTATTATGAAAAAAACATCCAGTTAATTCAGTCAATAATTCAATCAAACTAGTTGTTTATAGACAAAACATGTGGATAATTGAATAAATTTCTGACTGAGCTGACTGAATATAGACACAGCTTAAAGGATCTTTAGGTTGGTGACGCATGATTAATAGACTGCTGTCTTACAAAATCCGGGATATAGTCTATGAGTCAAAATAAATTGTTGACAGATATTACAGTGCCAAGGTACGATATGTAAATGTCTCCAATTTGCATTTTCCTGAGCTCTACCAAGTGGCAGTGGCAGAAGAGAAGGCTTTCCAGCCAAGGGGAGATCCTTAACAAACCCAAACCCATTTGATGGTCAGGAGACAAAGCGTGTTTATAAAGAATAATGAATAGCCTATATATTCCATTTTCCCACCATGAGGTCAGGTTCATATCAAAACTGTGTCCAAAAATGTCATAGAACAGAAATAACCACTTAGAGGTACAGCATGACTACCCTATCTTGAATAAGAAGAAGACTATTTCTCTTTCTCTCTCTCTCTCTCTGTCTTTCTCTCTCTCCCCCCTCTCCCCTCTCCCTTCTCCTTTCCTTCCTTCCTCCCTCCCTCCCTGGCAAAGAGGGTTAAATGACTTGCCCAAGGTCCCACAGATAGTAAGTGTCTGCATCCACATTTGAACTCAGGTCTTCCTTACTCCTTGACCGGAGGTCTAACCTAGAACCTGTGTGCCTCGTAGCTGCCCCAGGAAACTAATTCTCTATGGGTTAGAGAGGACAGAAGACCTTGTATAAACTATAAAGTATTTGACATTATTCTCAATAAAATGCTATGTGTTTCACTGTCACAGATAAAATTTTATTTTAATAAATGCAAGAAAATAGGGACTTCCAAGGTGAAACTGTAAGCTCTTCATGGGCAGACAAAAGATCTTTGACTTCCTTTGTAACTTCGAAGGCTGTAACTGCCATAAGCAGCAAAAGTTGGCACATTTTCCCCAGAAAATTCAGTCCTAGCCCCTTCTGGTCCCAGTCTTCTTTTGTCCTCCCTTTCCACTGTTCCTGGGGTACCTGTCTTTATTATTTAATGAATTCCCTTTTATCTTAGATCACTCCCTTTTTGACGAATGGACCTTTTCAGAACTTCCTTCTCCTCCTTTAAAGCTCACTCCCCCCAGACTAGATTCTTGTTGCAGCCACCAACTCCAGGTCACTCTCCCTCCTCCCTAATTAAATTAAATCGTCTTGGTTTACAGTTTACGCTCCCCCCACCCCCTGTCTCCTAATGCAACTTTTGCTCCTTTTGAACATTCCTGAATTTCTCAGCCTCCACAATTTCTACGACCCTACTCCAGTTTACCTCACTTATCGCAGGAGCAGACATATCTTGGACACTGACCCTTTCTCTCTCCATTCCCATCTCTCAAAGCAATTTGCCCCAACGACCAGAATCTCATCTTACTTTGACTCTTCTCATAGTTTTTATGGAATTCAATCCATCCCTCTACCCCTCCCCCACTTTGGTTCTATCAAATTGCTTCTAAATGCCACTGAATCAAATAGTACTGTGCATCCAGTCCCCGAATGGAACCTTCCTTTGCTTTGCTTTGACAATTTGTTGAGGAAACTTGGTATCGAGGTCAGAGGACTTGCCTTGGAGTCAGGAAATCTGAATTGTCATGCTGCCTTCTAGTTCTTATTAGCTGGATGGCTCTGGACAAACTCTGTATGCCTTCAGGACTTATTTATTAAGTCACTGATGGCTTGGAATCTGCACAGGTTTGGGGAGCTCCCATACTAGTGTGATCACATATCCTTCATGTAAAATGTAATTATTTCATATTTTACCATGACTACAGGAGTGAGAGCACAGGATGTGAAACCACAAATCTCAATTCTGATACTTAAGAATGAATGGCATGTCTTTGATTACCTAACCTTTCTGGGTCCTCGGTCCCTAACACACCATGTGGTGATGGACTTGGTGTTCAAAGTATTGTTAGGCTATAATTCTTATGACCTGGGGACAAGCTCAACCAGAAGCAGAAGTATTCCAAGTAGCTTTGCATTATTTTACTTTATCATCCCTAACAGCATTTCACATTCCCTTTCCTCTGCAGCAGGTATCCTGGACTACCCTTCCTAAGCCCCCTTGGTATTGCTTCAGATCTCAACTCTCTAGAGCAAGTATTTGTACAGATACCACTAAGCATACTCATCACCATGAAAAAACAGTATCTAAGCAGCTTCATGCATCCTTAGTCATTCCAGAATCTGGTTCAGAATAATTTGCATTGTGAATCCTTCCATTCTCTCCTCTTTTTCTGTCCTTATTGCCTATTTTCTGTAATCCTTGAGGTTATGGGTAACAAAGGTTCTTAAAATCTGGATGGGAAAAAATGACATTCTTATTCCTTCATAATCCTACGTATTTTGTTTATTTCATTCAAAAGAATTATTCTGAGCAGGGGTCCACGAGCTTTATCAGACTGCCAAAGGAATCCATGATACATAAAAGGTGAAGAACTTTTCCATATCACCTTGCCCCTGGGCAGGATAAGTTGGGGACTACTCCACTGGACTCCCTAAAAGATAAAAAAATGACTCTGAAAATGGAATTCATAAAAGTGAATTGGAAATTAAAAAATGAAAGAGAATTAAAGAGAACGATTTTTTCCCCTCTTATAGCATTCCTCAACCAGTGGGAGAATGAATTTTTTCCTCCTGTACCGTCACAGCATTCCCCTGAAGTGAAGTGTGCATTTCAAGACCAGTATTTTTTCTTGTTATTTATTTTGAAATTATTGCATTAGTTATTATGCTGGGGGTTATTGTGTTTCTGCTACTTGCCAATTCAGGGATTGACTCAGCAATGCTTTTTCCCCCTAATTATGGTTGAGTTCTATCTAAGGGTGCTCCCCAGGTGCTTGTGGCCCAGGAGTTCCATATAAGTAAAAATGCAGTATCTCACCCAGATCTATCATAGTAATCACTGAGTGGAAGGCAAAACCACTGAGATTACTACACTCAACTGCTACAAAAACATTTACCATGTGGATGGTCCCACAAAGTGCTTGACAAGTCAGTGCTGAGATAAGCCAAGGAGTCAGAGAAAGGGGAGAGATCTCCTGGCTTGTCCACAGGTATGCTTTTCCTCTCTTTCTCAACTCCCATCAGCCCTTCCTGTCTCTCCAGCCTACCTGAGTTATCTTTGGCACTGAAGCTCAGTGGTAGGTGTTTTGTAAGATCATGTAACTGTGATATTTGTAACTAAAGACCCTGCAATAGATAAAGAGCTGGTCTCATGACTAGAATTGCTTTAAAAAAAAAATCAAAGCAGAAAACTGTAACCAGAATATTCTTGAATACCTTGAAGAAACATTTTAATCCACAGGTATCAGTCTCCTCTTTCTTATCTATACGAGCAATGAGACACTAGTGAAATAAATATTATTAAAGCAGTTTCTTCTTTGATACTTTGATGGATCCATGAGCTCATCCATGTAGTTACCTCCTCCTGCGGTACAGATTACAACTCATCCATCTCCTTTTCCCCTCTGAAATTCTCATGCGTGTCCTCCTATAAATTCTATAGGTGGGAATCCACCACTGCAGAGCAGAGCAGGGAAACCAAAGATTCTGGTTACTTTTTCAAAGTTTTCCTGACATCAGGTGCATGCCAGTGGGGCACGCGGGCTATCCTTTGTGTAGTAGAAGGAGAAATATCTGCCAAATATAGGGATATGATGGAGCCAGCTAGTACTGTCTTGGCAGGGCCAATTGTTAAATTACCAGTGTGAGCAATTACACCTGGAAAATTGGCAAATACTATAAATCAAGGTTTGATTTAGTATTTTGTTGATAGTCTCAATTTAAGAAAGTGATGGTGAAAATGTTAATAACGCAGATTAAATTTAAAAGTGTGTCCTACACACACAACCACTCTTCCCCCACCAACCCTCAAGTTATTAAACATTTACCAGAAAATACCTGAGGCTAGGGTGGTTTTTTCCTTATAAGGTACTGAAACTGTCCTCAATTGGATTAAGACTCTGGCTGTAGATGTAATTTCTGGTAGCCTAAATGCAAAAAGTGAGTTCATGCGATTGACTCAGGAACTCCTCCCTCAGGTTTCTCATTTTATTCCAGTTCTGAACCCAAAGCACTGGACTAGTTGGAGTCAGGTCTGACCTACAGCATTTGACATGGTCACCAGTATAGTCTTAGAGTGGCTTTTGTGGGTAGGGCAAAAGGGTAACAGGAAAGTGAGCCTCTGGTGACCCTCAGTCTGTAGAAATGCTTCAGGGGCTGTTGGCTGCACATTGTGCGGTATCCATCTCCCTTTCCCTGGGAGAATCAGGAAGTAAATTGTCTGGGGGTATTTAGCAACTGAAGACAGATGTCAATGTGTTCTGTATCTATAAGAACCGTGCCCTGGAGATGGAAAATGCTGCAAACAGTTGGGTATTTAATTTACATAATTTAAAAATTTGGGGTCAATAGTGAATTCCAAACCTCTAGTTGTGCTGGGCCCTCCTTCCAGACTGAACTGTGGGATTTTCTCTGTTTGAGAGGACATGGGGAAGTATGCCGTGTAGACTGTGTCGAGTCCAGTACTTGGGGAGAAACTTGAATGGATAATGCTTAATCCTCCTAATAGTCCGGGGGCCTTTCCAGAATTAGAAGTGTGGACATATAAGCCAAATGAAGCTCTGAGGAAAGGGAAGGAATGGGGGTGGAGTGGAGTGGAGCTGTATCAGTTTAAAAAATTTAAAAGGAGAGACAGCTTTTTTTGCTGTAACTAGAAACTATAACTTGCTTGTCCTCTGGGACAGTGAGAGGCCCCTGTGGAGTGGGCCCTAACACAGGCACTAGAATAGGGGGAGAGAAGAAGCATCCATACCAAACTCAGTTTGGCACAAGGAAGTAGAGGTTAGCTTTCAGAGGCAGAGTGTCGCAGAGTGGGCACTGGAATAGGCACCAGCCCAATGAGCACTGGCATGAGCACCGACAAGCAAATCAGCGTAAGCCTTTGCTTACTGGATGGAATTGATGGGACCCCCACTACAGTGAAGTGCCAAGTGGTCTTAGACAATTCCAGTGTCACTGGACAACTCCAAGGGCTTGGAGGAATAAGGGAATGTTCTGAAGTCTTGCTTTCTGAAAACAGGGGAGGGGGTGAAACCATCTGTTAATCACTTTCCCCATTCCCTACCCCCAAAGAAAGTGGATAGTCCCTGCCTACAGGTTTCTAAAAGAGCAAAGATCAGATAAATCCTGCCTCTCTCTTAAGTAGAGGGAAGTCCTAGTTGCTGAGTTGGTGAACACTGAGTGGATGGGCAGTCTAGATAATGACCATCATGGCACCAGGAAAGGCTACATGCAATGACCTCTTCATGATCTTACTACTAAAGATGCTGAGTCATGATGATGAGTAGTGACTATGCTTAAAGTCTTGTCATTTATACTGCAGCCCTCATGTTTATAGTGATGCTTCTTCTCATCATGGGCTAGCTAGGTGGTGCAGTGGGTAGAGTGCTGGGCCTGGAGTCAGGAAGACATCTTCCTGAGTTCAAATCTGACCTTAGACACTTACTAACTATGTGGACCTAGGCAAATAACTGCTCCCTGTTTGCTTCAGCTTCCTCCTAAAATGAGCTGGAGAAGAAAATGGCAAATTACTCTAGTATCTCTGCCAAGAAAATCCCAAGTAGGGTCATGAAGAGTCAAACATGACTAACAACAACCAAACAACCACAAAAACTTCTCATCATTATCATATTACATTAGGAGATCCACTAATAATTTCAATTATTTGGCATTTTCCACTACACAGAAGAGATCATTAAGATTCTGTACTTGAAGAAGGAAAGTGGAGTCTGTTACCATGCCTGGTACTAGGCCTGACTAATATTTTTGAGATTAGAGCTGTCAAATAATGGTTCTAAAAATATTTAAGTAGTAAGTGATCCAAAGTTATCAAACTAGATTAGAATGTAATTGGAAAATATTTAACAAAACAAAGAAAAATTTAATATTACATAGATAATGTTAACTTGTGCTTTTCTAAGTCAATGTGCTGCAACAAGGGTTTTCTATTTGAATTTGATACTGCTTCTCTAGAAGACCATTAGGATCTTGCCACCAAGGTATTAGGGTGCGTACCATGAACCAAGTTATGGGGTAGGAACAATATCTGCCATGAACACAAGGCTAGTTTTTCCTTTAAAAGTAATGAGATCGTTGACATGACTTCTTGGGAGTCTAAGAACAAAAGCTCGTCAAAGAGGAGCAGGAATCTCTTCTTCAGGATTCTGACTAGCAGGCCATCCATCACAGGCAACACAAAGCAGGGAAACTTTGCCCAGATGAATCAATGCTGTATGCTTGTGGAGTACTCTTTACTTCTCTGGGTAAGTAAAACTAAGAGTATCATTTTATTTCAGTTCTAGATCTGAGGACCTGAGCCAGACCTGACAACCCCTCTTGTTCTTATTCTGTAACTGACCCATATTATTTTCTGGTCATACATCACTTCAATGATATCATTTACATCAATTATTATAGTTAATGTGTTATAGCTTTCTCATGACCACCATAGGCTTCTCCAAGCAATTCAGAGGCAAACACATTAAAGAAACACAGTGGTCTTCTTAAGATCTGTGTGACTCACTAATATCATTCAGGCAAAAGAAAAGGGTTTTGGGAAGAAATTAAACCTGAAGAGTCATACTGTTTTGGAGCTTCCCTTTCTCTTTATCTTAATAATTAGCTATGTCCTATACAGAACTGTCCAAGGCTGACTCTTTCAGTCATGAAGATGGGAAGCTACAGTACACATCTTAAGACCAATAATCTTTTAAATACTTTAAACTGCTATTTAAATGAATGTCATCATGGTAAATTAGTGGCCCCATGCCAAGGTATTATCTGTTTCAATGTCACAGTTTTTGTGATTTTACCATGACAATCTGAACTATTTGCATATAGAAGTAGTTTGTAGAATTTACTTCAAGATAATTTAGTTTTAAAGAAAAAAAAATTTCTATTTCTTTGACATCAGAAGTGCAGACATCTTTTCAAGGTAAGTAGTTGACTTTTAGAAATTTAGTTGAGTTTTAGAAATTTAAAATAGATATCCTATGATCATATAGAAAAAACAAAGCTCCTATCTCTTTAGCCACAAGACTAAAAAGACAAGTAAAAAGAGATTTAAATCTAGCATTGTCTACAGATGATATAACTTTACCTACCTATTTCACTGACTTGAACATATCAAGCACTCAAGAAACATTTATTAAGTGAATCAATAAACACATATTTGAACTGGTTTTTATCATCAAACAAATTACTTAATCCACACTCGGTTGGTTTTTTGCAAATCTGCTTAGAAGCTTATAACTTAGTATAAGGTTTCTTAGGCTTCTTACAACAGGAAAACAGGTAAAGCTCTTATAAGAAAGTCCTGTCATTAAAGGATTTTCACAAACACACACACACACACACACACACACACACGCACACGCACACACCCTCAACTGAAATACTCTGTTCAAGTTATTCTAAAAACTTTCTTTTATCAAAACACCATATTCAGAAAATAAGTTGTGCATGACTATAATATTCTGCCTAGTTGGAACAGTCTGTATTCTGAAACAGCATGAGATGTCAAATTCTAAGCACATCAGTGGGCCTGAGTAAAAAGAAATTTAAATAAGAGATGAACTATCCTGCTCAGTGGTAAGAAGCACATATATTTAATTTGACCTGTCAGTGGCAAGTTGAACGGGGTGTGCCCATGCTTACATAAATCTTCATGCTGTTTTTACTAATTAACATCTATAGAAATCTTGGGAAAATTTTCAGCAGGGGTGATGCTTTACTCTGCCAGTTTATAATTCATTTTTCTTCTAACCATTTTACTCTGCCCAGACTTTTGCGGTCATAATTGCATCCTTGAATTTTTGACAACATCACTGCATTTTTAATCCTTTTGGTGTTTCTTAATTTTGAACTCTGCATTTTGACAGCTCAACCCTGTTGATTAATGCCTTGTAGGAACCCCTATATGGCCTGCCTGGTAGCGATCTCATTTTGTGCTGGAATGCCTGGGCTGCTATGTTGAACTGATTCACCACCCAGGTGGCTACATTTGGACTAAATGAGCTGTGAAGGGTTTCATCTCTGCCCATCACAGTGTTCCTTCCTGGAGCCCCACAGTATGCAGCCACTGCTCTGACATGATTTGTCACAACCCATCAATAGAAAATAAATTATTGCCATTCTCACTTGTCAATGGGCTTGTCTTCACTTCAGCTGGCCTAATGATTGGAAGCTCAAAGGGAACATTTCCAGTCTTTGTGGAGCATGATTATGACTGAGCACGCTACTCCCCTATGCATCTTGGCCAGTAAAAACATGCAGGGAAAGCAAATTAATTGGATGTTTTGCGCCGATGATTAGAACATTACACATGAAGCCTAGAGAAGCTTCTATTCAGCAGGCAGGATTAGCTCAGTTCTGACTTCTATTTGCTTACCGTGACATTAGCAGTAACTGCTTCATTCAAGGTTACAACATTTGTTGTAGCAGAAGAAAACGGTCAGAATGTAATGATGCTTTATACCTTTAAGCTGATAAGAATGATCCTGGTAAAAATAAAAAATGTCTCAGGGAAGGAAGCAAACAAGAAGATGTAAAAGAAAACTCATCAAATGACTTTAGATTCATTCTTACGTCTGACACTTTTGAAAATCATATTCCTTGGAAACCTATCTGAGAGATAGATTTGCAGGATGCAGAGGTGGTAATTGTGTTAGTTCAGTAGACAAAGAATAAAAAACCCTGAAAGAGCAACAAGAAATAGTAGGTGACACCTTTCATGGAACTAGCTAAAAATGAGCCCGCTTTCAAAAAACCTCATTCTTTTCTTCAGGCCATAGAAAGGAGGTAAAGCAAAAGATACATTGGCAGGGCATCAATTCAGACCTCATAATTAAATTCAGAGATACTGCAGATCAAAGGGGAAAGGTATAAAAAAAATTAGGTCCATGGTATGGATTTGAGTTTCTCAGTTAATAGCTTTGTCTGGATCACAATGACAAGAGGTTTTTATCTATCAGAATAAAAAAAAAAACCAGAGAATTAGTGCACAGAATAAAGGCTCAATGCCTTAATTTAATTATTTTAGCCAGGATGGTGTTATAAGTATCAAAAACTAAATAACTAAGACCTCTTCCAGAGTAAAAAGGAATTCAATTGTTTTGAGTTCCTATGGCTGCCATTTGCTATAAGTAGGTGTGACAAACTAGCACCATGTCTGATAGAAGACCTGAAGTTTCTTTCTCATGGTCACCATGGGGTGGAGGGAATGAAGAGGAAGGAAGGATTTTCTCTTCTTGAAGGCCAAGTGCCAGGGTCCCAGATTTGTTCTCTATGAGAGAATTGAAAGTATAAAGATATACTTTCTTGAGCAGAAATTCCTGATGCTAGCAACTCCAAATGGAGGGGGAAGCCTTTCCCCATTCCTAACCATTGTCTTGGTCTGAAATATCTCTATTTTTCAGAGAAGTCCTGTTTCTTCTCTTTTGAGCCAAGGCATCTAGGCCTAGTGTCTGGAATAGTACTGTAGCTTGATATCGGGTTCCTATCCCCTTTGTATCAGTTTCTCTCAATGGGCAGCCCATGCTTCCTGTCTGAGGGAAGTGCATTTGTTCTTACCCAGTGGCTTCCAGGTCTCCATTCTCAAGGAGTGGAGTGCTTGACTCCCAATCATCCTCTTAATCCAAGCCTTGATCTCATTGCTGATGATTTCAATAAAAATCAAAGAGCCTCCCAGTTCATCCGCCTCCTCAGTCGATTACCTGCCCCTTTGATCTCCCCTCTCACATCCTTGACTTGATCATTCCCAATAACGCTCAGTGTCCAAGATCCAGAATTCTGAAATCCCTCTGTCTCCGTTTTAGCGCTCCTAAGCCCAGTCTTCATCCTCTCTGGGATCTATCATCACTCCACCCCTCCCTGTGTTCCCAGACCATCAGCCCTTCTCTTGGTTTCCCTTCTCTCTCTAATCTCAGCCTGTCCTTGAGACAGCCAGCTCTACTTGATGCTGCCCTTTCCAGGCATGGGTTACCTCTATCACCCATCTTTGCTGCTTCTCTGTGTGATTAGCTGAATGCTGTGGCAGCAAGTCAAATAAGTGTGCTGACTGGATCCCCACTTTACAAGAATCCTTCTCTTGTTCTCTGGTTGGCTCCCTGCAGCACTCCCTCTAGCACTTGTTCCAAACCTTTACTCTCCATGGACTGCCTGTCTCCTCCCTGCCCAGAAAAGGACTTTGCCTCATACTTTACGGGCGTAGATAGGTGATGGTAGAGGGGGCCATCACTACTAAGCTCTCTTTTATTCCATACAGTCCTCCACTAGGATATTTTCCATCTCATGCCACTTCTATGCAGCTAACACCACAGAGCATTTTCCATGTGCAATAATCAAATCAACGCCACTATTGCTCCTGAAAGGGCATGGTAGTCCAAGTCCCTGACAGTCCCTTGGACTGCCCTAGATTAAAACCCCCTTCCTTGGACAGCGATCTGCAAAATGTGTTGTATCACCTTGTTAGGATGTAAGTTCTGTGAGAAAAAGAACTAGTTTTTTTTTTTGTATTTGTATCCCCAGCACCTAGAGTAGTGGCTAGCACATAGTAGGTGCTTCACAAATGCTTAATAACCCCCTCGGTTGTACTCCCCATTCTCTTCTTTGCTCCACACTTGAAGGAAGAGGTCACTCTCCCTACTTTTGCCTGTGATCCCATGCCCTCTTGTATCCTTATTCCCATTTCCAACTGCCCTTTTTCTTTAAACACTGACTGTTTCCCTGCTGTCTTCAAACATGACTAGATCTCCCCAATCAATTAATCAACAAGAATTTATTAAAGACATACTATATGAATGTCTTTCCCATTAGAATGCAATATATAAAGAAGTGAATGCAATGGATGTAGATGGTTGTTTTTGCTAGGAATTCTAGGAAGAAACAATGAAAGAACATAATTTGAAAAGATGACAGGGTCAGTCACTCCCCTTTGTGAACACTCCATCCCTATACCTTTTATTCTCTTCATCTACTTATTTTTTTATATTTATTCTAAATATATTTATGTAAATACTTGTCTCTCCCATTAGAATGAAGGTTCTTTGAAGGTAGGATTTATTTTATTTTTGAATGAATTCACATGCCTTATATATTTCACATATAAATGCTTATTCTCTACCAATTAACTTATTGACAGTTTTTGTATGGCTAGTAAACTAATTAATTCCCACTCACTTCTCATCCCCTGGCAGTTTGTCTCCCAAACCCATCACTCAACTGAACTTTCTCTTTTCCAAGTTACCACTGATGTCTTGAATCCTAATACAATGACTTTCTCAGCTTCCTGACTTTGACTTCTGAGATTTGTGACTGCTTTCTCCTCCCACATACTCTTTTCATCCTGGAGTTTTTGTGGCACTACTGTCTTCTAGTCCATTTCCTAACTGATGACTGTTATTTAGGCATCTTTGCTGTGGCATCATCCATATTCTGACACATAAGATCTCTGTTCTAGTTTTTCTTCTTTTCTATGTATATTTACTCTTTCAGTTATTTCATTATCTCCTTTGAGTTCAGTGAATAGTTCTGCTTAGGTGTTTCTCAGATCTACATATGCAGCCCTCATCTTTCTCCCAATCTCTAACCTCACATCGCTTAATATTGCTGTTGGACGTCTCTTTAAACCCAAAAGATAAGGCATTATCTTACTCCACCTCCAATGCCATCCTCATCCCAACTTTCCTTTTTCTGCTGAGGACCCCACCATCCTTCTTGTAGGGATGGCTCTGGAGGAGAAGTGAGGTTGGTGACCTGCACAGCCCTGCCTCATTCAAAACATAGTCAAGTGCAAGTCATGTCATCATTTTCTCTGATGGCATGGTCTTCTTCAGCAATAAAGGATGAACACACATACTTCTTGTCACCCAGGTTCATAATCTGAATCATCATCAACTCTTTGCTCTCCTTCATCTTCCATATCCAATTAGTTGTCAAATGTTGTTGATTCTACCTCACCATCTTTCAAACTGTTCTTCACTCATATAACCATAATCTTAGTTTAGTAGCTCTTCATCACTTGCTTTGACTATTGCATTAGTACCTTAATTGGTATCCTAGCATTTTATCTCTCTCCTTTCCATTCTGTCATTCTCATAGCCACTAAACTGATATTCTTAAAGCAGAGGTATGATCATACCACTCCCCTGGTCAAGAAGCTCCTATGTCTCCTTATTCTCTCTAGGATGAAATATAAGTTCCTCTGACATTTTTGGTGGGACTATCACTTCCTTAGTTTTGGGCATTGTAAATTAGTTGATTTTTTTTTTGGTTGCTATACTGATGCAGAATAAACTTTGTTAGAAAGTAGTTCGCCTGGAGATTTTAGTGTACTCTAAGCTCATTAAGTTGATATGGGACCATTAATGGCTACCATTTGCTTTCCACAACATCCCCAGCTAGACATGAAGCTTACTTCTTTCCATCTTGTCCATGAGAAGAGAATGAGAGACACAGTTAAATGCTTTGCTGTAATATAAGTGTATTATGTCTGGGGCATTCCCCTGGTTCACCAATCTAGGAGTCCTGTCAAAAAAGGAAATGTGGTTAATCTGGCATGAATCATTCTTGGTGAATTTGATTTGGCAATTGAACAAGCATTTATTAAGTGTCTGGCACTAATGCTAGGCACTGATAGAGTCAGCCCACCTCTTTGTGGGCTTCTTTTTCTAGAGGTTAACTAACCATTCCATTAATATGGTCTAGAAAAGGGATTGGCAAGTTATGGCCCAAGAGTCAAATCCATCAGGTTGTCAGTTTTGTATAGCCAATAAGCTGAAACTGGCTTTTACATTTTAAAATTAAGTTTTATTGAATTTTAAATGTAAAAAACATTCTTAGTTCATAGGCCATAAAAAACAAGCAGCAGGCTTGATTTGGCTCTTGGGCTTTAGTTTACTGACCACAGATTTACAATTTTGCCTTTACCTGAAGGGAAATTCAGAGATAATCTGAACCCAAGACTGTCCCCTTTAAATCTGCAGTCATTGTATAGGGCATGAAGGAGGATTTTTTTTTTTTTATCGTAAGTGGCCTATATGCATATAATATTTGTATTTATATGTAATATTTGTAAGGCCTTTAGCACAATGCCTGGCACATAATAAGCACATATAAATGCTTATTCCCTACTTATTAACTTGCAAAACCCATAGAATCCAATCAGAATTGTAAAGGGTAAATCCATTAAAGCTACCTCAGAGAATAGGAATAAAATGCAAAGTTGATTACTCACATCTCTTCAAAATTTAGGTTTCATATATAATGGCAAAAAATGATATGGTTTCTTCTTGAAATAATTTTAGTTCCCTTATGGCGCTCAGGAAAGGGAGACATATATGCAGCTATCTCCTAATTGCTAAAGAAAATTTAGAAATTCAGAAATTCATTTAATTCAGAAATGAATTAAATTTCAACAAGCATTTATTAAATTCCTTCCATGTGTCCAGAATTACAAGATACAGATACAGAAAAGCCCCTGAAGAGCTTATACTATAATTAAATGTAACCATTCTAATTTAGAGCAATTTTTTCTTTTCTTAACTGGACCTTCAATTTCACTGGTACATGATTCCCAATGAGGGAAATTCCTCCATCAGTGCAGATCAATATTTGCTCAGCAACATAGAGTCTAAGACATGTGACTACATCCCCAAGAAATTAAATTGTCTGGGGTCCCACAGACAGCACAGACTGTGTCTGAGGCAAACCTTGGACCCAGGTATTCCTGACTCAGAGGCAAGCTCTCAATCTGCTTCATCAGGGCTGCCTATGATAGCCCATGTTTTATCATTCAATGATGCTATAAAAAAATAAACTGACTAATGAGGATTATAATCCATAGACTAATTTAGCCTTGACTACCCTCCTTTGATGCTTCCTTGTGTTGTAGAGATGACTGTAGATTTCTGATGGAGGTCAGCAAAGCACAAGCTCAGAGAGATCCAGCCAATGTGGAAAGGTTGGGTCTGTTACAGGGTCGGGGGTCTGTCTGTATGGGTAGCATATGGTAGGCGCTTAATAAATGCTTCTTCTCCATTCATTCATCCCTATATATGTTTATCCAAGTTCTGACAGGAACACAGATTATCAACTGATGATTTGGGGGGGAGCATAGGGCATAGTAACTTGTAAAAATGTAGTGGGGTTTGGATCCACACTGGTTCGGGTCATCCCTCTGTTGTTGAAATAATGGATCATTTATATCCCTCTCTGTATCACGGATGTCTGTCTCAGCTTCTAAGTTCCAAGACTGAGGGCTAGGAACATGTGTTAAATGATGAACCTTGTATGGTGCCAGGTTCAGTACTTCTTGTAGTTGTTGCTTTTATAAACAGTTCGAGGTAATTGAGAAAGGGACAATATAGCATTCACAAATAAAAAGCCAAAAAGGGAATCTTCCAAAATGAGTCACCATTCTGTGAGCATTGTCTTCAAACAGGTAGCCTTGGAGAAAACTTATGTAAGTTACTTTGGGGCCTTGTGGACTTCTAAACAAAGACGTGGTATAGAGGGGAAATTTTGGATTTGTAGTTACAGGACTTGAGTTTGAATCCTACATGTTTCTTACTACTCTAAGGGTGTGACCATGGGCAAGTATTTTAATTCTCCAGGTCTGAGTTTCCTCATTTATAAAATGAAGGGATTGTCCTGGATGATTGTTAACTCTAAACCAGTAATGAACCTTTGATTTCTATACACCTTTTTAGTACTTCTTAACGTCTTTAATCACCTCTCCTCTTCCCCAATACTTAGAGGCAGCTAGGCAGCACACTGGAGAGTCCTGGGCCAGGAGTGAGGAAGCCCTGAGTTCAGTTCTTGCCTGAGACTCTGACTCTGTTACCCAGGGCAAGTCACTTCACTGTGTGCCTCCCATCTAATATTGCTCTTGTCTGCAGTCTGATCTCCAACCTCTGCTGGGAAGAGGAGTGGCACTTTTCATTCAATGATGAACACTTTCACACCCAATCTTACCCTTCATGCCCCAGTAACTCTGAACTCCTGTAGATCATCTTCCAAATCCCATTCTCCATCTTCCTCATTCTCATCTCCCTCAGCCCTCCCATCCCAAAGTTTTAAACAAATACCACCCAGCCCTTCCACTGTGCCTTCTGGAATGGCCTGTTCCATAGGTAACAAACATCCCTTCATCTTAAAATCCTTCTTTTTCCACTATCTCCCTCTAGTAGTTCTTATTGAACCTTGGCTCCCACCCACCCACCCACCCTCTGCCCCAGATGACACAGTCTCCTTGGCCACTTCTTCCAGTACAGGTTGCACCTTTACTTACACTCTTAAGCTTACTGATTAAGGTGGAAGAATTACACTACTCATTTCTCATCACTGCTACCAGGTTCTCCCTCTACTTTCACCACTGAGTCACCACTCTTCCTTTGAAGTTAATACTATTCATGTCTACCACCTAGTCAAAATCCTGATAGCTGTTATCTGTAGGCTCTAGATCACTCCCCTACTTTCCTCAATGAGTCGGGTACATGGTTCATAATTTTCTCTTCTTCCCAACTCCTGCCCTAATGGAAGGGGACTTCAAAATAGATACTGATTTTCCATCAAACACCTTAACCATTCAATTCCTTAATCTCCTTACCCCTCATGAGTTATTTTCCCACCCCATTTCAGCCAAACACAAAGATGATGATGCCCTTAATCTTACTGTCACCTAGAAATATATCACTTCTATGTTCTAAAATTCCAGTAAGAATTTCCCTTATCCAACCATAATCGATTAGCTTTTCAACTCTACCTCTGCCTTCTTTTACAAAACCTTACTCTTTGTCCACAGTGTAACCTCTAATCCCTTGATCCCTCAGCTTTCTCCTAGGCCATCTCTCTTGAGCTAGTCATTCCCTCCTCTTCTCAACTTGATCCCTTCACGAACCAATTCAACTCTAGAGTGTCCTGCTCTCTTGAATTCTTAGGCCCCTTATTATATCACTGATAATACTTAGCCAAGTCTCAGCTTTGAATCACTCCCTTCATTTACTGCATTTGTTCCTACATGTGATGCTGTACAAAGATGGAGAAAATTGTGCAACCATTCTAATTGAGTCCATGACAAATGTATGTTACATAACTTCCACTGGGTGCTCACTGCTGCCAGGCAATTCTATTATGCCTCCCTAAACTCACTATCCTACTCTCTATGTTGGCTCTTTCAAACTTTTTCATCCCTTCTAAACCTCCAATGGCTCCCTCTTTCCCCATTTTCTCAGCTGAGAACTGTGCCATATATATTTTACAGAAAAAAATCGAGACAATTCACTGCGAATGCCCTTGTCTCTCCTCTTCCTTAACTATCACCCAGATGCCTTTTGCAGCGATCATCTTCTCCACCACTATTGCACCTTACTCCTTACTGAATTAACCCCTCTACTCTTTGAAGCGATCCCATACTGTCTTCTCCCATGGATTACTCCCTCTATCATCCTCACTTTTGACTTATTTTCAATCTCTTCCTATTTCCTGGTGCATTCTCTACTGCTAATAAACATGCTTAGTCTCTTCCATCCTCTTATAATCAAGGGAGAAGAGAATCAACTTCTTACCCCATTAACCATCATCTTATATCTCTTCTGCCTTTTGTAGCTAAACTGCTCAAAAATGCCATCTACAAAAAGGTGCCTCCACTTTCTCTCTTCTCACTATCTTCTTAATCCCTTCTACCTTCTGGCTTCTACCAATACTGTTCTTTCCAAAGATACTGATCCCTTAGTTGCCACATCCAATGAGGGACTACCTTTGGACAACGTTGATCACTCTCTCTTCTCCCTGAGTCTTCAGGACACAACGGTCTCCTGGTTCTCCTCCTACCTATCTGATGGCTCCTTCTCTGGCTTCTTTGCTGGATCCTCCAGATCATACCTCTAATTATAGGTGTCCCTCAGGGTTCTGTCCTGGGCTCTCTTCAATACTTCACTAGGTGATTTCTTCTGCTCCCAAGGATTTAATTACCATCTTTAGGCTGATGAGTCTTAAATCCACCTAACCTGTCCCCCTCTCTCTACTCAGAAATCTTGAACTTATATTCCACTTTGGACATAGTAAACTCAACATATTCAAAATGGAATTCATTATCATTTCCCTAAACCCTTCTTTCTACCTTTCCCTGTTACTATAGAGGGCAACAGTCTTTCAGAGTCACAACATAGGAGCCATTACGGGTTTCTTTCTCATAGCTTACATCCTAGCTGTTGCCAAGGCCTGTCCATTTCACCTCTGCAAGACGACTGAACCCCAAGAGCCTCCTCCTCTCCTTTGACACTACTGCCACTCTAATAGAGGCTCTGATCATCTCACATCTGGACTATTACAATAGCCTGCTAGTGGATCTGCTTACCTCGAGACTCTCCTGACTCCAATCCATCCTCTTTTCAGCCACTGTCCTCAACCTAACCCTAACCCTCCGATACTACTGCCTTGAGGATCAAATACAGAATGCTCTGTTTGCAATTCAAAGCCCTTTTAAACTTAGCTGCCTCCCTTCTGTCCGGTCTTCTTATACCTTCTCCCCAATATGTAGTCTTTGATCCAGGGACACTGGCCTCCTGACTGTTCCACGAACAAGAGACTCCTCTCAGTTCTGGGCATTTTCTCTGGTTGTTGCCCACACCTCGAATTCTCTCCCTCCTTAGTTTCTACTACTGACCTCCCTGACTCCCTTTAAATCCCACCTTCTACAGGAAGCCTTCTACAACCCCTTTTAATTCCAGTGTTTTCTATGTGTTAATGATCTCCTACATATGCTGTATATAGCTTGCTTTGTGTGTATTTCTTTGCATTTGACTCTCCCATTAGATTGATCGTAAGCTCCTAGAGAGTTAATCCCCCACACCTAGAACAATGTCTTGTGCATAGTAGGGACCTGATAAATGTTGGCTGACTGATTCTTTGTTTCAGTTTCCTCAACTATAAAAAGAAGATATTAATTCTACCTACCTCCCGACTTCTTGTGAGGACAAATGAGGTATTTGTAATGTGCTTAGCTGAGAGTTTGGCACCTAGTAGGCTCTTAATTGCTCCTTTCCATCTTCCTTTTCATATTGTTCTCGGGTTACCCAGAGCACTCCACTGTAGAACCCCAAGAGCTTTTGCTTTTTGACCAATTCTGGACTTTTTATTCTTCTTCCCCTTAATCAAAATGTCATTTTGTTTCTCATTACTTTAGGGTCTCATACTTTGCTAATATACCTGTCTCAGCTAATGTTCCTATCATTACTAGGGGCTTAATATTCCTCTGAAGCAATATTCTGCAGCCGAATAGGGGTCTTCTGGAGACATAAGGCTTCAGCTCCATGGAATGGTAATTATGTCAGGGACTGTAGACACTAGCACTGGAGAGTTTTTAACTCTAAAATCACACCACCTTGGGCTGCCTAGTCCACACTAGCGCATTGGAGGGTTTTTAACCCTAAAATCACACCACCTTGGGCTGCCTAGTCCACACTAGCGCACTGGAGGGTTTTCAACCCTAAAATCACACCACCTTGGGCTGCCTAGTCCACACTAGCGCACTGGAGGGTTTTCAACCCTAAAATCACACCACCTTGGGCTGCCTAGTCCACACTAGAGCACTGGAGGGTTTTTAACCCTAAAATCACACCACCTTGGGCTGCCTAGTCCACACTAGCCCACTGGAGGGTTTTTAACCCTAAAATCACACCACCTTGGGCTGCCTAGTCCACACTAGCGCGCTGGAGGGTTTTTAACCCTAAAATCACACCACCTTGGGCTGCCTAGTCCACATTAGCGCACTGGAGGGTTTTTAACCCTAAAATCACACCACCTTGGGCTGCCTAGTCCACACACAGGAAGAGATAATAGGCACCATGAGCAATAACACACTTATTCAGTTCTTTAAATTTTCCAACGCTGAAGTTTAAGAAAAAGAAGCAATTTAAGCCATCCTCCCAATTCAGTACAAGGGTGTACCTACATCAAAAGATCAACATGACATGAATGAGTTTTGGAAATTTTTCTCCTTGGAGAACTCTTCATTGGAAGGCAGCCACTACAGTTATGAAGTGGTGCCGTAATCACAATGTTCTTTTCTAGCACACAGGAAGTTATGAGACAAAAGCAGAGGGAACAAATCAAGGCAAAGGTGAGTTACCATGAAGGAAACGAAGGAAAAACAAGGAGAAGGCAACAGGGAGAATTAAGATCAGGTGAGACCAGATTCATTTCTGAATGAAGAAAAAGAATTCATTGCAAGAGGAGGGTCAAAGCTAATGGAGTTAAGAAAGTTAAATGGTCTGAAAAAAGCAGGAAGATGATTTTGGCAGTGACGCTTCAAATAGAGAAGGGGAAAGAGACAGGGGAGAATATTGGCAAGAGGGAAAGTCTCCAGTGAATGGTCAATGATTGGAGAAATGAAGAAAAGGGATTCTTGAGATGCCTGAAAAGAACAATGAGAATTAGACTTGAAGTGAATGGAGGAAAAATACGAAGAACTGAACATGACACTAAAACTGTGAGTTTATGAATGGGAAATAGAACTTGTTTGGAGTGGGAGGAAGAGACTTGTGCCTTTTACCTGCTGTAAAAGATAGTTCAGATGAAATCGATGACTTGGCCTTGAATCCTGCCTCAGATATTTATTAACTATGTGACTCTGGGAAAGTCACAACCACTGTGGTCCTCAATTTCTTTATCTGTAGAAAACAATAAGGGGCTTGGTTGAATATCATCTCTGCTAATTGTTTGTGAATTTAAGCAAGTCACTTCACTTCGCCTCAGTTTCCCTATCTATAAAATGAGGAGGCTGGACTAGATAGATAACCTCTAAGATTCCTTTCTGTTCTAAATTTTGTGATCTTCAAAAGACACTAAAGAGGTACTTTGAGTCCTAATTCAAAGAGTCCTAACTCTTCTGGCTTCTCTATTCTGAGACAGCATCACTCACCTAATCTTGTTTGACAACTTGATGTCACCATTGATGCTTCTGTCCTGGCCACCTTTTAGTCAGTCAGTTATCAAGGCCTATAAATTTTGCCTCTGAAATACCTCGAGTCTCTTTATTTCTCTTCCCACAGGTCCTCATTACCAATTACTTGGGCTAATGTAATAGCATCCTAACAAGTCTTCTTGCTTCCACTTTCTCCCTTTACTAATCCATTCTTCCTACTATGGCCAGATTAATGTCCCTTATGTATAAGAAAGATTCTGGTCATTCCTTTCCTTTACTCAAAAAACTTTAGTTTGGCTCCTTGTAGCTTATAAAGTGAAATTCAAACTCCTTTGCTTGATCCTCAGACTCCACAATATGGCACCTGCAGATTTCAGCTTGATGTCCCATAACAACAGTCATTGTCTACTGCTATAATTAATAAGGATGATAGCAACATTACTACTCCATCAGCTGAAATTTATGTAGTGTTTTAACGTGTATAAAAACACTTAAACATAGCAATTCATTTGGGAGAACAATCTTATAAGGCAAGAAAATAAATGTATCATTGTCTCTAATTTATAAATAAGGAAAATAAGGCTTAATGGATTTGGAGTCTAAGGACTCATCTCTAGGTTCTGACATTTACCAGTTATGTCATGTTGACTTGGTTACTTCACCCTTTGGGGTCTTGGGTGTTCATTTATAGAACAAAGGAGTTCAACCAGAATATGTCTAAGGTCCCTCCTGACTCCAGTCCTAAAGTCTATGCTTCCCTGAATTGGGCCTGAAGGCTGTCAAGATGTCAGATTCAGCAAAAGTGGGCACAGTTTCTATAACCATTGAAGGACATAGTCAAGTAGACATTTGAGGACACAATAAAAGCTGAGTCCAGCTCCCCGTTGTCTACCCCATCCTCATATAATTGTCCTCGATCCCAATGACAATAGCCTGCATGGAAGTGATGTTCTTGCTAGATCAGAGAAGCTCAAACTGTCTTCGACTCTACTCCACTCAGAACTTATTTCATTCTATTCAGGTGCCAGATCCCATATCAGGCTGTGATTGCTGAAGCAACTGTCCAAACATGGTCATTAAAGCAACCTTGTTGCTTGGTGACTGGATGTCTTCTCTTTCTTATGCCTTCTCCTCCACCAAGATCTTTATAACTGTTCTCTCTGAAGTTATCAATGGTTTCTAAATTGTCAACTCTAACAGCCATTTCTCTTATTTTTTTTGGCCTCTCTGAAGCATTTGGCAGTCCTGATCATATTTTCCTCCTAGACAATTGTCTTCTCTCCCAATTTTAGAAACATTGCGGTCTCTTGGTTTTCCTCTCTCATGTTTGAGTGCTAACTCCCAGGCTCCTCTGTTGGGCCATCGTCCATGTCCCCCCTACTCCCAAGGTTTTGTCCTGCTTCTGTGCTCTGCTCTCACTGCACAACCCTAGTTTGATAATAAAGATCTCAATTAGTGACAGTAGAAATAGAAAAGAAAAGATGGGATGAAGTAAAACCAGAGTGGATTTAGAGAACGATATGATAGTGGAATTGGAAGGAACTTTTACAGATGAGAAAACTGAGGTCTAAAAAGGGAAAATAATTTGCTCCTAGGCAGAAAGCTATTAAGTTTTAGAGTTAGGACTAGAATAGGGGCCTCTGGACATTACCATTCTAGTGTACTTCTTTTCCCTTTTAGAGTCTTCTGGATTTTTTCCTGAAAGTTAGGGATTCTTTCTGTTCCCTCTAATTTCTTTTCTCAGATATTTCTCCAAATAGTTCATACAGCTTTTGAGAGATATGTAGGAGAAAATGAAAAAGGTTAGGTAATCAGACGGTTATCAGATTATATCTGCCACTGATTAGTGATAGTGCCAAGCCCCTTTTTGCACTACATGGCCGGGTTTGTTATGATGTTGGAATCACAGCTCTATTGTGTCTCAGCCCAGGAGAGAGACATTTTCTACCTCTTTATTTCCTTCTTCTAGAAACCTTTGAAGAGTTTCCCCTTCATAAACTTATAATTCCCTGTATAGTATTAAGTTATTTTTGTTTCGTGTTTTCAATTCTCCTACCATCACTTTTCTTTAAAAATGTATTAGTTTCAGATCAAGATTAAAAAATACAGAAAGAGATTAGATAGAAATCTATATTTTAATCCTACAATTGCCAATTTTCCACGAAACTATGCTAATTAAATAAATTGAATCAGTTAGGTCCTCATTTACACATTTAGTCCTTAATTATCATGATAATCTTTACTTTAAAATTCCGTATCAACTGGTAGTGAGTCCAATAAAACCAAAAATATTGTGACATATCCATCTTGATATAAGAGAAAAATATGAAGAGTTCAAAGGAGTTTTTCTCTTATACTGTGTCTATACATATAAAAGTGGAGATCGACACCATTATTCACACAATTCAGGTCCTTGAGTATCCAAATAATTAAGGCAAAACATTTTTTCATCTTACATTGTTCTCATAATTCTAAGATGTCAAAGACAGTTAAGGTAAGACAATACCTCAGAAATCATCTATTCTAACATGCTTATTTTATAGTTGAGGAAACTGAGGCCCAAAGAGGTGAAATAAATCCCTATCATCCAGCTTCATTTAATTTTAGGGATAAACATGGCCTTGGATGTCCTATGTATTACTTGACATTATCTGTCAATAATCTTCTACATAGTAGGCACATGATAAGTATTTATTAAATTATGCTGAATTACTAAAAGTTTTTGGTGAATCATTAAACTTAAAAAAAATTAGTAATTAAGTAACTGTTTGAATATTTAAATTTCATACAGTAAACAGCTATCCAGTTTCACGTTGTCTGCACATGGGGTTTCCATTAACTTTGAATGGGGCTCAGTGAGGGGAGGTATAAGCATAAAAAAGAGGGCAATATGATTATCTAAAATCACTACCAATTTTGTGTAGTTGAACAAAATGCTTATGTCTTAAACTGCATTGTTTATATACCAAGCACGACAATATGGTATTCAGAGCTGAACTAGTGCCCTATTCAGCAGAACAATGTTGCATTATTTATCCCTATACCATAGACAGTGCTTAATTGAAAAAAAAAAAGACAACCAATTTAATTTCAGATATGCCTTCCCTGTTTTTAACTTAGAGGGATATTATTCCATAAAGATAGAGGAGACTGAGATTGTAGCCTAGAATGAAATACAGAACAGACTTAACAGTTTTCCCTATTCAGAGGTAAACAAATAAATAAAGAGAAGATAACCGAGCTTTAAAGGGGAGAGGATACAAGATTGCCAGATTTAACTATGTATATGATGGGAGGCAGATGATACTTGGGAGGTTGGGCTAATTGTAGTCATTCAGACTCACTTATATACTGGATCTACTTGTGTAGCACCTTGGGCATATATTTGATAAAGGCTCTTCATAAATGGAACTTATCAACTGATAATTTTAAACTAGCCTCTGCCAGTCAATGTAACACTTTCAGTAACCATTTCCCAAATTCTTCTTTAATTTTTTTTGCTACATTTGAGTTCCAAGCTATCGCCCTTCCTCCCTCCCAATCCCCCACCAAAGAAGGCCAACATTTGATTCTCATATTCTTCGAGCTTCTTTCCAAGGTCAAGGATATCATCCAGGTATACCCACAACTCTGGTTAGTGTATGGTCCCCAACTATGTTCTTTTTTAAATAAGTGGAAAGTAGCAGCTACTCTTGAAATTCCTTGGGGCATATTCTCCAAGTAGCAGAATACTTCAGGGCAGATGAAATCTCTTCTTGTCTCTTTGATAGTATGTTCTGCACAGGACCAACACTGAAAACTACTAACTCCCTAGAAATCAATCTAAGGTACCTTATGTAAGGCAACTGGGTCACTTTAATTCTCTACTTCAAAATCCAGTAGGCTAGACAGTCTAGTCCATATTTGTAGCAGAAGATAGCCCTACCTCTCTGGTGTACCACTGTTAATGGCACTCTTGCATCAGGCTACTGTGATCTCTGTTAATATGATCCAGAACATGTTTAGAAAGGAACAACCAGGATATTCTTAAAACATACCATATTTGAACAATATTTACTCTGAAGAAGAAAAACTATAGGGAGAAAAAGGCTTTAGTATTTGAGGACCTGTCAAATGGGAGATTGACAACTAGTTAACTACTCAAACTTTAATCACTGAGGAATGTTGGGGTTACATTTCAGATTTCCATTGCCAAATAACTGTTGGGAACAATAAAAAGAAACTTCTTTAGATTAATTATAGAAAATAAGTAAATCCAGGAGTACTTTTTGTTCATCAGAAATAAAAAAAAAGGATTAGAATTTGATGTCTCAAAAGAACAAAGATTGGGTTGTACTCTAGAATAACATTATCTTGTAAATATAAACTATATTATATAATTATCAGTAAAACAAGATGGACTTTCAATAAAAGAGAGTCATTAGAATCCTTCTAAAAGAAACCGGAGTTGAACAGATTAACTGGTAAGAAAATGTTTAATGATAAAAAAAGGTAAATAAGTAAAGTTAACAAGAAAAGTTTACATTCTCTCATGATTCCAAAGTAAGATAAGACTATTATTTTGGTTTTTTTAAAAATTCTTACATTGATTGAGATCCAAAGAAAGATTATATAGCGACAAAAAGAGTCTATGGAGCTAAAGATTTAAGGGATTAAAAAAACTCAAGAGGATAGAAGGACAAAAAATTGAATTAATATTACATAAATTAAAACCTACATTATAAGGATGAACTGCTATTTAATCGTACCTCTCTCTTTTTGTACTTGTAAAATCAACTGATTTCAACCCAAGACTTTACATTTATTTCCATGAAATCTCATCTTATATTCACCCTTTACAGATCTTCCTTTTGAATTCTGACTCTACCATCCAATACATTAGCAATGCTTTCCAGCTTTGCAACAATGGTGTCAGAAAAGGAAACAATAAAAATTCATAATGTCAAGAGATATAAACAAGACAACATTTTGCTTTATGGCACCATAGACAATTGAATCAATAACTTTATCAAATAAATATGCATCAAATGGCATCGTTTCTAAATTCACAAAGGAAAAGCCAACCAAATTACAAAAGAGAGAGAAACAATAATTTTAGGAGACTTTAGGACTGTTTGGATTTGGATAACTATGACAGGAAGATAAACAAAAAAAGCAAACAGAATTAATAGGATGTTAGATTATATTTTGAAGACATGGTATCTTCTGAATGTGAATATTAAAGAACACACATACTTCTTAGAATCATATAGTACGTTTACAAAAACTGATCATGTGTACAAAGAAATGCTAAAGAAATGCAAAAAAGCAAAACTACTAAGAATATCTTTGACCATAGCGTAATACAAATAGTAATTGATAAAGAAGACATAAGCAAAGATACAAAAGGAAACCAAAAAAAGTACTTTGGATAGTTGGTGTGAAAAACAACAAATCAAAGAAAGAACTCTTGGCTATAATTAATCCAACTATTCTGGAAAACAACTTAAAAGAATCAACAATATCCCAAGAATGTCAAACATAGAAAGATATGTGACATGTACCTCAAAACATTCATAAAAATCCTTTTATGGTAGCAAAAAACCTGGAAACAGAGTAAATACCCACTGAATGGTGGAATAAGTTGGTATATGACTGTGATTTATATGACTATTGTAGCTTAAGAAACGACAAATAAAAAGAAATCAGAGAAACATGGACAAAGTACTTCAACTGACATGCAAACATGCATGGATACAGCATTGGGCCTGGAGTCAGGAAGTTTAAATCCACCCTCAGTTTCTGCCTGCTTAGGTGACCCTGCCTCCATTTTCTCAGAGGATAATAACCCCACCTACCTCTCAGGATTTTTGTATGTATCAAGAGATACTTGTAAAGCACTTAACACAGTGTCTGGTACACAGTAGTTGCTATATAAATGCTCATTTCCTTTCCATCTCCTTCTCTACAAAAATATAATGAAACACAGTACCAACAGACAATTGAACTCTGATTAATGTAAGTGACATTTCATTCCTAAAGAACAGATGATAAAGATACTCTTCCCCTCTGGGCACCAAGATGGAGAATGATGCATTTGGAATTTTGTATATTTTAAGTCTTTTGGTTGCTTTTGCTTAACTTTTTTGGTTACAAGGGACAATTCAATGGAGGTTGGTGAGGGGAAGGAAACAGCATATGCCAGGAAATAACAATAGTACGCAGATAAAAGACTTACATAAGTTAAATTTGCTTTCAAAGTACTTTTCTACCTCTTCTTTTATTTGGTCTTCACAAGAAGCCTGTGAAGTAGGCAAAGCAAATAGTGTTAGCCCAGTTTTTTCAGTGGGAGAAACTGGAACAGAGAGAAGCTAAGAAACTTGGAAAAAGCTGTCCACATTCACTGCCTTCTCTTTCTCTCCTTGCACTCCTCAGCCCTTTGCAATCTGGCCAGTGATCTCATAACTCAACTAAAATTGCTCTTCCCAGTTACCAATGATCTCAACTGATAAATCTGATTTTTCCCCTTCTTACCCACTGTCATTTCTGTTGGTTGCACTTGACAGTGTTGATTACCATGTCCTTCATGGATGCTCTCTCATGTCTGGGTACCCAGGAGGCCATCCTATCTTGGCTTTCCTCCTAAATTGACTGTTCCTTCTCAGTTTTCATTTCTGACTCAGTATCCATATCACACTTCCCTAAATGTGGGCATTCCCAAGGCTCTAGCCTAGGTCTCCTTTTCTTCCTCTATACCTTCTTGGTAACCTTATCAGTTCCCATGGGTTTAACTATTATCTCCATGCAGTTGACTCTTGGATCTACATGTTTAATCATAGTCTTTCCCCTGAGCTTTAGTATTTATCACTCTTTGCCTTAGACATGTCCAAATGGATGTTCCCCAGCCATGTCCAAAGCAGAGCTATTTCCCCCCTCAAACTTTCCCATCTTCCAAACTTCCCTGTTTCTAAGGTAACACCGTGTTTTCATTCTCCCAGCTTCATAATATCAGCATTATCTTTAACTCTTTATTCTCCTTCACCTCACACATCTAGTCATTTGCTAAATCTGGCCATTTTTACCTCTAAAACATTCTTGCGTCTGACTCCTCTCCACTTACACAGTTATGACCTCAGTTCAGGACCTCCTGGACTATGATATGGATTATTTTGGCAGCCTCCAAAGTGGTTACCCTGCCCCCACTCTAATCCACTTCCTGCACTCTGCTGCTGAGGACATTTTCCTTAAATGCAGATCTGACTCACTTTATCAACTTCAAGGGATATCTATGATAACACAGTCCTTTATGATATAATAGAAACTCCTTTCTTGAGTTTTTAAATTCTTTACAAACTGGCCCTGACTAATTTTTTTCTGCTTTACTGGACATTACTTTCTGTCCCACAGTCTTCAATTAACCAAACTGGCTTTCACACATGACATTCCATTTTCTGTCCCTATTCCTATGCATTGGCTGTCCCATATACATAGCATACACTCTCTCTACCTCATGTCATCCCTCTTTCCCTTTAAGATACAGCTTAAGCAGCTTTTGCTGTATTCAGATCTCTCAAGCTGCTAGCACCCTGCCTTCCGAACTGTCTTGTATTTAACTGCTCTGTGTGTGTGTGTGTGTGTGTGTGTGTAATTGTTCTGTTTCATATATATGAAAAATTTCTTCAAGTTCTATTAATGAAATATATAGGAAATATTTGTAGGAAATATGTGTGTGCACATATGCATGTACATATATGTGTATATATGTAATGTATACACACATGTATGTATATAGATAGTTTTTTCCATAAGTTCCTTTTGAGCAAAGACTGTTACAGTCTTTATACTTGTATTCCCATTGCCCAGCCCTTAGTAGGTACTTAATAAATGCTCATCATTGATTGGTTTGCCTCCCATAAAGGTTCTAGTTAGTGGTAGTAGCAAGACTAGAATCTAAGTCCTGTGATTTCTACTAGATCATTGCTTTTACTGAAATATGTTGTAAACAAGAATTCAGTGCTTTTTCTAACCAATTAGAATTCATATTGTTATGGCTTCTTAAAAGTTAGACCCACAGGTGTGAATCTGCCATGCTAATTACTTGATAGACATCCTTCATGTGACATGAATATTTTAACCTTCTCTTTGGCCCCATTACACTTTACTCATCATGTGATAAACATTCAATTGACATGAAAGCATCCTAGTTCTACTTATGGTTGTTTTTCTCATCCACAATGTGTTAGGAAAAGAGTAAATGAAAATATATTTTTCTCTTTTAAAAAATATTAAAATTGTCTTCTTTCTTTATTAAATCAAAGATTCTTTAATCAACAACATATGTTCACTAATATTTTTTGCCTAGAAGAGATATGCATGTTTTTAATGGGAGATATTTAAAAATGCCTCAGTGAAGACTGATTTAAAGAAAAACCCTGTTTTGGATTCATCTCAGTATCTATCAGGTGGCATTATTTTTCTACTAGCCTTTTACTCTAGCCTTACATTTGAAATAGCTTATGTCCAACCTATAATTATTTTCTTCTAATTAGAGTAATTCATGGTTAATTATTCAAAATGATTCCTCTTAAAAATCAAACCCATTTCTTGCCATGACATTTTTTAAACATAAGATACAAATAAAATATTCCCAGAATGCAAATTTCTGTCATAAGGGAATGCATGTATTATTTTTCTTTAAACAGCATTTAAAAATCTTTCTATAAAGTAAAGGCCCCATTAATTTACATTTTAATTTTTGTTGACCAGAAAAGGCTAAGTTCAGTTATGAATAAATGACTGTAAATGTTTTTGAAAATTGGTGAGATCTAGTTACATAAATTGTGATAATAAGTAATTTAGTACCTACTAAATGAAAATAATAAAAAAAAGATAAAATAAATTAATGAATGAGGTTAAATATTTCAGGAAATAAGTTAGTTTTAGATTAGTATTACCCAAGGACTTTTTTCCTCTTTGTGAACTATATCTCTCTGGTCATGTTACACTCTGGATCTACTATCTGGGTCCCCATCTCACTACTCTTTGCCCTAGATTAGAGGTGTGTGAGGTCTAGCTTTTACCATCTCAGGACTGATTTTTTAAAAAATTTTTTATTTTTTAAATTATTTTAATTAATTTATTTATTTATAAATGTTCTACAATCACTTCCTTAAAATTAAGATTTTATCCCCCCCACACCTTTCCCCCACTACCCCCCTCCCTCCCCATGACAGCATACAATTCTGTATATGTTCTACATATACTTTCCTATTGAGCACATTTTCACTTTAGTCATGCTATGTAGTTGCACTAAAATAAAAGCAAGAAATCATATAACAAATCAAAATATAATACACTAAAACCCACACACACACATGCATGATCTGCTACATTCTGCGAATGACTTCCATGTTTCTTTCTCTGAGTGTGTGAGGCATTTTTGCCTTAGAAAATCATCATTGGGATTTTTTTTTTCAGTAAGTTCAGTAAGTTTCAGTAAGTTCAGTAAGTTCTTATTACAAAGTTCCAAGTCTACCAGAAAAAACTCTCGCACACTGTGATCGTTGCTGTGCACAAAGTTTTCCTGGTTCTGCTCCTTTTGCTCAGCATCAGATCATATAAGTCCTTCCAGGCCTCCCTGAAGTCTTCTTGCTCATCATTTTTTATGGTGCAATAGTGCTCCATTACATTCATATACAATAATTTATTAAGCCATTCCCCAATTGATGGGCATCTCCTTGATTTCCAGTTCTTGGCTACCACAAAGAGTGCTGCTATAAATATTTTTGTACATGTGGGTCCCTTTCCCATTTTTATAATCTCTTGGGGATACAGTCCTAGTAGTGATATTGTTGGGTCA
>CM053769.1:679168169-679280246 GCA_028658325.1 Potorous gilbertii | reverse complement strand
CATTCCCCAATTGATGGGCATCTCCTTGATTTCCAGTTCTTGGCTACCACAAAGAGTGCTGCTATAAATATTTTTGTACATGTGGGTCCCTTTCCCATTTTTATAATCTCTTGGGGATACAGTCCTAGTAGTGATATTGTTGGGTCAAAGGGTATGCACATTTTTGTAGCCCTTTGGGCATAGTTCCAAAACGTTCTCCAGAATGGTTGGATGATCTCACAGCTCCACCAACAATGAATTAGTGTTCCAACTCTCCCACATCCTATCCAGCATTTATTATTTTCTTGTTCTATCATGTTTGCCAATCTTATAGATGTGATGTGGTACCTCAGCGTTGTTTTGATTTGCATCTCTCTAATCAGTAGTGATTTAGAGCAGTTTTTCATATGATTATAGATATCTTTAATTTCTTCCCCTGAAAACTGCCCCTCAAGACTGATTTTTAAAACTTTTCCGTTCATATCTACAGCATGGAAATTGGAAAACACTATAAATCAGGGAAATTTTCCAGGTACTCAAGGGAGACTACAGATAGAAGGGCAAAAGAAATCTCTGTTCCTTAAACAGATGGAAGCAGGCTTGAAGACTAGGAAAGCTGAGTTTTTTGGAGACTTATCCTAGAAGGTAAGAAATAATAATTCTTCTCTTATTAGAATAGCCCACTCCTCCCGCACAATAGAGTTTTAAATAGAGTCTTTGGCTGTGGGAGGTTAGTTCTGAAGGCAGTAGATTTCGAGGGATATCGTGTTATCTTTGACCAAGAACAGAATATTAATTTAAGAAGATCATTTAAATTGGTAAACTATAGAAACTGAGAAAACAGAATAAAAAAGAAGATAAATAGTGTGGAGGAGCCTAGGAATCATCAGAGCATTTAGGTTTTTGTCTTAAAAGAAATATAGTTGAAATAGGAATTCTAATAGTTAACTGTCTTTTCTATGACGCTTTGATACTTGTCCATAGATTGATTTTTCTAATACATGTGTATATAAAGATGTGTACATATACATATATGTGTATAGATGTATAGATATCTACATATACATCTATACACATATATGTATAAATATATGTACCTTTATATGTCTGTCTATCCATCCATCCATCCATCCATCCATCCATCCATCTATCCCTTTCCCAGAGTTGTACCCACTTGTCAATGTTATTTGGTAAAAACAACATCACCATCTAGTGGTAGTTAGATCAAATTGCAGGCATTGTCCCCAGAGGGAGCAATCCAGTTCTAGAAGGGTGATTTAAATAATTCAGCCCTTTACTGACCCTGAAATGTCACAACCGGTGATGGAAATTTAATATGACTCCTTAGATCTAAGGTCATAGGTAATCCGAATGAATGCTTGGAATCTACAGGTAACTAAGCAGAGGTGTCTAGCCATAACTACGGGTTTACTTAGAGCTTTTTATATTTGTTTCCCAGTTGCCATTCCAGCTGTTTCTGATAAGATTTGAGCCTCTCTCTTCACAATGAAGGTTGACTTTCTCCCTGAGTTATTTTCATAGGGAATTAAGGTCAGTGGGGGTATTCTTGAACCCCACATTTGAACCTCAGAGGCAGAGTAGTTTGAATGAAGGGGCCCCTTTTGGAACTTCATTTCAGTGATGTGTTAATGAAGTCTTTTTTGTACTGACCTCTGGGGCCGTGATGACATTCCTTAACTGACAGAATCCATGGGTTTTATTGTTTATGGAGGAGTTTTCATTTAACCATTAAATCAACTGTTGTTTTTGTAGGGTTTTTAAATGCATGCCTAGAAGCCTTTTAATAAACTTGAAATAATAAACAAAATGAATGTGACTTTTAGTATAGACATTTTTGTAACTGATATTTTTAACAACTCAGAATGAGTTTATTGCTATTTTTCCAAAAATAAAATGCATTCCTATCTTCCCTTATCCCACACTCACCCCCTAGGAATAAATAATGTGAAGAGTTGGACAGAAGAGAATTATAATTTACCGTTACACTGTGAAAAGTTTCCTAGTTGAAATGAGAAGCATTGCATGAATAATTTTTTTAGATCACTAAGTACTGGATTCTTGAACAGTTCATGAAAATTAAAGAAATATATTTCTAACTTATCAAATATTTAATAACATCTTTATGGGGGGGGGAGGTAGAGCAAGAACTGTGATTCTCTCAGTTCAAGGAATTCTCAGTATGGGAAAACCTGGAATGGAAACCAACTCCCTTGAACTGCAGACAAACAACTGTCTGCAACCAGTGCTGTTAGAGCTGTCCAAGGTCACACAGCATGCATCAGGGGCAGAACTTGAAATCAAGCCTTCCACTACACCATGATCACCATCTCTGTTTTACAACTTTTAAACATATGACAAGGATTATCAATAAGTGAAAAAGATTTCACAGTTTTTAAATAGAAAGGATAGACTGTAAATGGTGTATTGACAAGAAATGACAATGATAACTGGTATTTATATAATGCCTTCATGTTTGGGGATCCCACTGCAAACATTTCATTTAGTCACCACAACAACTCTGCAAGGCAAGGCCTATAAAGTATTATCCCCATTTTACAGAGAAGGAAACAGAATTTTAAATTCATCTGGAATATGCTTCATAGGAAATATTTCATTTTTCCAGTTTTCAAAACACTTTATTCTCAATGCTGAGAGTTTGTAGTATTTTTGGTCACATAAAAGATTGTTGTTTTTACTGTTGAGTTGTTTTTCAGTCATGTCAGTCATGTGGAGTCATGTGACTCCACAAAGATACTAGAGTGATTTGTCATTTTCTCTTCCAGTTCATTTGACAGATCAGGAAACTGAGGCAAACAGGTTGCCCAGGGTCACACAGATAGTGTCTGAGGCCAGATTAGAACTTCAGGAAGAGTCTTCCTGACTGCAAGCCCATCATTCTAGTTATACAAAGAACAAAGAATATAGGAATAGAAACTATAAAAGCTCATTAAAAATATATTTAATGATAGCTTTCAAAATGTTAGATGTCTTAAACATTCTGAACATCATCCTGTCAAAGAGCCCTGGTGGGAGGTCCTATGGCTCAGGCAGCAAAAGGAGATGCCCTAGCCCCCTCTCTACCCAAGGGCTGGTTTTAGAGGACTCCTTCCCACGAAAACTCATTGTTTTAGAGAGTTTGCTACCACTCTGCTCTGACTCACTGCAGCAACACTACAACTTACTGAGCCAATACACAGGTGAAACCACTACAACTTTTCCGAGGTAAAGGATAGATGTTCCAGTCTTAGTTCTACTTGGACGGGATTTGGAGGTCCCTCCCTCTCACCACTCTTACATTGCCCTCTTATCATGGAAATCTGATTTCCCTAGAAGACACTGCATCCTTGGCTACCTTCTCTAGTCCTGGGCATACCTTTTCTCATGGCTCTTCTACACATCAGGTCAGTAATGCTCCTCGTTCACTCCTCTTTGACCTTCTCTCTGCCCCATTCACTCAGCAACTTCTCTTCCTTTAAGGCTTATTCCACCCATCTTTAAAAAGCAAAACAAAACAAAATCTTCATGCCCCTTTTCCCCTTCCCCCAAGCAATTTTTCCTCTCTTTCACTGTCAAGCTCACATCATCATCTTGATGTCATAGTCCTCTTCAAGAAGAAAGGACAACCCGACCTGTGAGTGACTCTTCTCCTCTCGTGTTCAACCTAGGGAAGGTACACTTCCATAGCTAAAAACTGCCTTTTTCCTTTGAGTTTACTGGCTACATTTCTTGCTCAAAGACCAAGTCTTAAACCCAACACTCTGGAGCTCATAGACCGACAACAGGTCCCCAACCCACCTAGCGCAGAGTGAATACAAATACTAAATAGTAACTGTTTCTCTTTTACCCAGGAACCCTAAGGTCTTCCTCTTCCTCTTCCAGTTTGATTTTTTTTTTTTTGTATTAAAGCAGCCCTCCCTTGAGTAACTACTTAAAAAAGCCTATTCATTGAAAGAGTGTATCTCACTAAAAGTGAGAATGTGATAAGACCTTAGCCTAAAAGGGCCAGGGTCCAACTTTGCATCCTGGGCTATCTCCAATTGTCTTGATGAATATTAGGCCACTGGACCCAGATGGCTCTGGAGAAGAAAATAAAGCTGGTGACCTTGCACAGTCCTCTCTCACTCAAATCAAAGTCAACTACAAGTCATGTCATCCCTGATGTCACGGTCCTCTTCAAAAACAAAGGACAAACACAACCACCATCTGTTAATGGTTTCACCTACCCATCCAATCACTCCTCAGTCTCATGCTCATAAAGTATATACTGCTCCTTAAGAATGGGTCCATCTCAAAGCTCGGTCCTGAGCCCTTTTCTTTGTCTCAGTGACCTCAGCTCTTGGGGGTTCAACTGTCATCTTTATAAGGATGAATCCCAGACCTCATGTCTCTTTAAAGCTCTCTTTTTTAGATTCACTAACTGCCTGCTGTAAAGCTGCCCCTAGATGATCCACTGGCATCACAAAATCAACATGGCCAAAATGTAATGCATTATAATTTCCCCTGTTGGTTTGTTGTTTACTTGTTTCAGTTGTGTCCTACTCTTCAAGACCCCATTTGGGTTTTTTGGGTTTGTTTTTTTCTGGGAAAGACCCTGGAGTGGTTTGCCATTTCTTTCTCACAGATGAGGAAACTGAGGCAAATAGGGTTAAATGACTTGTTCAGAGTCACACAGCTACTAAGTGTCTGAATTTGGATCTGAATTCAGATCTTCCAGACTTTGGGTCCAGTGCTCTGCTCAGTATGCCACCTAGTTGTCTCCTCCTCTGAATACATACATCTTCTTATCTTCTCTGTATCTGTTGAAGACATCATCATCCTTTTCATCACCCTTTTCATTCTTCTATGATTTTAACATATACAAAGGACACACCCTGTTTGAATACAGTCTTTGAGACCACAAGGTGTTTGAAAGAAGCCACAAAAAAAGCAAAAGATATGAGATCTTTTATTCCTTTTACTACTTAGGCAATTGTGTGTGTGTGTGTGTGTGTGTGTGTGTGTGTGTGTGTGACTATGAAGATATGGTCTGCTGTAGAAAATCATCTGTAAAAGCCTTCCTGTTCTCTTCTTATGGTTTGATGGAAGAGATTCTTGACAGATCATTTTCATCAAAAATTTATTATATTAATGTGAGAAAGTGGGCAGGTGGGCTGGAGTTCCTTATATCTCCTCAGTTGCTGTTTTTTATTTTCAGACTTTTGGAAGCTTTCACTTTTTGAAACAGTGCTAAGCAAATTGTGTTTTCTCCAGCACAAATCTCTTCTGTAGTTCGTACATGGTCAAGTCTGGATATTCTTCCCAATTTCATCTTCGTAAGTGCTATTGCCACTTCCCCACATAGCGTGATGGGCACTGAGGTGACAAAGTCCAAATGAGGTTATTCCATATCATTACTAATGAAAACAGATTGCTATAGAAATGCCAGAAGATCTAATCCATTTTAAGCTAATTTGTTGTCCTCATTCCAAATTCATCTGCAAATGGTTTTAGGATGATCTGGTTCTGCTGGATCTCATGCCAAGCTCCTTGCAGGCTCGTTTCCACTTCAACTGCTTTTCATAATCTTCTGTCATTCTTTTCCATAATGTTTTGCAAATGAGATTGCACTCTAAACTTGCACTGCCCTTGGCTGCCATGGCTCTGCTTGACAAAGAGATCAACTTTTTGCCAGCAGAGTTCACTTTTAGGCTCTTTCATCTTCATTGTTGGGTCAAAAGTTTTGCATCAGCTAAATTTCTCCAGGATATGGTGATAACCAGAACCAGCATCTTTATTTTTGTCCATTTTCCATTTTTTCAGAGTTAACTTACAGGTTATTGAAATAAGTTGTACTAGTATAAATACACATGTTATTGTCTTCTCATCTCTAACTTTTCTTCTCATTTGGCATGGATTTTGATTTTTGCTCTAATCAGTTGATGAATGGACGGCATGCAAACAGCTGATTTTGAAATGACTCCCCCATCAGTAAGCAGTCATTTCTTATCCAGGATATAGTTAATCTCTGTCTCTCTGTGTTTCTCTCTCTGCTTCTCTCTCTGTCTCTGTCTCACATCCAGTCCTTTTAGACTTCTTTTTTTTAGAAACTATTAGTGAAAAACAGGCATGATATCCCTGTTTAATATGTAAATCTTTGGCCTTTTTTTTATTTCTTCATCCTGAGCCACCTTTTCCAGCATGGCTTTCACCAACCTCCCGTATGCTTGTCTTTGCATTAAGTCATTGGGTGTATACATTGACTTGGATTTTACTATATACTGAGATCAACTGCAGTTTCTTGATTTTCTATTCCAATGTGAATCTGCAATTCATGTAACCCTGCTTGTAGCCTCTTTATTTCTTCTGTTTTAATTTAGAGTAAAGATAACAATAGAGATATAGCACAATTTTCCCAGTAGCACATCAATTCATTGATTGTCAAAAAAAAAAAAGCTTATATGTCAAGTGTACCAACAAATGCCTGTTGATGCCGAAGAACTCTATGAATCTTAGCATGTCTTGTCCTCACCTTTCTGGTATTCCACCACTGTTATTACAGAAACTGAAATCTTGGGACTAACCTTCTATTGACAAACCTTTGAACTCATGCTAATTCTCAGAATGGCACTATCTATTACTGGGACTATATTGAAGCTTTGCCATCTTGGCAGAACCTGGCACAAGCTGGCATAGACTTTAATTCCCAGAGTTACCTGATTCAAGTCATGATGAGGCATCACAGTAGGAGGGGAGATAAAATGGAAACTGGAGAAAACATCAACAGCCCTCAATTATATAAACAAAACAAAGTGAGAAAGAAATATTATCTTGCCACTTGAGAATTCAGAAGAGCTCCATAAATTATGAGTCTCAAGAAATACTAATAGTATTCTTTTTCTTGCCATCTTTACTCACATTTGCTAATGAAAGACCTCCTTTTCATCCCTGCCCCAAGCTCAGATAGCCAAATGATTCCAAATGGCTTTAAATGATCACTTATCCATTTACTGAGAGCAAATAACATTTTCCTCCCAAACAACTCTACCAATGTCATTTTAAAGAGTCAGATAATTTTAGAACTGCAAGGGAGCTTAAGGGGCATCTAGTCTGACTCAAAACTGAAAAAGAATCCCCAATACGATTGACCTAACAACTGATTATCTAGCCCTAACCTGAAGATCTCCAGTGAAGAAGAACCCATGACTTCTTGAGGCAAACCATTCCAATTTTGGGTAGCTCTGCTAGCCTAAACTTGCCTCATTACATTTCCCCACCACTGTTCCCAGCATTGCCTCTTTCAGTGCAGGTGATAGCCCTTAAGATGCTCTTTCAAGCCACTCTCCAATCTAAACATCTTGAGTTCCTCCAACTAAATCTCAAATGACAGCAATTCAAGACATTCTCCTTTGGGTGCTTTCCAGATTATTATTTTTCCTAAAATATGCCACCTAGAATTAAATGTAATATTTGGCATATGAACTGACCAGGTCTAGGTCCATTGGAACTCTGACCTTCTTATTCATTAGAGATTCAACTACTTGCATGGTGAAGGTAGGTTGGCTAAAACTTAGGTAGGTTTATAACATTTTGTTCCTTATTTACAAGTATATTATACCACTTGTATTATAAGCTTCTCCACTTCTTACCTCCTGCAAGGTGATAAACTTTTCCTATTTCTCTTCACTATATCCTTGGTCATACAGACTTGAAATCTTAGAATCATCTTTAATACTTTTCGTATTCCTCATTCTTCTCTCGATTCCTCGCTCTTTCCTTGACCATTTTTCCTTCATAATACTTCTCACATTTAGTCCTTTCTATTCCTACTGCTCCCAACTTGGTTCAGTCTAGATGACAATAATCCTAAAACTGTTTCCCGTGCATCGTTCTCTCTTCTCCAACCACACAAGCGGTCCGCTTTCTCTGAAAATACCGCTCTCATCATGTCACTGCCCTCTTTAAAAGCCTTGTCTTCATTGCCAATAGTTAATAAAGTTAATAAAGTACAACTTCTTTAACTTGGTATTCCAAGACTTCCACTGCTGCCTCCAGCCTATCTTTAGAACCTTGTCTTCTACTACAGGGCAACACAAATCCTCTGTTTCAGTCCAGCTGGTCCCCTCATCATCCCCTGAGTTACACCATGTATGTAGTAGTCACCAGCTTCCTTCTTTCATCTCTACCAATTTCAGTCATGCCACATGAGGCCTTTCATGATGTCCCTCCAAGCTAACGCCTTCCCTTCCTTCATCTTGTATCTATTTCATGTATAGTTGATATATATTTGCATAGGTACAAGTTGTCTCCCTTAAAAGAATTTAAATTACCTGAAATCAAGGACGACTTCATTTTTTTGTTTTTTGTTTTTCTTTTTATATCTAGCACAGTGATTGGTACACAATAAGTATCTAATGAGTGCCTGTTGACTGAACCTGAGGTAGACAGAAGTCAGCCAGAACAATATCTCCCAGGACCACAATAACCTCTTTTACATTCTGGAGCCACTTGAAGGTAGTAGACAAAGCCAAGGCGAAGCAGAACTTTTATGTTGGTATTTGTAAGACTGGCCCATTTTGCACAGGCAGAGGCAAAACTAATTCCCTTGGCAGGGAAAATAATGAACCAGGTAAAACATTTCCTTGGTGGGGCAGGGGATCTCTTGTTCTTCAGTGCTTTCTTTGTTAGTCAATAAACATTTATTAAATTTTTACTATGTGCTAAGCCCTATGCTAAGTGCTAGGAATATAAAGGACATAAATATGGTCCCTACCCTCATTGAGTTCACATTATAAAGTGGGGGAAACATACAAAGTGATATTGTGTGTACACACACATACGCACACATACACACACAGCAGATGGAAGGTAATTAAATGGAAAGCAGCAGAAGTTGGGCTAGCTGGGGGTTATTATTTTATCAAGATCTGGTAATTTGATCAGTATAGCATTAAAAGTGTAAATTAATTTTTGTGACATCTTCATTTTAATTATGACAATAATTAAAGCAATAATATAATTATTATATTATTATATTATAATATATATTATTATAATAAAGCAATTATTCTATAAGAAGCAATAAAGATTTCTTATAGAAAGTAGGACTTAAGCTGAGTCTTGAAAGAAGTCAAGAGATAGGGGAGAAGAGGTAGAGCATCCCAGGCATGGAATAATTTCTAAATATGAGGTTATCATGATATGACTGTATGAGTACAGAAGACGACGTACATACGAAAGATGTGAAGGTAGACATGAGAAGACATAGTATGGAGTGAGTGTAAAAGAGGACTGAGGGATGATGCTGAGATTGAGAGAGCCTGGGTGACTGGGAGGAAGGCAGTACCCTCACTAGTGATAAGTTGAGAAGAGGAGAGAATTTAGCAGGAAAGACAGGAAAGAGTAGATGAGATTTGGAGATGCTGAGTTTCAGTTGAGAATGAGGCATCCAGTAAGAGATGTGCAAAAGACAGTTAGTGGTGAGAGTCAGGAGCTCAGGAGAGAAGTTAAGAATTCCATGTGTAGTTCGGAGAATCTTCTGCATACTGGGAATAACCAAAACCAAGGAGCTGAACAAATTGCCAAGTGAGAAAATTTAGATGAGAAATAGTCCAGGAAGAGTGAGGAGAAGAGGGATGGCCCAGGACAAAGGGTAGACACGTATGGTTAGGAGGCATGATCTGGATGAAAAGCTAGAACAGTACGGAAGCATTGAACAATGTTGGGGATGTTCTACAAGGTCAGTGATAGCTGTATCCTGGAGAATACCTTCTGAGTTCTTCCTTTTTATCTTGACTCTGCTTGAGTGTGGACAAAACATGAGAGCATGAGCTAGATATGTGTTATATTTCTTTTATGGAAAAGCTTATACAGTAAAACAATAAACTCAAGACTTGGATAAGTGAGCATGAAGATGAAACAAACCAATTGATAATAAGCAATCTGAAAACAGAAAATTTGTTTTCTCTGTATACTGAATCATCTGAATATTTCTAACTTCTATTATAGTCAATGCATTAATAATGTAGGAAATGGCCAACAAGTTATTTTTTATTAATTCCTGAATGTTAGAGGATATTTAAATTTTTGTAAATGTAATCATTTCTAGTTTTATTTATCAAGGTTTTAAAAAACTTTACTATCCCTACATGGGATATAAACAGTTCAGGAATTTATGGATATCAAAAGCATTACGACAGACAACAATCAATTAACTTTCTAATGGATTAATTTGTCTGTAATCATTTTAGTGACATTATCACCTACATTTTCTGAATAACAGAAATGTCTAACAAAATTTTCTTTTCTATAAAATGAGAACAGAAATATAAGCTTTAAAATCACTTTAAAACACATCAGATGCTTCTGAGTACCTCTCTACGATACTTCTTCATGGTAACAACAGTAATGAAATATTACCATTTATTAGGCAATGAATTACTGCCTCAGATTATGAGAGCACCTAAAGACAATATGCTTTGAGTTCAATGATGTTCTCCTTTTTTTATAATATAATGAAGCTGTGTAACCAAGTTAAATATTTTGTTAAAATGGAAGGAAAAATGATTACTATTAAAGATGAAAATTATATCTTGAGATAACTAGAATTACTACTTTTACGAGGAAATTTTAAACTTGAAGTATCATGAGTAGTTTTTATACACAGAAATAGAGAACATTATTTTTCTAACTGGTAGTTTTTGAGTTCTAGACAACACATTTTAATCAGTTGCTTGGTTTCAGTGGAAAAGAAGGAAATAAACAGTTATTCCTTTAAAAAGCCCCAAACATGTTCTGTCACATTAGCACTACTCTTTAAAAAAAAAAAAAAAAAAGGAAAGCATATCTACACCAGAAATAATCTGAATCGAAAATTTATAGTACCAGTAGTCAGTAGCACATAAGGGACTCCAAGTTGTCCAAATGAAACATCCCTACCTCTGTGTGACCAAACTTGGACTTTCAGCTCAAATTGGTGAATTCAGCTTTCAGTATGTATGAGAAATGGGCCTTATATTAGTATTTTCATGAATAGGTTGCACATTTTTTGAGACTTTCAGTGAAGCTACTAAGATAGGGCATTCTTAAAATTAAATGTCATCTCTTTCCTATTGCTTTCCTCTAACCCTTTGTTTTACTGTTTATGTGCCTGGAACCATACCACACAATGACACTTCATTAAAATGAAGAAATTAAAGGTAGCTACGAAATGGTTCTAAGCTATACCTGATTTCAATTGGCTGCCACATCTGTTACCCCCCCTCCACTCACCCACCCATCTCTTTGGCTGTACATGCTGACAGAAACTTCTGCTTTAGAAATTACTTGGAAGCCCAGAAAAAGCAAATACACAAGGTTGAGTTCTATTTATCTAAAACATATCAACAAGAAGTATGCCATACTGCATTCCGCAAGACTGCTAAATGTGTGCACCTAGGCCTTAAGGAAAAAGCTAATTGTTTAAACTGCTCTTTACAATTCCTTAATTACTTTGCTTTGCCAAAAATAAAGGTCATTAAAATCATGTGGAAGCTTGACTTAAATTTCAGAACTAACCTACAAGTTGTAGCATCTTTAACTATGTTCCATTTAACACATTTAATAGATGTAAAAGCTCACAAGTGATGATATAAAGGATAATTTATGCTTGCAATGCATTTTTGTCCAATTAATAGATTGCCTGCGTGTTGCATATTTTGCATGACAAAAGAGCAGAATATTAAACTGCCATTCATAATGAAAATGCACTTTGCAAATTAAAAGTGCCGAAACAGAAATTTTTCACCCTGTTTAGGAAATAAACAGTCCTTAACCAATTAAACTGCATTGTAATAATTCTATGATTTATTGCAAGTTGTTTAACTTTCAAAACTCGGCTAACCCATATTAAGGTCACAATCCATCATGTCTTGCTTGGAAAGCCAGCAAATAATGGCTGTTGTATTAGCTGCTTTTGATGATAGTATGAAAGAAGTATTAGCACTTGTCAACAAAACTGCTTACAACCTAACATTAGCATGCATGGGCTGGTGCACCTATTTATTATTCTGGCAGCTTCACACATATTGTTACAAGCTTATAAAACATTTTGTCGGGTGGAAACCAAATGTACACTGTTTGGTTTTCTGATAGACTGGCAGCGTAAATGTCTGGGCTGACTTAGTTTAGTTTAAGTGTAAATAGAGACACAAATTCTTCAACCTGTTCTCTTATTGATACTGAAAAGTGCTGAATTATTCAGCATCCAACTCTTCTGTTTGTGTCTATCACAGTTATCAATTACCCATCAGTCTTCTTGTCAAAACAGAATGGATTAATCTGGCTGAAAACAAGACAAATAAATGGATACTTTAACAGGGGTACAGGGTTGCCAGACTGTCAAAGGGAAATCCAGGCAATGACATTTGCCGTCAAAAATGGGATATCTGGCTTAAGTGAGCAAATGATTCCCCTTTACGAGCCAAGAATGCACTTAGCTTACCCTAAGTAAATTAATCTGCCTCCTTTGACTACTAATGCGCTATCATCGTGATAATAGCGGTGCAAGTTCTTTTTGTTGCACGGCCGACATGCCTTCGTGCCTTAATACTTTTGTATGTAGTTTTTTTTTTTTAAAGGCAATACAGATACATACAGATATTTTATCTTGGTAAATAGAGGGTGAATTGCATGGCAAAGAAATGAAGCCATTTAAAATGAAGTCATTGCTAAGAGTTTTGTGCCACTTCATAGACTTCAGCTGATGTGATACCAAGTAACTCTTTGCACAGATGGCTAGTGGAATCCATCCAGCATCTGCAAGGTCCATCCCTGTTTTCTTTCCCAAACATTTTATTTGGAAATCTTGTTTGGCAGACTTCCTGAAACTATGCATGGCTGTTCAAAGTACACGTTTCCAAGCTATCTCATTTGGCCCTTCAATATAAAAAGCCAGTGAAGTGCCTCCTAATTTGGCACCAAAATCGCAGCCACAGACTGGAGTGAGTTTTGGGTTCCTGGCCAAAAAATGTACAAGAATTTTATCGTTGTTGCCTTTATGCTGGACTGTTTTACATAATCATCACTCACATCTGGAGCCATCAGAGCATGACAGAAGCAGAGACCAAGTGCCTTTATAAATTGACAGATTAACCTTTGCCAAAACTCCTCTTTGCATATCTCTTGTTCCATAAATCGAGTGTTTTAACTTTTGTAGACACTGTACATATTTAAATCAAAGAGGGTGAGCTCTGTAAGGACAGGTGCATTCCGGAGAACTGTACCATTCTCTGGCTGGCAGATGAACCTCTCATTCCATCAAACATTTATAGTCCCTTTCATTCCATCAAACTTAACTGTTAATTCAAGGTTGTATGAACAGCCATCTTCAAAATAAATCATCTCTGTTGCAGCTCACTGTATATAGAAACTTCATAAGCATTTTTAAAAATCTCCACAACTTTTTATATTTGAGGACATCTACTAAGGTGACACTGATTACCAAGTCCCATGCTCAACTTCCACATTTCTCTTTAAGATTTTGTTAGGCTGAAAATTTTCAGTCTCATATTCATATAATTTTTCTTTAGTGTATGTGCGTCTGACTCACAGTATGTCAAGAATAATTAGAAGCACACTTATTTGCCTAGGCAAAGCTCACTATACCTACAGTATTGTCACTCAGAATACAATCTAAAATACTGTAGCAGAGCCAGCTTTTCAAAATGTTTCTAGGGCAGCTAGGTGGAGCAGTGAATAGAAAGCCAGCCCTGAAGTCAGGAGGACATGAGTACAAATCCAACCTCAGACACTTCACACTTAACTGTGTCACCTTGGGCAAGTCACTTAACCCCAACTGCCTTGCCATCCCCCCTCCAAAAAAAAAATGTTTCCCATACTAAAGCCTAATTTGAAGGAAAGGAACATCTGTGTGGCTTTAGCCTACTGATTATTTTTCAGCCTAGTTTCTCTGTTTGTTTTGAAATACACAACAGTAATTTGAGAGCAGTACTTCAGTTAGTTTAGTGCACTTTCATCTTTATTAGAAATTATTTACATAGTAAGTCAATATAACTTTCCATTCTACAAATAGGTTTTTTTTTTAATTACAAAGGATACAATTTGAGTTTCATTAATTCTCTTGGAATTTAGAAACCAGGTTAGCTGATTATAAGGGCAATGCTCTTAGCAGTTTTTATAGTTTTAGAAGACCTTACTAAAGTAACCCTACTACTAATGTTCTAGTAGGTGAACAATGTATGGTAGTATGTCAGTGGGCATTGAAAGGGTTACTTGATGAGCCAGGATGATGAAAGTGCCAATGTGCTGTTTTCACCTATTGATTTCATGGTTTTAGAAATGTGCATATATGCTATGTTTATGAGATATATGTATGCATAAATATATACATAAAGAGGTACATACAAGTATGTTCATAAATACACAGGGATGTACATACATGTATACATAAGTATACGTATGTATATAGTCAGACATAGTCAATATATATAATTTTGCTGAACTTAAAAAACTTAACCACAAGGAAAGTTTCAAGGATGGGGTAAAAATGGGGAAGGATATTCTTAGAAAAAATGTGATACACAAAGACAACAATGAAAATATTTTTTTAAAATCACATAACTCTGCCTAGCATTCAAGATCCTCCATAATTTTTCTTTGCCTTGCCTATCTAACCTTATTTCCCACTATTCTACAACATAAACCTTCCACTCTAGTTAGGGTGATCTCATTTATGCTACAGCACACATCATGGTTACTCCTGTCTCAGTGCCTTCCTTCATAGGGTCTCTCCAATTTAGACCCCTCTTCCCTCCATCTTCACCTATTCAAATTCTCCCCAAAGGCTAAAAGTTTCTTCAAGGGCAATGTAAGAGTTACAGGTCTTCAAGAAAGTCTTTCTTGACCACTCTGGCTGGTACTGAATGCACAAACTCCCAGAGCAGTGGCTCTGAAAGCTTTTTGTTCTTAGGACCACTTTCAATTCTTAAAAATTATGGAAGATGCCACTACTCAAAGATCTTCTGTTTATGTCATAGTCATTGATATTTATTTACTGATAGAATGGAAAACACCTGAATATTATTATGAAAATATTTCTGATCTTGTGAATTTCCTGAAAGGGTCTTGGAGACTCAGAGGGTCTCTGGACCACACTTTGAGAACTGCTGTCCTAGAGCATTTTGAACATATGGAGGACTGAATACTATCTTGCCTGATTTACCATTTCTTTTAGGTAGGTATGCTAACTTTCCTTAAATATGATAATGTTTACTTTCAACTTCAATTTATTTAACAAACATATGCTTGGTGCTAGTGAAGATAGAAAGTTTAGATAAGACATTGGGCATACCCTCAATGAGCAAAAACACACTCACACATTGACTATGTGATCATCCTTCATTAAATTATAAACTCCTTGACAGTAGGGCATGACTAGCTTATTATTTATAAACCTCTCATAGTACAATGTTAGACATTGTGTAGCTGTCAAAACATTATTTGCTATTTTTGATGAATATGTAAGTTATAATTCAAATGAAAAATGGCTCTCCCCACACATACACCTCAGTTGAGGAAAATGAAGGCAGAAGATTATGATGCAATATATCCAAGAAAAGAAACTAATAAAGGAGAACTGTAGAAATAATTTCTTGACTTCCATTTTCTTTATCCTAAAAACTAAGTCACTACATTGCAAATCACTAAAGCAAGACAGCTAATGAATTTTTCCTTTAAAACTTCTACAATCACACCAAAACCTTTTTGCCCAAATAAGTCTTGTAACGTTGATCCTCTTCAGTAAAAACCTTCACAGATGGATGTAGGTGGGTAGGTAGATGAAGCATTTATTAAGTATTTGCTATGTGCAAGATGCTGCACTAAGTGCTGGTTATACAAATACCAGAGAGCAAGACGGTCTCTACCATAAGGAGCTTACACCATAGAAGAGGTAGATATAGCACATAAAGGGGAACTTGAAAGGCAGGTGAGCCTGGGAGAGTGCACTTGCACCATGGCCTGGCTTAGAAATGTTAGTGGGAAAGTCAGACTGATTCTGGGCAAGAAAAGCTAAAAGCTCATCAGAGCCCAGGGATGTTCCAGAGGCAGAGTCCAGGATTCTGGGGTTAGGGGTGAGGAGGAAGATGGCGGGATTCCAATGAATTATCCCAATTCTTAGATTCCTATAGCGGCCAATATGCCCAGAAATAAGCTCTTCTCTTTTTGATCTGTCTGATTCAGCTGCTCAATGCCATGACTGTTTGTTAAGCTCTTATCACGTGTAAGGAACTGTGCTAAGTGCTGGAGACACCAAAACAAAAATTTAAATAGTTCCTGCCCCTTCGTAATTTATATTCCACTTGAGGGAACAAAATATATACGCATAGAAGGAAATACAAAGTGATTGGGAATAGGTGCACATGAATAATTGTAGGTCTCTTATAAGAGGTGACATACAAACTATAGCTTGAAGGAAGCTAGGGATTCCCAGGGGCTGAGGTGAGGAGGGAGGGCGCTCCTGACATAAGGTACAGTTTATATAACAGCAAAGAGGCAGGATGTGGAATACTGCCTATAAGAAGAACAAGTAGTCCATGAGTGGGAGGGGAAATAAGATGGATAAGATGGGTTGAGTTAAATTGTAACGCACTTTACTGCCAAATAGAGGAGTTAGTATTTGATCCTAGAGGCAATGGGAGCTACTGCAACCTTTTGAACTGAAGAATGAAATAAAAAATGGACTTGGCAGATGGGTGGATGATGGATTGGAGAGGGGAGAGACGGGGGGACAGGAAGAATGGTTTGTAGGCTACGGCAATTCTAGACAAAGCAGTGATGAGAACTGAACAGGGGTGATGGCTATGTGAGCAGAGAGAAGAAAACAAGTGTGAGAGATTTGTAGAGGTAGATTCGACAAGTCAATGAGACCTGGTAAACAGCTGGGTACAGTCGGAGAGGGAGAGAGAAGAGAGAAGTCTGATTTCAAGGTTGCAAACCAAAGTGACCAGAAGGGGGATGGTGCCTCCAATAGGAGCAAAGAAAATTATTTTGATTTTGGATACATTAAGTTTTTAGATGCCCACAGGACATCCAGGTAGAAATGTCTAGTTGGTGATTCTGGACTGAAGATTAGGAAAGAGATGAAGTAGAAAAGAGAGGGTATACACATAAACACACACACACACACACACACACACACACACCCATATATAATACATACACTCATGTATATGTTTGTATGTCTATGTATGTGTATAAAACATCTAATATAGTTAACCATCAGCTATGAAGACATATCATCTACACAGAGTTGACTATTAAGTCTGCTAGTATGGGTGAAATCATTGAGAGATAAAATATAAAGAGAGAAGAGGGGAGCTAGGGTAGAGTCCCAGAGTATACCAATAACTATAAAGAGGAGGGGACTGTGATGATGAAATAGACTGAGAACTAAGAATCACATAGAAGAAGAACCAAGAGAGAACAGTGTCACAAAAACTGAGGAAGGAGGGAATATTCAGGAGGAAAAGGTGTTTAATAGTGCCTAATGCTGGAGAGGTATGAACAGGCTACTGGCTCATTCACCATCTTGGAGAGCACAGTTCCTGTTGAATGAAGTCAAAAGCTAGACCACAAGACGTTGAGGAGTGGATGGAAAGGAAGCAAAGATAGTGAGTATAGACATCATTTTCTATCAAAGAGGGCAAGGAAAAGGAGTAAGCATTTCTATAGTGCCTACTGTGTGCCAGGCATTGTGCTAAAAACTCTTTTACAAATACTACCTGTTGATCTTCACAGCTCTGCAAGGTAGGTGCTACTATTACCATTCAATGAAGAAACTAAGGCAGTCAGAGTTTAAATGACTTGCCCAGGATCACAGTCAGTGACTGAAGCTAGATTTTAACTCAGGCCTTTCTGACTCTAGACTCAGAGCTCCATCCACCCTCCTGAAAGTGGAGAAAGAGAGTAATACAAGTATAAGGAATTCCACATCCTCCAGAACCATCCTCTTATAAATAAATGCTTTTATCCAGAGACTAAATTATCTTGGTGGTAAACACAGGAAATATCAGATCAGAAATAACTGTGTTGGTAATTTAGGATCTAATATGACACCTCTATAAGTGAGCCACAGACCAGTCCACTGTAGAAGCATTTCTTCTCCTCTTGGTTGGCTAAAGCACCAAATCTTCCTTGAGCTTGATTCACAGGTCTCAAGAAGGAATCATTATGTCCTAAAGGAAAACTAAACATTTTATTGTTTCCTCTTCAAATACTTATTAACCATTAGTTAAGAAATTCTGACTTGGCAAATTTTGGACTTATGGTATACTTAAACATTTTTGGTTTTGTTTAATTGGTACAGTAGATAGAGTGCTCAGTCTGGGATCAGAAAGACCTGGCTTCAGACACTTGCTAGCTGTGTGAGCCTGGGCATATCATTTAACCCTGTTTGCCTCAGTTTACTCATTTGTAAAATGAGCTGGAGAAGGAAATGGTAAAACATTCCTGTATCTGATAAGAAAACTCCAAATGGGATCACAGAGTCAGACATGATTGAAATGACTGACAATATCCATGCCAGAAGTGCCATAGTCACTTGGGAGTCCAACCCCATTGCTGACTGGCACAGTAGCTTCGTTATATAAGCTGGGCCAGTTTGTCCCTTCTTAGGCAGCCCGATGAGCCCTGATCCCAGTGACTTGCCAAAAAAAAGTACTGGATTTAGTACAAACACCCAATTGGCTATCTTCCTGTAACAACTCAGGCCTCCTGAGTTCAAGAGATCCACCAGCCCCAGTTTCTCCAGGAGTAGAAAGTACAGGTATAATCCAATCCAGACTCTATAAAAAGATTTAAACAGTGAGACCATGCATGTGAAAAACTTTGAAAACCTTGAAGTATGAACAATAACTGATATTTATAATTATTTGTGACCTCAACTCTTTATAATCAGAGAGCAGAATCACAGTCTGTGACTCTTGAGAGGAATTGAGTGAATCGTTTCAAGATAATGGTGTTGCACATCATCAAGAAATGTTTATTGCTATGATGTCTCCAGGTATGTAAGTGGACAAATCTTTAGAAAGCTTCCTGGGATTTTTCATTGTTTTGTTGGGATAATAAAATATAAGCCTCTCATAAGGGCAGTGGGCTGGATTCTGTTCTTCCGCTTTGGAAGGGATTGGTAACAAATATTTCTGGTTGCAAAAAAGAGAGGAGAGTTTCTCTCAGTTCTGTTACTCAAGATTTAAAAACACTCTTCCCTTTCAGATCGAAGCACACTATTTGCTCTTTTTTGGTTTTGTTTCTTCTTTCTTTGGTTCTTCCACATTGCTTCTAGTTCTTCTTTACAACATAATTAATGTGAAAATGTTTAATATGAATGTATCTGTACAGCCTATATCAGACTGCACATTATCTTGAGGTGGGGACAGGGGAGGGAGGGGGAGAAAATTTAGAACTCAAAATCTTACGAAAGTGAATGCTGAAAAACTAAAAGAAAAGAAATAAATTGTTTTAAAAAAATATTATTCCCACGGTAGCCTGTAGTGATCACTGCTAGCTTCCAGGTAACCACTCCCAAGAAACAGATATTCTGAAAAAGACATTACAACTGGGTAGACCTCCCCTCAATGTAAGGAATCACAGCTTGTAAGTGTGTGAGGCATGATTTCAACTTCTATCTGCCTGTCTTAGTGGATACAGGTCAACATTCTATCCAATAAGTCACCCTGCTGTATCTACTATGCTACAAACAACTTACCTCATAGGGATGTTCTAAGAACCATTCTAATGAGATAATGGCTGTGAAAGTGCATGTAAAGTGGAAAATACCATATAAATGTAACTAATCAAAGTAATAGCTAGCTAGTATTTATACAGTACATTAAGTTTTGCAAAGCACTTTACAAATATTTTCACTTTATATCCATCCTCACAACAACCCAGTAAGGCAGGTGCTATTAGTATCCTCCTTTTACAGATGAGGATACTGAGGCAGATAGAGGGATAGGTGATTTGCCTAGGGTCAAATAGCTAGGAAGTGTCTAAGGTTGGATTTGAATTCAAGTACAGGGTGACTATTTCAGTGAATCTAAGGTTACTAGACAAGAAATGTCTACTTCTGGAAATGAGGTCAGAATGTCTATGAAAGGGGGATTTTTTAAAAAAATGAGGCATGACTTAAGGGTTCTGGAACTTTTGGCAGGTCATTAAGAAAATGCTTTATCCAAAAAAATATGTATATAAATGTAACCAGTATTTTTTAAGTTCCTACTGTGTACAGAACATTATGCTAGGTGCTGGGGGAGACAGGCAGAGATAAATAGTTCAGATAAGAAGATCTCTGCTTTTAGGGAGCAGGAAACAAACAAACTGAGAATATATATGTTGTGTTATATGATTAGATTTAGACAAAAATGTTAGAAGACTGCAGAAAGGAAGAGGAAAAGTGAACTTGAGAGAAAAGGAGATTGAAAAGGAAAGATAGAAGTGACAAGAAATGTCAGATTTTGTAAGTCAAATGCAAAAATGAACCAGGAAAGAAAAAAAAGGATGAACATAAACAGAGATAAATACAAATGCATTAGTGATACAGACTTCTAGTGTACAGCAATATAAAAATAATTATTTGGAATTAATAACAATTATTTGGAATTAATAACAGCAAAAAGAGAGAAACAGGATGGAAAAGAACAAAAACCATAATGGTGTTATGAATTTTAAAATCATTCACTTTTTTTTGGAATTAAAATCATCATTATATAATAAATGCTAATACTTATTTCTTAGAGATGTGACATGGAAAAACATTTCAAATTATCATATATCACAGTCTTTCTTTTAATGTCATTTTGATGAGTAAATATATACATTATCCTAGTTATCAAAACAGGAAGCAGTAATAGAAGTAATATAAGACCAAAATAGTTATCTTGCAATAAAACAGACTTTGACTGCCCAGAGGGGTTATTCAAAAGAAACACTATTTGCTTTCCAAAATAACTAGGTGTAGGGTCCCAGAGCACCTTCCCTCCCCCAAATTAAGGGTGACATGGTTAATGAAGCTCTCAATACCTCACTAGGAAGTAGAAGTGGTCTTATCTAGAAATTGGTTCCATAGCATAATGACAAGATAGCATTATGGTGGGGCTTAGTATATCATGAAATAAGTCCTTCACAATCCTACTGGGTACCTGGTAAATTCTAGGCCAATGGTAACAGTCTGCAATGTCAGGTAATCCCTTACGGGATTATCATATATTGTAGATTGAGCATACCTGTTAGATTTTTACAAGAAAGCAGGAAACAAAACATGCACACAAGTAACTATAGTTGTTACTACTGATTTTTAAATAGCCCTGTCAATTAAGAAGGGAAAGGAATTTTGTTTTTTCCTCCTCCTCAGCTTATATTTACTGAAAATCTCCCAAACGTACAACACTGCAGAGGAGTTTACGTGATGCACGGAAGAAACAGACCAAATCCTTGTTTAAATATAAACACAACAGAATTATTTTCTCTATTTTCTACTACTTAGCTCAAAATAAAATCAGCCATATTGTATAGTAGTACAACTAATCTTCTGGGTATATTAATCATGCAATGGTGACCATATCCAGAAATGTTTCTCTACAAGAATATTTGTTATAGATTCATAATTATGTAGTGTTGCAAAGGAAGTTTTTTGATCTTCATGTTTTCCATCAGACCTCCTCCTTTTCCATCTCCTCCCCAACCTCCCCCCATTTGTTAAATGAATTCCACCCAAAACAGTACTTTAAAAACTGACGCATTTTTCAGCTGAGATTGCGATCTGTTCTTAGAAATTCAAATGTATTTCCAAGAGCAACAGGCTTTAAGATTTAGCTAATGTTTAAATTACTATACTGAGGGACTCAAATCCTTAAAAAATAACAACAAATTATGATCAAACACACTATACTGGTGGACACAAATCCTCCATAAATAATAGTTTTGAGTTATGCCATCATAGGTTTTCTCTAAGAGTTTGAAGGAATAGTCCTGGCTTACCTCAATAGTTCTGCTGAAAAAAAAATCAAAATTGTTGATAAAATTATTAAAAATTTTATTAAGTAATAAAATTAAGTTGGGATGTATATCTGCTCACAGGACACATTCCCTTTACAGTAACTGAATAATAAAAAATGAGAATAGGACAGACAGGGGCACCATTACAAATATGATCCCATTTAAGAACGCTATTCTGCAGCTCATGTTAAATACAAAACTTCTGTCAATTGACATATTTAAAAGGATAAGAGTTACGTTTGGGGCAGAAGGATACGGCTGTTTAAGATTATATTCCTTTTCTTGGTACTTGTCCTAGTTCTAGCTGGACAGTCAAATCTAAGGAGTAAACAAAGCCCTTTTGACTATCTCTGTTACTCACGATGCCACAGTTTTGTATTCCGACTAAAAATTAACGAAACTAGTCATTAGCCCTGGCCATGGAGGCAATTTTTATATATCAAATGAGATACTCAGTGCAAGCTAAACGAGAGAGCATTTGCAATTTAAAATATAATTCATCATAATGAAAATGTAAAGCAGTAGTTCTGTTTTATTCGGTATGGCAGGTTAGGCATCCCCGTGAAGCTACATTGAAGCAAAGATGAGATTAATAATTAAATTTGGTTCAGAACTGTGCATGTGGGGCACCACAAGCTTTTATTCTGTAACCAGCTGCTGACCCTAATATGGATCAACCAATTAGACATCTCTATTTAATTGTTGGGTGACCCATCTAAAACTCACTAGGAATTTTCATTATAAACAATACTCAACAGCCTAAAAGAATCCTAGTTATCCCCCTGGTGGAGGTGGTTGGTTTGATAGAAGTACACAAAGGAGTTCAGCCAAAGGGAAAAAAAAATGCAAGATCATTTTAGGCTGTGTTCTGTAAAAGAACATCTTAATATAATGAGCCTTTTTTCAATCTCCCTTGGTGAAGCATCAGCCCTCTCCGATAACCCCACACAAAGCAAATACCATTCGTCTGAAGTTACATTTGCTCCTTGTTATCACAACTTATGCCACTTAATTCATTATTCAACGAATTCACTTTCTTGTTTATTAGATGCAAGGTAGCCGCTCATCCCTAAAGGCCTGTATGCAAAAGACTGCTTGTAATCCTGTCACTTCAAACCTCTCTAGGCTTTTACATTGCTGCAGGAATTAAGAGGAAAGAAGCAAACAATTTAGATTTATTCCTGATGATATTAAATCTGTATATGATGAAAATGAGAGAGAAATGTTACCTGGCTAACTTGAAATTTGTTGATGCAGATCAGGGAAATAAGTTACTACTTAAAGACACCAAAGTTCATATTTATTCCTTTCCCTCCCTACCCCTACCCACAATACTAAATAGTTGGATTATATATCACAGTTTAAAAAGGAATTAATGAAATGTATTTGTTTTTCATACAGGTTGCTTCCAGGAAATTAATACAACTCATCAAGCACATTTCAATCCAACAGCTCAAAGTGCTCAAAACTGAAATGGAACTTATCTGAAATTTTAAAATCTGGTGTTGGAATGCCTATTCTAAGATAGTTCTAAAAGCTCTGGTCCTTGGATTTTTACAAAGAATATTGCTGATAACTTTAATGCTTTCATCATAGGTATTTACTCGGTGATTATTTTTTGACTTTTACTAATAAAATTTGTTAACTACATTTTGAATAATATAAAAACAATGTGATATTTCAACTCTTTGTGAAACATACTATAATAGTCAGATATTTCAATTTGATTCTGTAATCTTATGCTGTTAAAATCATTAAAATGCAAATGAATTACTGAATTAAGCACACTTTCACTTCACTCTTAGCACAATTAATATTGTATAAAATTATCTGCATAATTATACACAGTATGTTTACATAAAACACTCTGGAAAAAGCTACAAATCAGAGCCTGAGTGTAAAATATTTTAAGTACTGTGTTGGAGTCTTCTAAATATGGAAATATAAGTGGTTGTTTTAGTACTGATGCTTTACTTAACTGCAAACAGTCTTCTAAATTTCCTACTTTACTTATTAACATGCTAAATAACTCTTGGCTTTTAAAAAAAAATCTAGTGTATGAAGTTAGGCTGCATGTGTTTTAAACCTGTATGCGTTTTTCACAAAAGTGAGAGGCAATTATTTTCTACTGCTAATTTACATTGGGAACTACCAATTTGAGATTCAGAGTTAATTCATCAACAAAAGCCATAGAGAACATCTAAGAGCAGCACAGTATATACAGCTATGCCCTGAGACAATACAGTAAACAGTTCAGGAATATAAAAGCCTTTTAAAGGCAAACTCCTTTTGTGAATAGTTATGACCAGTTCGGGAAAAAAAAAAGTATGAAAATATTTTAAACTTTTCTAGGGATGGAAACCAGGACTTTGGAAACTCATACACCTTGTAATGGTCATTTTCATAATTGTTGCCATTCTCCCAAAATATGCATTATTAATAAAGTGATGAACAAATTGATTCACCTCAATAATTAACCTTGTACTACAATATGACTACTTCAGGTAGCAGATTAACGTTTTTTTATTCAGTTTAAGACATAAAGATAGTAAGGAAATCAAACTCATTAAAAATACTACAAAAATCAGTTGTTTCCTGCCATTCAGAGGGCTTAATATCAGCAATCTGGCTCTGCTGGGTTTTTAAAGAGCTTCAATACATTTGGCCATGTATCCCCTGAAAAATACTAGACAAAGCCCAACAAAACAAAATGGAATTAACAAAGAGTGCAAAGGAAATACAACTTTTCTGTTGATATTTGAGACATATAACTTTATTCATTATTGTACAACTCTTGGATTTTTGCATGTGGGAGATTTTAAAAGTCACCCAGTGATTTTTATAGTGCAACCGTATGCTAGATAAAGATATTTAAGCTGTCAGTATAAACTGCTTCTGTTTTCATTTTGCATTTAATTTCAATGCCAGACTCAAGGCATAAATTTTTCATCACCTGCAATGCTATGAATAAAAGATTAAAAAAAAGAACTGAGAAGAAATTCTAACACATGCGGTGCATGCAGCACATTGTGCAGACACAGTGTTCATCACTTGATGTTTAATTTCCATCCTTTTTTACATCAAGAACATTATTATTGGGCTTAATACATCATGGAGCTAATTTCCACTATTTTAGTTCTGTAGAACTAAAAGTTTTACCAAGTTCGTGCCGAATGGGCCATTTCCCTCTCTTAAAATGGGAAGTAGAAACCCAGAGATCACCACATGACTTTGTTAACCTGATGGGTTTTTATTGCCATCTTATTTCTGAAAATGGAATGATTCAACATCACATATTTTTCTTTTATTTCTAGAAATGGCACATAAATTAACCTCATCTTGGGAAGTTCAAAGAACCAAGAATTCCAAAATTGTTTCCAGCTAATTTCAGTTTGTTCCTTATTAAGGCTCACTTCATGTTTTAAGCCAAAGGATATGATCCATCCCAAGAGGAAAAGTTAGGAATTCACTGTTAAAGCATTTTCTTTAGTTTAGTATTTAAAAGCATTTTCCATTCCACAATGCATCTTTGTTGTCACTTTATTAGCTCTCATAAGGCCAGAGATAAACAAAATAACTAATTCTTGGCAATAGTCCCTTTGAGATATGTATGAGTAAGATCTTCCTCTTTTCAGCAGTACTGATTTCAGTATATTAGATGTCATTTTCTAACTTGGTTTTCATAAGGCAGTCAACTCTAAAGAATACTATAGTCTACTGATGTGTCAAAGATAGCAATATTTATTCCCTTAGAGGTTCATGGTATGTAATAATGTCTAGTTTAGTGTCTTTGCTTCTAATTACTCCAATTAATTTCTTATGGTTTTTGGAATTGAATCCAGGGAAAGCTTTGAAAAAAATCCACGTTCTGATGTATAATTTTCAATTTCTGTGGCCAATTAGCTTGGTTGGTTAGAGCATAGTGCTAATGAGATCAAGGTCATAGGGTTCAATTTCCAGATGGGCAAGTTAGCTTTCCTCTGTTCCTTGGTCACAGACTGCCTCCTAATCCTAGTTGGCTGCCTCGAGCACCACTGGTCCCAGAGCCACTAGATGAGAGAATGTGAATGGATCAGTGCAAATCCATCATCACTATTAAAAATAGAATAAGAGGATATACTCCATGGGCTATCAATACCATCTTCATATACAGAGGTCGGCACAATATTGTCATCATTTAAAAATTTAGCATTAAGTGGTAATAATGTTCAAGAGTTATTTTAATGCAATCGATAAAATATTTTATAGGCTCTGATTATGTACCAAAACTGTGCAACAGGCACTGGGGATAGAAATAGAAAGGATGAAACAATCCCTCCCCTCAAGAAGCTTACATTCTATCAGGGATGTCAACATGTACATAAATATGTACATATGTATACGGGTGGGACGGATGTCTACTCAGACTTCTTACTGAATCAATCAGATTTAAGAGCTAGGTATGAATAAGGCCCAGAATAAGACACTGAATCAAAAAGCCCATTCTACTTAAAGTTAACTGTGTGAGAACACCTCTCTTCTGAATCAATTAATCAATCAGTCCATTGAAGATGTCTCAATTAGGTGAGAGCAAGAGACATTTTTGGATTAGTTACAGGGCTTTTATACAAGCCTATGGGGCTTATATAAAGCTAGCAAGCTAGTTCAAATGAATATTTGGCAGTGTAGAGTAGAGAACCGGCCAGCCCATCTCCAGAGGTGGAACTGAATGGGGAGGAGCATGGGGAGGAAGAGTCTGTCTCTTCCTCTGCCAGGACCAGCAGATGACCTTGGGAACTTATGAGGGCTAGAGGATTTGGGTTTCTTGTGAGCTTCTTAGCATCATGCCAGGAACAGCAATGACTAGCAGCAGATTATAAATCAGAATCCCAGGACAAAGCTGATAGTTGATTGAACAAGAGAAACTTCAGGATTCTACAAGGAGCTGAGCAAACATCTCTGCCATGGCAAAGGGGAACTTCATTAGGGCCCCACTAAAGGGAGGAAAGGACTAGCCCAGGACCTGCTGAGCCACCCTTCTTTGTCACCTTATGTGCTCTAAGCTTGCACTTACTTTCCCATGAATTGTTTGAGCTTCTGTTTTGGAGGGATATTCATATACCAACTGCTCTCGCTATCTGATCTTAGCAAATACCTGTTTCTAAAAGCTAATTATGTTGCATGGCTGTATGAGTATAGAGGTAGGATAGGATGCAAGAGATGGTAAGCAAAGGTATAATCTGGCAATTGGTTGGCTATCTGGGATGAAAAAGCCAGGAGGAAAGGAGAGCACTGGGGTCTTAAACTTGGGATGTTGAAAAGAATGGTGGTGACTGACAGAAATAGGGAAGTCTGAAAGATGAGGTGGGGTTTTTTTTTTGTGGAAAAAAAGAGATGATTTTGGACATGATGAGTTTGAGATATTTCCCAGATATTTAATTTGAGATTTCCGATAGAAAGTTGATGACATGAGACTGAAGCTCAGGGAAAAGGCCAGGGCTAAACTTAGAGAGCTGGAGTCACTTGCACAGAGATGATAACAAACCTGGGACTTAATCAACAACAACTGAGAGTTGATAAGTCAGAATGAGAAAGAATAGAGAGGAAAAAATAGGAGGCCCCAGGATGGCACTTTAGGAAACATTCATCATGAGTTAACAAAGAAGACAGAGGAGTCATCAGATGGGTAGGAGGAACATCAGAAGAGAAGGGCATCACAAAACCTCAGAGATGAGAGTATCCTGGAAGAGATGGGGGTCAACAATGTGAAAGCATATCAGAGAGGTCAAGAAGGATGAGTACTGATGAGTACAACCAGCCAATATGGCAATAAAAAGGTCATTGTCACACTGGGGAAAGCAGTTTCAGTTGAGTGATGAGATAAGAAACCAGACTGCAAAGGGTCAGGGAATAAGCGAGAAGAGGAGGGGAAGCAATGAATGTAGACAGTCTTTTCTAGGGAACATGTTTTTTGGATTTTGTTTTGACTATAAGGCAAACTACTTTCTCAAAACATTTATTTGTCATTAATCAGTCATTAGGATCACAGACTCTTAGTTTTTCATAACATCCGTGCGGTGTAAGAAAACATAATTAAAGTCACTTTAGAGATGGAAAAAAAAATGTAAAGGTTAAGCCTTGTCCAAAGTCATGTAAAAGGTCACTGGCACTTCCATAATTAGTATCTAAACCTTCTGAATATCATTCTAATGTGGTTCCTATGAGATTTCCTGACTCTTTATGGACAATCTGAATGCAGGAGGGTGATAGTATAACATAATTTTGCATTCTGTTGGAAGACACTAGGTTTACTAATGATGTATTTGGTAATTCTAGTAATACATATGTGCAGCTTATTCAAATTCACTAAATAGATAAATTAGGAGGTGTCTGTCCCAAGCATTTGGGGCTTAGTATATGTTCCCTTGTAGTATTCATCTATCTCTTCTTGTACACATCTGTATTCCCACCTATACTGCATTGTCATTGCCTTCAAGAGTAAGCAGCTGTGTCTTAAAAGCCTCTTTGTATATCTAGTTTCTAGCACTGTTTTACCACATATGATCAATGAATATTTTTGGGGAGTCAGAATGATGTTTATTTTCAATCTAATCAACTTATCATTTGCTACATATATGTGAATCAATCACTAATCAATTAATGAGCATTAAGCACCTAATATATGCAAGGCACTTCAGTAATGTTTGGAAGAAAAGTACAAAGAATGAAACAATTTCTATTTTCAGGGAGATTTAGTCTAATGGGAAAGGCAGTAAATTTCTATATAAATATATTGTTTAAATATGACATGAAAACATATCCAGAGTAGTTAATTACAAGGTAGCATTTAGAAGCATCACTAAAGGCTCCATGCAGAATAAGGGGCTTCAAATGCATGTTAAAGAACCAAAAAGATTCTTTGAGTCTGAGGGGAGGAGGGAGTGGTTTTAGGCATATGGGAACAGTTAATATTATTGTTTTTGAAACTTTCAGACACAGTCAATGGGTTTATTTGTTTTGCTTGGTTATATTTATTTTCCACTTAATAGTATTTTATTTTTTCCAATTTCATGTAAAGACAGTTTTCAGCATTCACTTTTATAAGATTTGATTATGAATATTGATATCAATCTTCCCATAATATATTACAGAATCATAGAGTACTGGAAGATGAATTATGGATCATCTAATACAAGCTTGTTCTGTTAGAGATGAGGAAACTGAAGTCCATGAAGACAAAAGGACATAAGGCTATACAGTCAGTAAGGGGCAGTGTGGACAGGAACCTAAGTCCTCTAATTTCAAAGCTATTTTCCTTTTCGAAAGACCAAAGCAAAGGTGAACACAACAACACCAGCTACACTATAGTTATTCCAGTTACTGCCCCAAACCTGCCCTGCATGGCACGAGATAGAGTGATGAGAACCTAACAGGGAAATACAAGAACAGAGGAGTATTTATACAGTACACAGGGAGATGGGACTTGCTACTGTTATGGAAGTCAGAACTTAAACTGTGAAAAGCTGTCCTATCTTGGGGATAGGGGAAAATAATGTGTGTTGGTTGTGAGTAATAATTCTTTTTCTCAATATGGTGGGGGGAGAAAACGTGATGGTGGAAATAATATAACTGGATATGTCAAAATTTTAAAAGATTCTTCGACTTTGGAAGAAACTTCCAAATAACTTTTAAAAATTAGGAAAGTATTTATGGAAAACACAATCGGCAGTAAAAATATATGGACATAAATTGTGGTTCAGGATGCCAAGACACTGAGCACACCTAGACTGGGACTCAGAGTACTTTCTTTGACCCATTTCTCTTTGACTCACTACTTCCACATGGGATCCTCCAGGGAAAGCTCTAAATACACTCATAGGATTTCTCATGTCAACAAAGTAAGAGAGGATTCCTTCGTAACTATTTAAAGTACAAACTGCTCATCAATGCAGTTGACAGTCCTATAGAAAATGAACTACACAAAAGACTCTCAGGAGCTCATGAACAGATCCTTAAACACATGAAATACCCAAAGAATCCATTGAAATTCTCCCAGAAGGTAATCCTTTGGAAACTAATTAACAAGCAAGCATCCTCTTCACCTTGGACCTGTGGTCTGAGTAATTCACAGCAAGAGTGGAAGGAACCCAGGTCTCAGCCCAGTGGTGTCAAACTCAAATAGAAATGGATTGTTGTAGGTAGCATATTAACTTAGAAAATCACAAATTAGCATTACCCATATTGCCCTGTATTTTTATTTATTTTGTTAAACATTCTCCAACTACATTTTAATCTGGTTCAGGGAAGTTCTGAAAGTTTTGTGGGTCACTTGCTCCTGTGGATCAACTCTATCCTAGTCCATCCCCCCCCCCCCCAAATTCAGCTCTGTCTCATAATATGTCTCCAGTCTAACTGTATGAGTTAAGTCTTTAATTCTGGGAAAGTCAAATTTTCTCCTCTTAGGATGTGAGCAAACACATCTACTTTGCCATGTGCTTCTGTGGGAAATCTTATCAAATGTTAAACAGTCATGGGTAGGGAAAGTTTATCTTCATGAACTTGCAGAAGGTGCAAAGAACTTAAGGTCCCAGAACCTCAGGCCATCTTGGAACATATACTTAATTTAATATATGCTTCTCCTGCAAGTGGTCATTAAGTGCTCCTTGTGAGCCCTTCCTTTTAGGAGGAAGATGAATATCTTTCTTCCCACTTTCTATACTTAGGAAGAAGGCACAGGGGAGAAGGCAAAGAGCCTGCTGGTTGACCTCTCGGCTTTGAGTCTCAGCGGCCAATGTGATCATCCTAAAGTATAAAGCAGTAACCATGTCACCCACTACTCAATTAACTTTAGTGGTTTCCTATGATCTCCAGGATCAAATATAAAATCCTCTTGTTTTTAGAGCCCTTCACAACCTTTTCCCTTCCTACTTTTCTAGTCTTATACTCGATTCCCCTTTACATTGGGGTCAAGTGACATTGACCTGTCTCCTGGCTATTCTTTACACACCATTCCATCTCCTGATTCTGTCCCCTTTCACTGGTTGGCCCAATGCTTGGAAGGCTCTCCCTCCTCACCACACTTCCTGGTTCATCTGGATTCCTTCAATCTTCAACTAGAATCATACCTTTTGCAAGAGGCCCTTCTTGGTTCCTCCCACTGCTAGTGCCTTCCCTCTGACACTGCTTACCCATTACACTATATAGCTTGTATGTAAATAGTTTTTTGCATGATATCTCCCTCATTAAAATGTGAGGATTTTTTTTGAGGTTAGGGACCACGTTTTTGCTTTTATTTTTACCCAATTCTTACCATAGTGTCTGACACGTTATGTTTGTTGCCAGTTGCACTGACTCACTAGTCTTAAAGAGCAAGGGGGTTTGTGAGATGGTCTCACAGCTTGCTTTATAAAGACCACAAAGAAAGGGATGGATCCTCCAACAGGAATCTAGTCTTTCTGATTCTGTCACTTATCATCAAGAAGACCCTAGTCACTGGAAACTAATCAACTTTTGGTCCCGTTCGTCCTCATTGTATCAGGGCACACTCTCCATGGGACCAAGGACCACAAAGGTCCTTGTCTTGTAATCCCAAGTTGATTGGAGAACTCATTGAACTGATCCAGGGATCAACCCTCATCCCCTTACACTATGTCTCTAGTTAAATATTTGCTTTCTCTGCAAATCAAACAGTGCACATGTATGTCCAGTAATCCTTATAATCAATTCTATAAAGCTCTCTAGGGACCTTTGAAAAAGAAGGACAGACACAATCTGAGCCATCCCTTGACTACTTTTAAAGAGGCCTATTTACTAAATGGGCATTAATTCACTTTACATGAGTATCTGAAAAGGCCTTAGCCTAAAAAACCAAGGTCTCCCATTGCATCCTGGGCCATCTCCAGTCATCTGGGTGAATATATCATCACTGGATCCTCATGGCTCAGGGGGAAAAAGTGAGGCTGGTGACCTGCACAGCCCTTCCTCACTCAAAACAAAATCAAGTGCAAGTCATGTCATCATTTCTCTGATGTCATGGTCCTCTTTGAAAATGAAGGACGAACACAACAACCACAACCTAGGGACCTGGGAAGGTTCAAACACTTTGCCTTTTTGGACTGCCTGCCCCACTACCCTACATTAAGAGTCTCAGCAAGTCCATGCGGCCCCTTCTTGGATAGTCCCCAAACTAACAGTCTTTGGTAAGGGGCCAGACTTCCCCTCATAGGCAGACCTAGGGATTGCATGCATATCCAAATACATATAACTGCAAGAGTTCAATAAGAAAAACAAATTTAAAGTTACAAAGTTTCCATAGCTCACTCTTGGTCTGATGCTAATAAGGGTCTACCCTCATCCAAAATAATTAAAAGTTGCTATTGTTGTTCAGTTGTGTCTAATTCTTTGTGACCCCATTTGTGTCTGGGAAAGACAGAGGAGTGGTTTGTCATTTCCTTTTCTAGTTCATTTTACAGATGAGGAAACTGAGGCAAAAGAGGCTAAGTGACACTTCCAGGGTCATGTAGCTAGTAAGTGTTTGAGATCAGATTTGAACTCAGGAAGATGAGTCTTCCTGACTCCAGGCCCAGCACTTTAGCCCGTGTGCCACCCAGTTGCCCCAAGATAGAAGGCAAAATTAAACAAAAACAGATGAAATAAGTGGAAAATCAAATAATTTTGTCCCAATTCAGAGAGGAAATCTAGATCTATATATGCTTTCAAGGCATGTATAATCCATTCAACAGGGAAGTCAACCTCTCCTTTTCATATGAGAAACCCAGCTATCCTAGTTGAAAGTTTCTCCCATGGATTCCTGTAGCAAAATCCAAAATGGAGATCCTGGGCAAAGCTGGATTTGATCTATTAAAAAATCATAGAAGCAAACTTACCCAATAAAAAGGGAAAGCACCTAGGATTTGTAGCTCATCAGGCATCCCTCTTCCTATGGACCTGGAGTCTCTGGATTCTAGATAAACTTTCTAGACTCATGTCATAAAAAGGCAAGAGGTCTAGATGTGCTAAAAAAAATCAGGACATGGATAAATTCCAAAGATACAAGGCTCTCAAAAAGGAATTAAAAATGCTCTAAATTCTTATCGATTAGAGGAAAGCAAATCAAAATAACTCTGAGGTACCACATCACAACTATCAGATTGGCTAACATGACAAAACAGGAAAATGTTGGAGAAGATGTGGGAAAATTAGAACACTAATACATTGTTGGTGGAATTGTGAACTGATCTAACCATTTTGAAGAGCAATTTGGAATTATACTCAAAGGGCTATAAAAATGCCCATACCTTTTGACCCAGTGATACCACTTCTAGGTCTATATTGCAAAGAGATAATAAAAATGGGAAAGGACCCACATGTACAAAAATATTTATAGCAGCTCTTTTTGTGGTGGCAGAGAACTGGAAATTGAGCGGATACCCATCAACTGGAGATTGGCCGGACAATTTGTGGTATATGAATGTGATGGAAATGATGAGCAGGTGAATATCAGAAAACCATGAAAAGATTTACATGATCTGATGCTGAATGAAGAGAGCAGAACCAGGAGAACATTGTACACAGTAATAGTCAGCCACCTTGTGCTATGACTGACTTTGATAGACTAGGCTCTTCTCAGCAATGCAAGGATCCAAGACAACTCCGAAAAACTCATGATAGAAAATCCTATCCACATCCAGAAAAAGAAATGTGAAATCTAAATGCAGAACAGAGCATACTTTTTGCTCTCTCTTTTTTGCTTCTTCTTTCACATGGTTTCTCCCATTAGTTCTAATTCTTCTTTGCAACATGACAAATGTGAAAATATGTTTAATATGCATGTACATGTATATCATATATATCAGATGGCATGCCATCTTGGGAAGGGAGGAGGGAAGGACGGGGAGAACATTTAGAACTCAAAATCTTATGAAAGTGAATGCTGAAAACTAAAAATAAATAAATTTTTAAAAAAGCATTAGGTTCTTTGGAGTCCATTGGAAATCAATTCCTTACATTCCAGATGTATCCCAAAGATGTTTGGTTTTCCCAAATTGGCACTCACACTAAATGGGTGTGATCTAGTGACCCGATCACCAGAGTGGATAGATTACTCTCTTTGGATAATTCTAATTAAGTGTTCAACTCAGAATTTCAATACGGGGAAACTTTCAAAATGAAGCTTAGGTATAGTCCATGTTTTAATTTTCCCATTTATTTCACAGGCATTCAATGTGCAATATAAGAATTGGGTAAGGGACAGCCTTTATTTTACCTTTGCCTTCCCCATCCCCCACAAAATAAACAGAGAAATGCATAAAGCATTCAAAATGTCCATTAGAACCTCTTTGGAAAAACTGCTGGACAAGAGGCATAGTAGACAGGGTGCTGGACTTGCAGTCAGGAAGACCGGATTTTAAATTAACTATGACACTGAGCAAGTCACTCTGTGATCTCTCTGTGCCATAGTTTCCTCATTTGTAAAATGAGAACTGGATGTGATGGCATCTAAACATCTCTTCCAACTTTAATTATGCTTTATGCTCCTATGAGGTTCTAGTTCCAACCCATCAAATGCACAAAAGTAACTAAAAACAGTGAAATTCAATGTTGGTGAGGTTGGGTAGAAACAGGACACTCATTCATTTAATTTGGCTGTATTCAACAAAAGTTATAAAAAAAAATACCTTTTGAGTTAACAATTCAATTATTGGGAATATGTCCCTGAAAGTGTTATTAACAAAAATGAAGAATTGTTCAGATTTTCAGAATGACATTATTTGTTATTGAAAAGTGACAGTTGATAGTTATTTACTTTACTTTTCTTTATTTAAGAAGTCAATTAGCATGGGCTTCAAATCTTCCCTCTGATGCATAGAAATTAATTAACACATAGTACTTTAAAGTTTGCAAAATGCTTGAAATATATTATCTCATTTGATTTTACAATAGCTCGATAAGGTAGATGGTTCTATTGTCTTCTTTTTACAGATGAAAAAAATGGAGGATTGAAGTCAAGTGACTTGAAAAGGGTTGCACAGGTACAAGTACTTGGGGTGAAATTTAAATTCAGCTTCTCCTGACTGCAGGCTTCACAGTCTATCTACTGATAAATACTATTGTGTCACCACAACTGTCACTCTCTAAGGTTAAAAATTGCTGACGATGTTGATCTACATGAATGGGAGTTTCCATGTCAGGAATTCTCTGTACTGATGAAATCAAGAATCCAGAAAAAATTGTATATAAGTATAAAAAAAACCCTACAAGTTGAAATGTCTAAAAACTGGGGAATGGTGAAATACACTGGGGTTGCTAATGCAATGGAATACTACAATGCCACTAAGAATTATAAGTGTGAAAAATACAAAGAAACTTGAAAAGAAAATTTTATAAAATAATGTAAATTGAAAAAAAAAAAGTAGAACCTTGGATGTAGAATTGGATTTTGCAAATCATAGAGTACAACCTTCTATTTTACAGATTGGAAAAGAGACCCAGAGAGTTTAAGTAATTTGCCTAGGGTCACATAGGTGGAATTCAAACCCTTGACATCTGTTTCCAAATCTAGTGCATTCCTTACTATTTTAAGCTCAGTACACAACATGATCACATAAGAGGAAATACTAACGAGAACTATTGAACAAAGAATCCTGACAGAGGCTCTGAGTGACTGAAAATTATCATGATATTTTATGTACTTTAATCAACTAATTTACATGAAAAGACTATAGTTACCAAGCAGGAATCAACCAAGTATAGTTGGTTGAATCAATATTAAATATTTTTTTTCTGAGGCAGTTAGGTACTATAGCAGGTAGGGTACTGGGAGCCGGGAAGATACCGGCTTAAATTCTGCCTCAGACACGCAATGTCTGTGTGACCCTGGGCAAGTCACCTAACTTCTGTTTGCCTCAGCTTACTTAAATGTAAAATGGGGACAAGGACAACTGCCTCCTTGCAGGATTGTTGTGAGCATCAAATGAGATAATATTTGAAAGTACTTAGCACATCCTATGAAAGGTTCAACTTGAAGTGAGATATCCTCCTCTCTTCCATTCCATCTGGTTTTATAAATGACATCACAGCTCTACTTCTATCATTCAGTCCAAGTGTCACATAGTACCTCCAATGAAGTCTTTCTCTCATACTCCACAGTGGCATGAAAGTATCCCTGGGTGGATGAAGGCTATGTCAAGCTTGTTCAAGGAGCTGATATGAGAAGATTAAAAATGTAGGAAGTGTCTGGGTAATGAAAATCTTGCCTGATTTAACTAATTGACATCCGAATGCATATAAAATACACTACAGAATTATGCAAATCTTCAGTTTGAATCCACTTATATAAAGTTGAGGTATAGATTCTTGTAAAAAGATGCTTACATTTTTCATAATTTAATGTGATTAAAAAGCCTGTAGGATACTTTAGATGTATGAAAAATATTAACAACTTTCCATTTCTAACAAGTAAAAAGAAACAAGAATTGGACTTAATAAAGGAAGGAATTATTTTGCATAGTGGGCCTTATTAAACATAGACTAAAGAGTTTAACTAGGGAGGCTACAAAATTTATTTCCCTAGCAAAATTTAAGAAAAATATAATTTTGGTATAAAATAGGTTAGGTGCAATTTCATTGCAAGTAAGAGTCCAAGCCAGAATTCTGATGGCCCCTTCCAGAGAGGACTATGATCTCTTAATTATACTTTATATATCAGCATCAATGAAGCTCATCATTAGGACCCAAATTATCCTGAGGATACTTTATAAAGTCCATTTAGATTTGTTAGAGATAGGAGAGTGGAGCCAAGACGGTGGAGAAAAGGCAGTAACTTGCCTGAGCTCGTCCCAAAACCTTCTGAAAACCTTTAAATAATGGGATAAAACAATTCTTGGAGCCATGGTACGTTCAAGAGAACAGTGTGAAATAATTTTCCAGCCAAAGACAACTTAAAAAGTCAGCAAGAAAGATCTGTTGGCATCTTGGCCCTCACAAACCAGGAACAGGCCTTGGGAGCCACTGAATCAGCAGGGGCAGTGGATGCTTCTGGAGATTTCAGCCCACAGACAGTAAGGGGATCGAACAACTGGTCAAAAGGAGATTACAGCAATCTCTTTGCTAGCACTGAGGTGGAATTCTGTTGCTTTGCTCATTCTCAGATCTGGGTGTCCCAGTGTGAGGAGGAGCACCAGTATACCAAAGTTTGTGGCCACAGTAGAGAGGGGACCCTCCTCACAGTTCCAGTGTAGAAAAGAGTGCTTGTGGTCACTCACAGACCAGAGTACAGGAGAGGAGTAAACAAACCTATCCTTAGATCATACCATCTTGGAATAACTGAAAACTTACAGGTCTCTAGATGTATCTCTGAAAGTAGTTACAAAAAACACCCCCCTGCCACTTGGGAGAGTGTGCCCTCCATTCTGGAAGCAGAGCCCTACTTTAACAAAAAGTTAAAAGTCAAGGCATAGGTTGGGGAAATGAGAAACAATAGACAAAAATTCTGACCATAGAAAATTATTATGGTTTCAAGGAAGACCAAAACATATACTCAGAACATGATAACCAAGTCAAAGTTCCTACATCCAAAGACTGCAAGAAAAAAATGAATTGGTCTCAGTTTATGGAAGAGCTCAAAAAGGATTTTGAAAATCACATAAAATAGGTGAGGAAAAATTGGGAAGAGAAATGAGAGTGATGCAAGAAAATCATGAAAAACAATCAACATCTTGGTAAAGGAGATAAACAAAAAATACTAAAGAAAATAACACCTTAAAAACAGATTAGGCAAAATGGTAAAAGAGGTCCAAAAAGCCAATGAGAATGCTGCAAAAAGCAGAATTGGACAAATAGAAAGAGAGGCACAAACATTCATTGAATTAAAAAAAAAACTTAAAAAGTAGAATTGGTCAAATGGAAAAGGAGGTACAAGAGTTCACTGAAGAAAATAATTCCCTAAGAATTAGAATTAAGCAAAGAGAGTTCTTGAAAAATCAAGAAACAATAAAGTGAAAAGAATGGAAAATTAGAAGACAATGTGAAATATCTCATTAGAAAAACAATGGACCTGGAAAATAGATCCAGGACAGATAATTTTTAAATTATTAGACTATTTGAAAGCAATGATCAAAAAGAATCTAGACATCATCTTTCAAGAAATTATCAAGGAAAATTATCTGGATATTCTAGAGCAAGAGGGTAAAGTAGAAATAGAAAGAATCCATTGATCACCTCCTGAAAGAGATCTTAAAATGAAATTTCAGAGCTCTCAGGTCAAGGAGAAAATATTGCAAGCAGCCAGAAAGAAATAATTCAAGTATTGTAGAGCCACAGTCAGGGTAACACAAGATTTAGCAACTTCAACATTAAAGGATTGGAGGACCTGGAATATGATATTCCAGATGACAAAGGAACTAGGATTACAACCAAGAATCACGTACCCAGGAAAACTGAGTATAATCCTTCAGGGGAAAAAAATGGATATTCAATGAAATGGAAGACTTTCAAGCATTCTTGATGAAAAGACCAGAGTGGAAGGGAAAATTTGACTTTCAAATACAAGACTCAAGAGAAGCATAAAAAAGTAAATAGGAAAAAAACTTTAAGGGACTTTATAAGGTTAAACTTTTTACATTCCTACCTCAGAAGATGATACTTATAATTCATGAGTACCTCCTCATTATTAGGGCAATTAGGAATCTCTATAGACAGGGGGCACAGATGTGAGTTCAATATGAAGGGATGATATCTAAAAAACAAAATTAAGTGGTAAGAGAGGAATGTGCTGGGAGAAAGGGAAAGGGAGAGGTAGAATGGGGTAAATTATCTCACATGAAAGAGGGAAGGAAAAGATTTTGCAGTAGAGTAGAAGGAAGAGATGAGTGGGAGGAGTGAACCTTACTCTCATCAGAATTGCCTCAAAGAAGGAATAACATACACATTCCACTGGGTATAGGAATCTATCTTACCATAAAGAAAGTAGGAGGGGAAGGGGATAAGAGAAAGGTGATAGTGATAGGAGGCCAGGTTGGGGAGGGGGTAGTCAGAAGCAAAACATTTTTGAGGAGTGACAGGCTGAAAGGAGAGACAGAATAACATACACAGAGGAGGAAATAGAATGGAGGAAAATACAATTGTAACTGAAAAAAATTCTGAAGCAAGTTTCTCTGATGAAGGCTTCATTTCTCAAACATGTAGAGAACTGAGTCAAATTTACAGAAATAAGAGCCATTCCCCAATTGATAAATGATCAAAAGATATGAACAGTTTTCAGATGAAGTAATCAAAGCTATCTATAGCCATATGAAAAAATGCTCTAACACTATTAATTGGAGAAATGTAAATTAAAATAATTCTGAAATACTACCATACCTATTAGATTAGCTAATCGGACAGAAAAGAAACATGATAAATATTGGAGGGGGTGTGAGGAAAAAAATGAGACGTTAATGCACTGTTGCTAGAGTTGTAAACTCTAATGTAAATGTAAACTGATTCATCCATTCTGTAGAGCAATTTGGAACTATGCCCAAAGGGCTATAACACCAAGCATACCTTTTGACCTAGCAATATCACTACTAGGTATTTATCCTAAAAGAGACAAAAGACAAAAAGGAAAAAGGACCTATATGTACAGAAATATTTATAGCAGGTCTTTTCTGGCATCAAAGAATTAGACATTGAGGGGATGCCCATCCATTGGGGAATGGCTGAACAAAGTGTGGTATATGATTATGAGGGAATATTATTATGCTATAAGAAATGATGAGCAGGATACTCTCAGAAAAACCTGGAAATACTTCCATGAGCTGATGCAAACTAATAGCAATATTGTACAATGATCAGCTGTGAATGACTTAGCCATTCTCAGCAAAGCAACGATCTAAGACAACTCTGAAGTTGTCTTGAAGTTATGATGAAAAATGCTATCCATTCCCAGAGAAAAATCTGAAGGTGTCTGAATACAGATTGAAGCACACTTTTTTTTTTACTTTATTTTTTTCTGAGTTTTTTTTTTAAACCTGTCTATCACAACATGACTAATGTTTTGCATGACTACATATGCGTAATCTATATTGAATTGCTTGCCTTCTTAATGAGGGGGTCAGGAGGGGAGGGAGGCAGGGAGAGAATTTGGAACTTAAAAGTTTTAAAAACTTACGTTATAAATTATTTTTACATGTAACTGGGAAAAAATAAAATACTAAGTAATTTTTTTTTAAAAAAGAGATATTTATTTGTTAAAGGGAATATAACTTACTTTTTTAAAAGATAGAAAAAAAACCCCAGTAGTCCTTAGTTCAGTATTTCTAGGCAAATCAATTTAACATCTCTGTACTTTGGTTTCCACAAATAATAATTTATTGGGGAGAGCCATAGCACACTTTCTTCTGAGGATCACAAGGAAAGAAAGAAGTATTTATTAAATGCTTACTGTGTACCAGGCACCGGTTGTGCTAAGCACCAATACCTCATTTGACCACAGCAGTCCTGGGAGACAGGTACTATTTTTATTCCCATTTTACAGTTGAAGAAATTGAAGCAGACCGAGGGTCAGTAACTTGCAGGGGGGGTCACACAGTATCTGAGGCCAGATTTTAATTCTGGTCTTCCAGACTCAAGGCCCAGCACTTCAGTTGATGCACAATCTCACTGCAGTGAGTGAAGCTCTGCTTCACTGAAATCCAATTCACTGGAAGGTCAGGACATCATCCTTGTGACTGATCCTCCTCAAGAACAAAGTCCAGACAAGCATCACCAGCACCACCAGCACCTTCCCTGAAACCAATCTCATAGTAATTCTGGGTTTAAGATAAATCAGTCTTAATCTGTCTTTGTCATCTCTCCCTATCTGAGAAATGAAAATCTGATCCTTTAGAGCCATCCAGAAGTGAAATGCATTGTCTCATTAGGTAATGAGATCTTCCTTACTTGAGGCCTTTGGACAAAAGCTACATGACCACTTGCCAGATAGGTTGTAAAGAGGATTCTGTTAGGTACAGACAGACAGGTTCAGCTCGATGGTCTCTGAGATCCCTTCGAACCTGGAGGTGTTTGATGCTGCCATTAAATCCAAGTGAAGCATTTAGAAAAAAAATGTAGATCTTCACATTTTAAGATATCAATAGGTGATAAACTTAAAAGGAGAATATAATCTGAGAGTACAAATTTGGCATAGACTAATTCAAATACCTTCTTTTTTCCTAAAGTAACTTTATGATGCCAGATTTACAAAGATGATTTATCTGAGGAAAGGTCCTTTAACAGTTTTTACCAGTCTATTTTATTAAAAATGAAAGATTTACTAGAATTCTAGTAATAAAATTAATTCCTTGATAGAGCAAAGGATTCAAAGAGTTAATCTGAAAACTGCTATTACTAAAAGTCTAAAGGAAGGGTAACATATGTATAAAATAGAAAAATAAAATATTTCTTAATCTACTCTTTTAAAAATCAGTATTAATTTAAAAGATCAGAGATAGCTACAAGGTCAGAATATATTTTCCATTCCATGCACTTGGGGAAACATTAATTTAAAATACTGTTCTGGACAATCGGGTCTATTCTGATCCTACAAAAAACATGCAATTCAAGAGAGGAGGGGTGAGGTTTTGGTGGAAAATTGTAGAAAGTTTATGGGTTAGGTTGGGTTTTTTGTTGTTGTTGTTAACAAAATTGAGACCATTAGAGTCAAGACACCTTCTGTTTCTAATCATTTTTCTATTAACTTAGATTTTTTTTTCCAACCTGAGAGTGTGGTGAGATTTTATAGCTAGTTCTATGGATGCACTTGCCAAAGTAATAATGAAATTGCATCTGATCATTTGGAGAATGACCTATGGCCAAAAGTGTTGTTAAGTGTACATTTCTGCCTCCAGTTCTGATTTTTTTTGATACCTTCCCTGTGTGTGTACATATATGTATATGTGCACATATATGAATATATATATGCATATTCACACATACACATGTATATATATACATATATATTATATTGAACATAGTTAAAATGGAAGCAATGACTTATATGATTAAGAAATGTTTCAGTAGAGTCTAATTTCACGTGTATATCCCTGAAAATTGGTATGATTGTCAAAAGCAACAAACCTGTTCAGAAGTTTTACAGTCCATCTGAACTTTCTTACAATTTATATTGGATTAAAATTCTTTGAGAGCAGGTTCTGTGTTATATCTATGCATCTCCAGGGTCTAACATAGTGCTTTGCATATAGCAGACACTTAATATTTGCTGAATGCCCAACACTGTCAGACTTGTTTGTCTCAATTTTTAAAAGGTACACAACTAGTCTGGTGATATTTTTCAAACTTGTATGTTTTTACAGTGACCCATGCATACACAGAGGCAATGTGTTGTGTAATGGAGAGGGAAAGAAATTGAGAGCTAGCCTTGGAATCAGGAAGAAATGACTTGGTTCAAATCTACTTTTTGGCATGGAGACCCTGGACAAGTATATGTATCTCTTTATGTGCTAGGCAATTCTCTAAGACTGTAAATTGCAAAGCAGGTGCAAATCTGCATTGGTAGACGGGGTTTCCTTATGGAGGGTTCCTTATATTAATGAAACCACAAGTCCAGTCCAAAAAAACAGAAGCAAAAACCAGCTGCATATAATTAAACATTTCAAGAATCTGTGATTTTGTAGGTGTGGGCCCTTTTCCCACCAACACAGATTGCCATTCTTTTATGATTCAGTAAATAGTGTCTATGGCCAAAAAAAAAAAAAAGTGATCAGCCTGAGGTCACATTAATGATGAGAATCAACCACCCCAGAGGACCAATCTTGACTTGAAGGAAGATATTTGGGGAAAAGGCTCCTCCTTCTGCCCCTGTGCAAAGGTGTGGCTCCTCCAAAGTGGAGGTTTGCATATAGAATCAGAATCAGGTTGTTTTAATGTCGATTGGTTTCCCTAATCTCCCCCCCCACCTCCCAACCAAACATACTTCTTCCTCTTTACAAAAATGATTATTATGAGACGGCTCTCTGGGAGGGTATGGAGAGAGCTGTGTTTGTCCTTTGTTCTTGAAGAGGCCCATGAGATCAAGACAATGATGTGACTTGCAGTTGACTTTGATTGAAGGGCTGTATACAGGGGGAAAATGTAGATTTTATAAAAACAAAAGATATCAAGAATCTTTTAAAAGAAGAAACACAATCTGTCACCAGATCTATGACTTACATATCATTGACTGAAATGTTCCTAAATCTCTCTGTTTATGATGAGTATATTACACTGCCAGAGTAATATTCTTGTCATAGTCACACAATTGGTCTATTGATCCAACTGAGTATTATATGAGGTGCCTACTACGTGTCTGTCACTGTGCTAGATGGTGGAGATATAGACACGAACACAACTGTCCTTTATTTCCTGAAGCTTGCTTTCTGTGGGAGAAAACATGTACACCTATAAATATACATAGGTGTTTTGGAAGGGAGAGTACTAGAAACTAACCATGAGGAGAGGAATGTCAAACCCAGGCCTTCTTGTTGTATAGAAAGTTATTGTTACATTTTAACATATCAAGTACTACATAATTTGCTATTACCTGAATTCCTAAGTCAGTATTGGTACATGCACGATGTACTCATGTGGTTATGTTATTTTAAGGAAAGACGAAGAGGTGCTATGCAAATCAACATATTTCTTTTACAATTAATTTGGATTTAGTATTCCCATCTCAGTGGACCTTAGGAAGTGACTAGTAGATAAATGGTTTTAATTCTTGGATATGAGAGTTTTCTAAAGGTGATACTTAAATAAAGAAAACTGACTCAGGGTATTCTCTGAAATTTCTCTCAATTCTCTATGATTATTTAAATTATTCACGTTGGAGTTACATTTGATTTCAGACACTACTGATTTAGCTCGAGGCACACTGGCACAGTATACAGGGGGCCGGATTTGGTGTCAAAGATGACTTCAAATCCTATTTCTGACATACAATAGCTGTGTGATTCTGAGCAAGACACTCAACCACTCTGAGTCTCAGGCAATTCTCTAAGACTATTGAAGTTCTATGGATGGTTGCCATCTCTAGTACCAATAAAATCACCGATTCTTGATATTTCATTTTAGCTATTGGATAGAAATCTTGCTTTATCATTTCAGATAATCAATCATAAATGACCCCTCCCCATTCAAAATTCATATCCATACCACTCTTTGGTGTACATTGGATGGATTAACGTAATTCATTATTTAGCAGCATCCAGACTATTGGTTTATAAGGTAAAATTGCAAATGCGCTCGACATAGACAGCACGTACATTGCTGCCAGGCTGCTTTTCACTGAAATTTCAAATTGACTTAAATTTTTCCTTCTGCCTTGTGAGGCTAGCCTTGGCTTTGCCCCTAGCTGCAGTATATTAGAGAATTGTTGACTCACCACACTGTGTCCCTGAAGATTTTCTTGAAGTTTCTAGGGTGCAATTAATGACTTTAGAGTCTAACTACAGTTTTCATTATTATGCACCTTGCCTCTTAAACTCATTGGCTAAAATGATCAGGAACTCTGAGACGCCTTGTGTGTTCAAATTGAGACTAAAGCTTTAAGACTGACTTCACTTGCTCTCATGGTATTTCAGTGATTTCCCCGTTTCTCCATCTAATCTATACTGGCTTAAAAAAAGTTCCTAATATAAATGTAATGGGAGATATTTTTTTATTAATCATTCTTCTCACTGATATTTTTATCACATCCAGGGCTGCTTCCTCCCCTCAACCCTTCTACGTCTTTCCATAAAAGTAATTACGCATGACGGTATTCCAATTTGTACTCATCACTCATTATTCAGTTAAAATGAAACAAAAGTACAACACTAAGTATTTTGAAGTTTATAAAAATTATTTTTTTGCATTACACATATGCCTGTAGATCTCAAAAATTTTCTTTCTTTCATAATATACTGTAATATGGTTACAAGTGCATTGAAATTCATCTTGTTAGAATGGTAGTAATATATCCCACCAGGACTACTGTTCCTAGTAGCAATTTAAAATAATTATTGTGAGACTTGATGCTAGACATCAGGTTTGCAATAGAATTACAATGAGGGAAGTGTATTAGAGACAAAACATTGCTGGAAGAAAACTTCATAATGGCACAATTTGGAACTAAGCTTCAATTTTACAGTAATAGATTCTCTTTATGATGGCACAAAGGAGTAAATGCACTTAGCAAATTTAAATCTATTATTAGTCACACTTTGTGGATTGCAGTGCAGAAAGGAGAAAAGAAATTAGCTTTTTAAGTATGTTTCTTATATAAAACAGGTTCTACTAAGAACCGCATTATATAAAATCTCCTTGTTACAGTTCAGGAATACAGTAAGTCTCCATAACTGCAGAGAGTTTCACGGGCTGAAAAAAAAAACCTTTTTAGCATAGTTTTGGTGGTCTCCATTTTCAAATTATAAGCTTCTAAAGTCAAGATCTGTTCACCATCAATACACCCTTGATTTCAGAAATACAATACACAAAAGAAAGATAGAGTTAATTTGGTCTCTGCTGCTTGCTGCAATCTGTCTCTTTGAATGGAGGGATGCCTGTACTTCACATTAGTACGATTTCTGCCTTTAGCTCTATTACAATTATGGTGAAGAGAATTCAGAAACATTAAATCTGCATGGTCTGGCACTCATCTATTTAAAATAAATTTCAATTGGCAATTTTGCAAAGGAAACCAACAGCCAGAATTTAATGTGTATTTTTAAAAGGAATCATAGTGTAAAATGAAAAACATCCCAAACATAAACACTCATTTACAAGTTAAGTGAAGTTTTTTTTTTAAATTATGGCTGACTTTCACTGTATTTCCCACTGAAAAAAAAAGAATATACAATTGGAATATTGTGTAATTAATTTTTAATGGTATGAATATTCTATCAGTGGTATTAGAATAGCTACATGGATGTTGCTGCAATCCTTCAGAAACACTAAATAAAGTTCTAATCTAAAGAATTTTATAAATATTAAAAGTTCACCAATAATCATTTTTCTGAAAAGAGAGGTAGTAATAGTTTATTTGGGAAGGATTAGTCATAAATTAAAATTAATGTTGGCCAAAGGATGACAGTGAAAGAAATAAACACTCAAAACCGAGAGAATACTTAAAAATAACTAAGTGAAAAGGTAGATAAATTACCTTATAGATACTAAGTGAAGAGATGATTTATATTCAAGATCAAGAAATGGAGGGGAAAAAAGTGTTGTAGCCTAAATTATTTAAAATTTTTTTAAACTGATAAAATTATTTAGATATTTGCTCAACTTTCTATTTAACTTATCTTGTGAAATACTTTGGTTTTAAATAGCATACTTACAAAAGAATCAAATTTTTCTACCATCTGAGAGAATGTGTTCTCAAAACACGGGAGAAGTATAGAATTCTCTATTTACCTTTCAAAGATAATACTCAAGCTTATATTCAACAGTAGGGCTGTATAACTATGTGATAGTGCCTACATCTCAAATATAATGAGATGCATATATGTATATATTATATATGTCTCTCTATATTATATATATGTCTCTCTATATATTATCTCTCAGATATAATGAGATCATATAAAGGAACATATTCATTCATTCAAGGGTTTTTTGAGTACGTGTGTGTGTGCATACCCGGATAAGCTTATACTTTATTTGGGAAGAAAAGATTAAACACATTAAACGATTAAGGCTAAGTACATGCCATGGTAGAAATTGCACACTCAACAGTATCCCCTTAGATTATGAGTTCCTTGAGAGGAAGGGCTATGTTTCTGCCTTTCTTCATATCTCCTATGCCTAGCACACAGTAAGCAGTTAATAAATTCTTGTTGACTTGAGGGAACACGCAATCCTGGACTTAGCGGAGTAGAAGGGAAGTTAGGAAAGATCTCAAGTCTACGACAAACTACAAACTCCTCAGTCTGGAATTTAAAGGCCTTTAAATATGGCTCCTATATAACTTTTCAGTCTTGTTTTATATTGCTGTCCTCCAGGTACAGTCAATTCTTGTCATTTGTGATTAGTTATGTTCTATAAAGTACTCTGAACACTGAGTTAGTGAATACCAAACCATTGTTGTGAGAGCAAATACAGACCTAAGTTTCTCTGCTTACAACGTTTACTTCAGCAACATTTACCTTCTGGAGTAGCCTCATGTACAGACCAGGGAATTTCCTTTTCCCTTCTCTGGATGTAATATATTATTGATTCAGTAACACCAAACTCACGGCCAACAGCACTATAACTCAAGCCTGAATGAAGCTAATCTAACAAACATATTTTCCATAAGCACATCACAGCCTCCTTGGGCTTGAACACTAGACAGCACTTCCACACTCCCTCTGGGGGCGATTTTAAACAGCAAAATCACCACCAAAAAGCACAAAAATGCAAAACCAGAGCACTAAGTAGACTGAGAAAAGAATACCTATTTACAAGATTAGAGTTGAAACAAGAAGATAGAGTGTTGCCTTGATTGACCTCACCTGGGAACCTTCATTACTCACTTTTTTCTCCATTCTGTGCATGTCTGCAAATGACTGTGAAAGGATCATTTAGGGTTACAAATTTAGTGAGTGAATTCACAAATGTGGAATCTGTAATCAACCATACTCTGCATTCCAGTCAAACTGACCTACTTGTGGTTCCTTCAACACAACATTCTTTTCCTGCCTCTCTGCACAAACAAAAGAATAAATAAATGAAAAGGCATTTATGCTATTTACCTCCTGACAGATAAGTGAAGGGCCTATGTATGCAGAATGAGAGAGACCAACAGCTTTTGGACATGGTCCATATGGGAATTTGTTTTGTTATACTATGTATTTGTTATAAGGATTTTATTGTTCTCTTTTTCCTTATGAACATTTGACAGGAAGGTAGGAGGGAAAGAAAATAAACGCCTCTTAATTGAATAAAATGTCCCCCCAAAGCATTTATTAAGTGCTTGGGGGTACAAAGAGAAAAGCAAGACAGTCCTTGCTCACATTCTAACGAGGGAGACAATACATATAGGTTTCTATGGTTGCTTATGTCTGGAATGCACTCCATCCTCACTTGTGCCTCAAAGAACCCTTTGCTTCCTTCAAAACCAAGCTTGGGGGCTACCTCATCCATGTGGCCTTTGCTGGTTTTCTCAGTTATCATAAAATTATCCCCCTCTTATAAAATTACCTAGCATGCATTTCTTATTTACATCTTTATATAACTATATATATATATATATACATATATATATATATGTATATATATATATATAAAACTATATGTATAATTATATATCTGGTCTTCCTCAATAGAATATAAGCTCCCTGAAAGCAGAAGTTATTTAATATGCATCCTGAACCTTGCACATAATAGGTGCCTTCTAAGAGTTTGTTGTATTTTAACCCAAATCAAGGAAAATGGATATGTTTTATCTGATCTTTAAAACTAACATACATGGACTAGAGGACATGCCAAGTAGAGGAAATGACATCCACAAAAGTATAGGGGTGAACTTGGGAAACAAGGACAGATCCTAGTAGAAACCAGTTTCACTCCTGTCCAGAAAGGAGTATTCTCCCCAGTTTCTGAAGATTTGTGATAATCTTTTATCCAGGGGTAAGAGAATCAAGCACACTATGTCTTGGTGTACTTGATCATATAACTAACTGCTAATTTTCTAGGTAGTCTATGTCTGTCTCACCAGATAGCTTTGATTGATAAATATTCCCAGTGAAATTTTAAAGATACCCATTTAAAACATTTCTCCCTCTGAAAGTGTCTCCACCAGTGGAAATATAAATTAGAGGTAGCTCAGTGCCCATGCTCATAATTCTTTGGAATAGAGATCCTCCTGGTGGACTGCACACAGTACCCAAAATTCATTCATGTTTAAGGGAATTTCACTGATCTATTAGGATGTAAGTGCCTCTGAGTTCTGCAAAGAAATCTAAACAGACTGAACTAGAGAACAAAAAGGAAGACATGCCAATTCATCCCACTTATCGACTGGAATGTTTTTATTCTAACTCTTCCTAGTCACCAAACCACGACCAAGACAATTTGAAGAAGGAATTAATAGACTGGCTTCTCAACATCCTTTTTGATATTTCCCTAATGAAAACAGTTAAATAAATGAATCATTAGGTTGAGAAAATGCAATTCAATTCAACTTACATTTATCAGTTGGCTGCCACATAGTGTGCGCAGGGACTATCAAAGATAAAAATGAAATTGCCCCTATCCTCAAGGAGCTTGCTTTCGGTTATTTGTGTGTATGTGTAAAGGGAAATACAACATTTGCACATAAATACAAAAGAAAAGGAAACAGCAACCAAAAGACCCTTCTCCCATATATATTCCTTCCTTTCCATTTCCACTACAACTACCTGGGTCCAGGCCTTCATTACATCATTCGACTTCACCTCTTAGGCTCTCTCCTCTTATGTTCAATCTACACATAGCAGCTAGGATAAAATAATCTTCCATAAATGCTTTTTAAAAATATCACATCAATTTCCTGCTTAATAGCCTAAATAAAATAACCCCCTACGGCCTATAATGTGAAATCTCTGTTCCACACCCCTTTCCACGAATTCCCAAGAGATGGATGGAATAGATAGAAGGTTTCTTAAGAATCAATTTGGATGGAATTCAGTGGATCAAGTCAATAGCTTTGATTTTGAGAAAGGTAACACTTTCTCTTGAAAATCGAAATAAAAAGCACCTGTCTTTTTTTCCCCACAATGGACCTGTTGGGAACAATATGTAGGATTTTAACTAGCATAAAATCACTTGATTTAGTCTGAATTTTACTTTAGAACATGTGAGTTATGAATCCGACTAGTACTGTATGTTTTCTCAAAGTCTGGATCACCCACTGCATGATACTGGAATGAAGCCAGTCTACTAGCATTGAAGAAAGGCTTGTCACAACACCGCTCTGCTGGGCAGGATGCAGGCAGGGAGCGGATGACAGCAGAGTACTCCAGCAGCTGCTGCACAGTGAACTGGGAGTGGGGCAACCACAAGCAGAGGGGGCAGAAGAAACACTTCAGAGACACCCAGAATTACAACTTTCAAAAAATGTGGCAAAGTTGTTGACTGCTGTGAAGCCACAGCAGCAGACAGGCCGGCCTGCTTTGTGACAATTGGACAGACAGTAGCTGTTAGGAGAAAAGGCTTAGGGCCAGAGAAGGCTAAGAGGCAAATCTGAGCTGTGGCCCCCAGGCAAGGGACAGCTGTGATAATGTGCTACGTGTGGAAAGTGGGCTGCTTCTGCTTAGGCATCTTCAGGTATACCTGTACTCTCAGTGCTCGCCATCAGTAGCGCAATCTTTGAGCATCAAGTTTCTATCTAAATGTCAGTATGTCCAAAATTGGATAAATGGTTTCACTCAATATATGCACTGTAAAAGTGTTAAAAATCATTCTGTGTCACATCCTTATCAAAGTGGGAAAATTACATAATGCAAATTTTGTTATATCTGTCTTGGCTAAAGCATATCAACCAACTAATGTCAATCAATGATCAGCAAATTAGTAGACTGTGCCTGAATTGCCACTTTTTTTCAATTCTGAAAGTCAACACATCCAAAATGGAACTCATCTTATCTCTTCCCTTCTCCCTATCTCCCTTTTTAAACTTCCCTGTTTCTGTTCATAGGTACTATTGTAGGATTTAAAGCTGAGAAGGATTTTAGAAATCCAACCACCTTACTTTAATCAGCAAGCATGTATTTACTCCCTAAATGGGTCAGGCATTGGGCCAGGCCCTGAGAATACAAGTGAAAAAATAAAAGTCACTAATCTCATTTCTACCCAGGAGATACAATAAATTCACAACGATGGGAGATACACAAAATAGAGACCGTGCTGGGGTAGGGATAACAACTGAGGAATCATAGAAATTAAGTGGCCCCACAAGAAGTGTGTAGGAGAGCCAGCATTCAAATTCGGGTCCTCTGATTTCAAAGATATCATGCTTTCTGGTGATCTAGGCGCCTCAAGTGACATGAGAGTCTACCTGCTCTCACACTCCATATTCAATCATCCATCCAGTCCTATCAATTCTACCTTTACAGTATCATATTCTCTGTACTCCCATAGCCACTACCTGAGTTCATGTCTGTAATCACCTCTTGAGAACACTCCTATTTTGTATCCTTGGTTCAAGTTTTTTCCTTTGTCAATCATTCCTCCATAGAACTGCCTTCTTGCCCACCCCCATTCCCACCCCTACCCCCAAAAAACTCTTCCTGAGGCACAGGCCTGACCATGTCACTCTCCTGCCCCCAAACTATCAGCATCTTGTGGATAAAATACTACTCAGTCTGGAAATGAAGATCCTCGACAGTATGGCTGCAATCCCTATTTCCTGCATTGCTTCACAATACTCTTCTCTGCAATTTGATATTTTAGCCACATTGGGTTACTACTTGTTCCTCAAACTTCACATTCCATTTCATAGCTTCATGCCTTTTTTTTTTTTTTACAAGCTGTCCCTTATATCTGAAATAGATCTGATTCTCATCTCCATCTCTCTGGATCTTTATTTTCTTCAAGGCTTAAGCCTAAGTGCAGCATTTGCTGTGACGGTTTGTCAGATCCGCCCAGTTAGTGTTACCTCTCTTCTTAAATTACCTTGTACTCACAGGTCTTTCAGATGTAGCACACCCCAATGAAAAGTAAGTTCCTTGAGGGGAGGGGCCATTTCCTTTTTGTCTGTGTCCCTAATGCTAGGGGCACAGTGCCTAACACTAGGAGGTGCTTAACCAGTACTTGTTGGATTGAATTGTTCTCTACCTAATGGTCCATTTATCAAATATAATTCTGATAGACCAACAATTGGCCTCTACAGAACAGGTTATAAATGCACTGTTAACACAAACCAGGCAATGTAATATTTTGTTTTTTAGTCCTGGATTAACAATTGTTTGCTAGAAACTTTATCTGGATATTGCAATGACATTTCAAATTCAACATGTCCCAAAGAGAAATCATCTGACCCTTTAAATTTGTCCTTCTTTTAAAGTTTCCTATTTCTGTCGTAAACCTCATCATTCTTCCAGTTACTCAGGTTCACAACCAGGGCATCATCTTCAACTCGTTCAAATCCAATCAGTTGCCAAGTCTTGCTTATTCAATCACTACAACATCCTTCTTATCTGTTCCTTTCTCCCCTACTCATGTGTTCAGGCCAACATCCTAATTCAGACTCTTACTACGTCTCACCTGAGCTATAACAATAACCTTCTTTTGTTTTTTCGAATTTATTTATTTATTTTTAGCGTTCAGCATTCATTTCCACAAGATTTTGAGTTCCCAATTTTCTCCCCATCTCTCCCCTCCGCTCACCCCAAGACACCATGCATTCTGATTACCCATTCTCCCAATCTGCCCTCCCTTCTATCACACCCCTTCCTTCTCTCATCCCCATCCCCTCTACTTTCTTGGAGGATAAGATAGATTTCTATACCCCATGCCTGTATATCTTATTTCCCAGTTGCATGTAAAAACAATTTTTAACATTTATTTTTAAAACTTTGAGTTCCAACTTCTCTCTCTTCCTCCCTCCCCATCCATCACTACTGAGAAGGCAAGCAATTTGATATATATTATACATGTGTAGTTATGCAAAAGACTTCCCTAAAAGTCATGTTGTGGAAGACTAACTATATTACCCTTGATCCTATCCTGCCCCCATTTATTCTATTCTATCTTTTGATCCTATACCTCCTCAAAAGTATTTACTTCTAATTATACCCTCCTCCCATTTGTTCTTACTTCTATCATCCCCTCATCTCCCCCACTTTCCTGTAGTGCAAGATAAAATTTCACAGAAAATTAAGTATGCATGTTATTCCCTCCTTAAGCCAAATGTGATGAGTGAGGATCATTTTTTTCCCTCTTACTTCCTCTCTCTTCCCTTCCATTGAAAAAACTTTCTTGCTTCTTTTATGTGAGAGATAATTTACTCCATTCTATTTTTCCCTTTCTCCTCCCAATATATTCCTCTCTCACCCCTTAATGTTTTTAGATAGCACCCTCTCCTTACTGACCCTGTGCCCTCTCTATATATGTATATAATCTCTCGAACTATCATAGAACTAAGAAAAGTCTCAAGAGTTATAAATATTATCTTTCCATGCAGGAATGTAAACAGTTCAACTTTACTAAGTCCCATATGATTTCTCTTTCCTGTTTACCTTTTCATGCTTCTCTTGATTCTTGTGTTTGAAAGTCAAATTTTCTATTCAGCTCTGGTCTTTTCATCAAGAAAGTCCACTATTTTCACTGAATGACATTTTGCTGGGCAGGTGATTCCTCGGTGTTACTCCTACTTCCTTTGACTTCTGGAATATCAAATTCCAAGATCTGTGATCCCTTAATGTAGAAGCTGCTAGATCTTGTGTTATTCTGATTGTATTTCCACAATACTCCAATTTTTTCTTTCTAGCTGCTTGTAATATTTTCTCCTTGTCCTGGGAACTCTGGAATGTGGCTACAATATTCCTAGGAGTTGTCCATTTGGGATCTTTGAGGAGGTGATCAGTAGATTCTTTCAATATTTATTTTACCCTCAGGTTCTAGAATACCAGGGCAGTTTCCCTTGATAATTTCATGAAAGATGATGTCTAGGTTCTTTTTTTGATCATGGCTCATAATTTTTAAATTATCTCTCCTGGATCAATTTTCCAGATCAGTTGTTTTTCCAATGAGATATTTCATATTGTCTGCTATTTTTTCATTCCTTTAGTTTTGTTTTATAATTTCTTGATTTTTCATAAAGTCTTTAGCTTCTATCTGCTCCATTTTAATCTTTAAGGGATTATTTTTTTCAGTGAGCTTTTGGACCTCCTTCCCATCTGGCCAATTCTGCTTTTTAGGGCATGCTTCTCCTCATTGGCTTTTTGGATCTCTTTTGTCATTTGGGTTAGTCTATTTTCTACAGTGTTATTTTCTTCAGCATTTTTCTGGGTCTCCTTTAGCAAGTGGTTGCTTTTCTTGTATCACTCTCATTTTCCTTCCCAATTTTTGCTCTACTTCTCTTGGGTTTCAAAATCCTTTTTGAGTGCTTCCATGGTCTGAGACCAATTCATATTTTTCTTGGAGGCTTTGGATGAAGCAGCTTTGACTTTATTGTCTTCTGTTTGCATGTTTTGGTCTTCCTTGTCACCAAAATAAGATTCTATAGTCTGATTCTTTGTTCAGCTTTTGCTCATTTCCCCAGCCATTTACCTGACTTTTGAGTTGTTAAGGTAGAGATCTCTGCTTCCAGTCGGGGTGTGGGGTATACTGTCAGCAGTTTGATTCTCCAATAATATGTAGACCCAGAACTCCAGAAACAGTTGCTCTTTCTGCCCCTGCTGCTGCTATGGGTTCCTCCAACCCCTAACCTGCTCTGCTGCCCTGGGGCTGGGGCCAGAAAACTTTACTCTTCCACACTGGTCCTGCAGGCCTTTTCCACTGACCTTCTAATTTGTCCTCAGCATTCTGGGATTCTGAAATCTGGAAAATGCCACAGGTGTGAAAGATTTAGTCTCCTCAAGGCCTATTCAGGTGCTGTCTGTGCTGGCACAATCCATGCTGAACTGTGCCCTGACCTTTGTGTGGTGCTAGACACTTTCCAGTGACCTTCCAAGCTATCTTGGGCTGGAGATTTGCCTCATTCTGTCATTCTGTGGGTTCTGAAGTTCCAGAATTTGTTTAGAGCCAGTTTTTTACAGATACTTGGCTGGTATTGGGGGCAGTGCTTTAGAAAATGCTTGCTGTTACTCTACTGCCTTCTAATCAATAGCCTTCTAACCCATCTACATTCCTTACCAATCCAATCACTACAGAGCTGCCAAAGCAACAGTTCTAAAGTACAAGTCTAATCATGTCACTCTAGTGTCAAAAAGCTACAGAGGCTCGCTATCACTTCCAGGATAAAAAAAAATTTCTCTATTTGGCATTTAAAGTCCTTCACAATCTGGCTCCAGCCTACTTTTTCTAGTCTTACTCTGTTTTACTCCTATTTATGTACTCCACAGTTCAATCACACTGGTCTATTTGTAACAACAGAGACTCCATATCACTCCTCTCTGTGTCTTCATATAAACTTCATTTAAGCTGTCCTGCATTACTTCATTTCTGCCTCTTGGAATAATTATCTCCATTTAAGGTTCAACACAAATGTTATTTCCTACATTATGACATTGTCAACAAATAACCAAGAAGGAGAAATTTTCCTACCAATTTCTTCCATTACCTGCTGCTGGGGCCACAGTCAGGTGCCACCTTGAATGCACACAGCTATTAGGCAGCATGATTTCTAGTACTGACTCACCAAGAATGTGAATGTTTTTGGGAAACAACTACCATCATATATCTAGTGCCTCACCTTTAATGGAACCAGATGACTAGAAGTACCACTTGGTAAGGTATATCCCCAGTTTCACAGGTTCACCTGCTAGCAAATTCCTGATCTATATGGGCATCAGGAGCTGATCTGTTACCACAGAATAATATCCTAATCAATTCCCAAATAACTTAATTTGATCAACTTTACTAAAACTCCTCAAATAAAGTTCTAACAATCAAAACACTGATAGAATCATCTGAAATGATAGTGAAAATAGTTTGCCTTGCTTAGGTTTTAGAGGTGCTTTTACATACCTATTTCCTACTAGTTTTTGGTTAGATGCAATCCTCAGGCAATATAAAGTCACATTTTACCTTGAAGATATTTCTTGCAGCAATAACTGACCTTTTAAAATGTCTTGTCCCTTACTTTTTGTAAAAAGAAATTCTCAAGACTACACAAATGGACCCCAATGGGGTTAGTGCTAAGGGAGTAACAATGACCATCTAATGTTACTGCTTTCCTTAAACATGGAAGCAACTAGTTTCTTGGTAATGGGCATAGATTCCCACAGAACCTAGAATCCTATTTTATGCATTATCTACAAATATGACAGTCTATGGAAAACTGTTTCTCTGTGAGCTCAGGCAAGGTACCTTAATCCCTTTAGGTGGCTCTAAGAGACATATCAACAGCCCCATTTATGCAGTTTGTATCATGTCTAATGATACTCAACCTAGCATCTGCCATGCTTTGAATCTTTCCTTTTAAAACAAAGTGCAACTTCCCCCACATAGCATCCTGATTAAACAAATTATCTGTGGTACTGACTGCAAATGTACACACCAGAGTGCAGGAAATGAACAGATACAATGGCCAAGTCTGTATTTAATTTTAATTAAATTTCATTCTGTAGCTCAATTAATCCACATCTCCAAATGTCAGCAGGACTTAGGCAAATGGAATGACATCTGCTGCACTGCACCCTGACTATAAAACCTTCACTGCATGCTAGGGCTCTGGAACTGCACCAGGAAAAATGAAATAGCTTTATTAAGTGTATAGCAACATAAAGAATTCTATCTAATGAAAGTACATATGCTTGGAAAGAAAATTAGACTATGGACGTGAGTGTGGCCAATACTGCTAGATGACCTGGTCAACATGATTTATGAAAAATAAATTCAAAAGTGTTTATTTGAAAGGTCGATGCCTGCCATCTGGATTGTACTTCCTTTATAGTTACCTTCTGGACTTGTTCATGACTGGTACTGACATAACTCTTCTTCTGAGTACAGTCTTTCTCCATGGGAAGCCTGAATTTGCCATTGGAAGAAAAGAGGAACAAAGTTTTCACCTGAGAAAATGCATCTTGGAGAAGGATGTGGAAAAGTAGTTGTTTAAAATGGTGAGCTTTCTGAGAGATAGTTCCCACTGGCAACTTCAATGTGAAGAATTGTCAATGGCCAGGATGGCCATGTCATTTACACAGGGTGTTCCAAAATTCTGAGCACAGTTTGAAGTGTTGGTGGCTCTCATGCTGGATTCAGTGGTATGCCAGTGGTTTAAGTGTTAACTTTGTGAAATACTTGTGAACATTCGTAACTCATTGTATTGGTTTGTGAAATATTTTGAGGAAAGTGCAATCTTGCCAATATTATTTGATCAAGAATTTCAAAGATGAAATAAAAAGTTCTTTAGTATCTTGAAAAAGGCTAGAATCCTCCTTTGATGAGAATGTAGGTTCTTTCTGTTCTCTCTCCTTAGGGCCTCTGACAGGTGTGAACTTTCATCTTATCTTGTCTAGAGCCAGGCTTCCATATCTGATCTTTGTGATTTTCAAACCATACCATGGTCCAAATACTTCTCTCCACCTCCTCTTAATGTGCCTTCTTCCATCATTAGAATGTAAGTTCCTTACATGTATTTGTATCCCTGCTACTTAGTACTGTGCCTGGTATACACTTAATGAATGCTTTATCATCCATTTATTCATTTATAAAGTAATGCAAGATCCTAATAGTTTTTTTGGGGGGCTTATACTACTGATCTTTGGATTCCATTAGTAATTCATATGGAGGCTATAATACACTAAATCACCAATATTTTTTTTTTGAGAATTACTGTCTATTCATGGCTTTCCTATATTATATTGTGAAATTGATTTTTTTTTTTTTGGTACCAAAGCATAAGACTTCATACTCATTCCTAGTGGATTTTATTTGATAACATTAAGTCAAAAGCTCTGGACCTGTCAAGACCATTTTGGATCCTGATTCATTCATCAAGTACATTAGTCACCCCCTCCAGCATCATGTCATCTTAAATGTCACAGGGTCAAGCACAGATCCCTGGGGCACTCTACTGGAGACTACCTACCACACTGACTTTGAGCCATTAACGATGATTCTTTCTTTGATTTCAGCCATCCAACCAATTCTGAATCTAATTGTATTATCTAATCCATATCACTTCATCTTCTCCCCAAGGATAGTATAATATACTTCATCAGAGGCTTTTAAACTAAAGTATAGGTAAACAGGGCCACAGCAGTTCCCTCATCTGCTAGTTTAGGAACACTATTAAAAAAGGAAATGAGATTAGTCATAAGGATGGGGAACCTGCAGCCTTGAGGTCACATGAAGAGTTGTTCCAAACATGGATTCAGTCAAAGGGCCACACTTGAGGACCTAGAGGGCCACATGGGGCTTTGAAACCACAGGTTCCCCACCCCTGCATTACCTGTCTTGGATGACAGCAGCCTGGATCTTTGTAATCACCCCTTCCCTTTCTGATTGTTCACTAACCATCAAAACTGCTCCATCTGGCCCTTACCTAAAATATACAAACCTTGGGAAGTCTATAAAAATTTAGGTGATTATATAATATATAGTATGCTTATCTATAGTTACTAACTCATATTCTAATATGGGAGTCCAATATAGTAATGTGTGTATATGTATGTGTGTGTGTGTGTGTGGAAACATGTAACAGCAAGGACTCCAGTATACACAGGAGGATCTGCTGTACAGGTTGTTAGATCCGCTTTTCTAAAAGGAAAGTAACTTTTGAGGGGTCAACAATCAAGCATATATATCAATTACTTAGTTCAGGGGAAAAGTCAGCACCCTGAACTTCAGAGAAAATACAGAGAAATAAAGACCAACAAACAGGGCTTCCAACTGTCTGACCATAAGCAATCCATATATCAGAGACCAACAGACAGATCCAACTGCCTGACCATTAGATACATACATAGTTACCAGAAAGAGAAGCGCCAACATTTGGGTCTTCAAATCCAGGGTAGGGATGGGGGGGTGCTCTTTAGGGGTGCTCCTTAGCAAGTGCCCTGAGTCTCATATCTGGCTAAACAAACACTTCCAAACAAAACCTCACTCAGAGTATATATACACTTTTCAGAGTCAGAAGTCATCACAGCCCTTCAGAATCAGTGCCTCATTAGAAATTAACAAAAGATATGGGCCTTCCTAGGAAACAAATCTCCCCCAATCGAGCTTCCCTTAATGGGCAGGCCCATTAATGGGTGTGGAAGATCTTTAACTCTCATAATTAACACTACAATATACACCCATATATTTATAAGCAACAAATTACAATAACTTAGTTTTCTCTCACATCCACAGAAAAAGGAACTGTAAGTCAGAGAGTCTATTGATGACTTACACAGGCAGACATGGGAAAGGAAGACAAAGACATTGAACAGGTAGCTGTTTCTGTGGAACACAGAAAGCTAGATGGTAGTTAAAAGGGAAAGGATGTCATAGGAATTTGTGTCAAGGCCTTCTTTTTTATTATGAGGAATTATTTGATAGAATGTAAGCTCCTTGACAGAAAGGACGGTTTAGTTTTTCTTTTTGTAAATGCTTCTGACTGATGGATACCCTTAGGCCACTAGAACTTTATCCAAAGTGTATGGGGAATGAAGACATTCTTATGGACAGCAGAAATATTTGTCTGTTCTGAATATAAAGATGCTTGATCTGGATGAGTTTGTGTTGTTACCATTTTGCTTTCTGTCTTACTCTGCTTGTGAAGAATGGCAATCTGAGACACAAGAGGGAGAGTGAGATAGCAAGGCTTTGTTGATGGTCATATTAATTTGTAAAACTGTTGGTAATTCCTTAAGGCTAGGCACCTGAAAAGGGAGAGAAGAGGGAGAGGAGTGGGACTACTGTAGACTGGACTGGAAAAATTGGATAAAGGACCACTGTAATCTGTTTTCTTGTTCATTTATGTAGTAACTAATAAAAATAAATCATCTATCTGTTGAATCATAAATCAAAAACTGGGAGGAATCTTAGAGAAAAACTTAGTGTAACCCTCTCAAGAGTGAAATAAGTGAAACCAAATGAAATAATTTACAGGAAATAATTCACAGAGGTAAGTTGTAACTTTGAAATCTGAGCCTAAATCTTCTGATTTAGGTCTCTTGCCACTGTTCCATAGTCTTAGAGTTGTATTCATAGGCTCTTCTGGAAAGGGTATAATAACACACACACACACACATAAATGTCTACATATACACACACACATATATATATTTATATATACATATACAAACATGCATATACACATGTGTATGTATATTTATGTGCAGGTGTATATATGTATATGAATATAAGGTATCCCCAAAATCTTGGTGCAATTTTAAGTTTTAATAGCATAAAATATATACATACATATACATATTCATATACACCAAAATCTTGGTGCAATTTTAAGTTTTAATAGCATAAAATATATACATACATATACACAATAAAGAAAGTAGTTGTGAGAGATCTACTTGGAGAAAAATAAATATCAGAGAAAAATGGGTTGAACATGGATTGATGGCCAATGGAATCTACTTCCCTATATGCATGTTAATTATTATAATGTATAATATGCAATTAATATTAATATCTAATATACGCATAATTAATATAATAATATAAATATATTACTTAATAATTAATATTAATATACATATTTCATTGGTATCAATTTGTTGCTATCATTATGATTCTTATGAAATATTAAAATAAACCACTGTTAATTCAATTCCAAAATTAGTTATTAAGTTCCTAAAATATGAATGTACTTTGTTAGGCATTAAGAGACATAAAAATGCACACACACACACACACACACACACACACACCCCACTCAAAAATGACTACTAATCAAATAGAATATAATTAAAAGTATTACTAAATTACTAATAATCAGCCAGAGATGAAATATTTAACCATTATGTACCATATTCATGACTAGCCTCTTTGAGTCAGTTAGGTGGTGCAGTGGTAGAGTGGTGGATCTAAAGTCAGGACGAATCATCTTCCTGGGTTCAAATCTGGTCTCAAACAATAATTAGCCTTGTGACCCTGGGCAAATCCCTTCACTGTTTGCATCAGTTTCTTCATCCACAAAATGAGCTAGAGAAGGAAATGGGAAACCACTCTACATCTCTGCCAAGAAAACCGCAAATAGGATCACAAAGAGTTGGACACAACTATAAACTAAAACAAGTCTTTGTCCTATTTCATCTTTTATTTTTTCTGTCCCTAATTATTCTCACATTCTTATAGGATGTAACTTTTTTCTCCTATTTTATCTAAAATTTGACTCCATTATGGTTAATTGTTTTTGGTGTGATTTTTAAATTCATGCTTATTCAGAATAGTATGATACTTTGGAATATTTCATGAGTCAATTAAATTCAGTTAAACAAATATCTATTAATTGCCCATTATGTCCTAACGGGCTAGGAATACAAGGGCACAAGATCATCCCTGTCCTTGGGGAGCTTACATTACACTTGGGGGAGGGGAGAGAGATACAAGTGTGTAGATAAGTAGATATGAGACATAAACAAAATCAATACAAAGTAATTATGGGCAGAGTTACTACTGGAGAATAAGGAGACAGCCCTTGATATGAGCCTTGATTGGAATTCAGGGTTCCAAGAGGTAGGGATGAGGAAATAGAGGATTCCAAGCACAGGGAACAGCCTGTGCAAAGGCATGAGAGAGGGATGGAATGTCATGTATGGGGAACACCAAGTAGGTCAATCTGTTTAGAATGTAACATGAGGAACTTTTGAGAAGATTTTTGAGAGTCCCTTGGACAGCAAGGAGATCAAATCACTCAGCATTTAAAGAAATTAAATTAGACTATATGGAATGTCAAATACTGAGGTTGAAGTTTAAATACTTTGGTCACATAATGAGAAGATGGACTCACTAAAAAAAGACCCTGGTGTTGGGAAAGATTGAAGACAAAAGGGGATGGCAGAGGATGAGATGGATAAACAGTATCATGGAAACAAAAAACATGAACTTGGGCAGACTTTGAGAAGTAGTGAAATATAGAAGGGCCTGGTGTGCTATGGGCTATGAAGAGTCATATGTGACTGGACAACAACAAAAAAACAACATGAGTGAAGGGGAAAACTGATAAATAAGCCTTGAAGAACTGGCTATAGCTAGACTGTGAAGGGCGTTAAATACCAAACATATGAGTATATAGAAGAGAATAATGGAAGCTTCTGGTGCAAGGGCATAATGCAGTCAGACGTGTGCTTGAGAAGTATCAATATCTCAACTATAGGGAGGATGCACTGGAAAGAGAAGTGGTTGCATAAGTGAATTAGTACCTTGGAGCAAGGGGGACACACTAGAAAAAGTCCTAATCAGGAATCAAGAACCTGAGTCCCAACCTTAGCTCTGCTAGCTTCTGCGTAATCTAGGGCAAGTTACTTATATTCAGTGGGCCTCTGTTTCCTTCTCTATAAAATGAGGGGAATTAAATTAGATGACCTTGGAATTGCTACATCTATCATCCCATGATCTGACAACCGATTGTGTAAGATTTGTTTGTTAAAGACAGAACTGTGGTATAAAGAAAATATTTTTTAAAGATTTAAACCATACAGACAAAGAATTTAGATAGTATTTCATTTTTAATCCTACGAATAAGAAAGGAATGACAAATTGGATCTGATAATAAATATACAGAAAAAAAGAAAACAACTTCAATATACTTAAGTGAACCTATCTGGTGAAACATTGAGATGACATGCAGAACCAAGTATATTAATGCATCTGAAATAGCAATCAATAAGACCATTAATTCTACATAGATCAAAAGTAAACATGGGATTAATATTGGCCTTACTTGACACTAGAAAGACATTAGAACATATTGTTAATATAATAGATTAAATTTATAAAAATGATGAGTCAAAACTGTAGGAGAATGCTTACGATATGAGTTTAATTATCTATAGCAACCAATAAGAAAGTGGTATTGGTGAGATGTACATAAAACAACTTTAATAACCACATAATTTGTGTGCACTGCTCTACTTATTTCATTTAGAAAATTATAGTTTGTAATTTGGAGTTTAGACACATATACAATTACACTTATTATCACTTTGTTAAGGATCTCTCAAGGACAATATTTAGGCTATGAAATGATATATATAATTCCCTTCTTAAAAAATATGAATATCATTTACGTCGAGTGGTTTAGATATAGTTCTGGCTGAGACAGGGAATATAGACTAAACTGCTTTTCAATATTTCTTGTAGTATTATGATAGTATAAAGATTGTAAATATTTCCCACTTCTGTTATTTTAATAACTGAACATCCTAAATGTTTCCATCTTTAGTCACATTCACACTGGACTGATAAATGAGATGGAAATACAAGTAACAAATTAAATATTTTACATACAACTGGGGCAACTCTTAAAGAAGAAACCCATATCAGTAAGACCCTTTTTTTCTGGTTGAGACAGAAGTGCGGCTGAAGTGTATTAGAAAACACACACACCCACACAAACACACACACACACACACACACACATACGATTTGAACCCTGAGAATTTGGGTTTAAATTTAACTTCTGGGAGGAGGAGCCAAGATGGCAGAGTAGAAAGATTCACATATGCTAGCTCCAAATCCACAGCCTATAAAATATCTGTAAAAAAGAACTCCCAACAAATTCTGGAGCAGCAGAAGCCACGGAACAATGGAGTGGAGGAGATTTCTGTTCCAGAGAGACCAGAAAAACTGACACCAAAGGTCTGTTATGCACCAGACCCAGAGCAGAGCCCAGCCCTGCCTTGGCCACGTGGGACTGAGAGGACCAGATCCGAGCAGGCTTCAGGAACGGAATCTCCAGCAGCCACGCAGTTCCCTCCACCCACAGGCGTAAAGGTCAGTGAGAGAGCCAGTTTGGCTAGCTGAGAGGGGAGTGGGGTGTCTCCATAACTCAGGTCCCCTCGGGAGGCAGCAGTGGAGGCAGCAGCAGACAGGGGCTCCCAAAGCAGGCAGGAGCCTGGATCCATTGTTGAAGGTCTCCACATAGCCCTATGTGGTGACCCTGCCCCAATCAGAGCAGCTGAATTTAATCTTACATTGAATAGCAGCCCTGCCCCCACCAAAAGCCCTGAGGCTGGGAAGCAGCATTTGGATCTCGGACCCCAAGCACTAGCTGGCTGGATCTGGAGGCAAGGTGGGTGTGGAAAGGAATCTCAGAAGTCAAGTAACTTGCTGGGAAAATGCCCAGAAAAGGGAAAAAAATAAGACCATAGAAGGTTACTTTCTTGGTGAACAGATATTTCTTCCCTTCCTTTCTGATGAGGAAGAACAATGCTTACCATTAGGGAAAGACAGAGAAGTTAAGGCTTCTGTCTCCCAAACATCCAAAATAGATATTCAATGGGCTCAGGCCATGGAAGAGCTCAAAAAGGATTTTGAAAATCAAGTTAGAGAGGTGGAGTAAATTTAACTTCTGAAATTTACCAGTTGTGTGATCTTAGGTGTGTCTTTTAACTTTTCTGATCTCTGAGTTTCTTGTTAGCAAATTGGAGGTAATTACATCAACAGAATCTATAAGATCAAATAAGTTATATATGTCAATGTGAGTTTTAAATCATAAAGCATCACATAAATGTTAACTAGTAATCATTCATGCTAGTCTTCAATGTTCAACACTGCAGAATATAGAAGATATACAGTTTCTGAAAAATGATTTCCTCTTATATGGTTCTATTCCTCAAGGTAGTATTTGGAGTATCTATGGAACACATGTTCTGGGAGGTTTTATGCTAAGATGGCCCATTGGGGCCCAGAGATGGGCACTCTATCTCTCTTTATAAGTGCCATCTCACTAAGAGAAACCACCAAAGTGTTGGCTGCCAGATGCTGAATTTTTCTAGCCATGGCAACTCATGAATCTTTTTACAGTGATGGAGATGGGTGGCAATCTGCACTGATAGAAGGACTTCACAGATCCTGTGAAGTACTGATATGCCCCCAAAGATAACAGATTGTATTTGCTCATTTGCAGGCACTGTTGTACTCAAATTTTTATAAATGTAGGCTCTACTAGCTTAAAAACTTAAATGATCAAACATAAAACTTGGGCTATTAGAATCAATCCCTTTGGTTTACATTTTTTTCTATCAGAGGAATATTCCATAATATTTAGTTAATTTGAATTCAGAAACAAATTCCTCAAAAGAAAATGACAAACTTTTAGGGAAAATTCTGAACACTGATAGGATCTTTTCATTTTGTGGATGATTGGCAATATTTTTTGTTGTGAGTTTTCTAAAAGCCAAGGATATCCAAACATAATAACTGTTTGGAGGACCTGACTAATGGGGTACTGGGCAATGATTTCAACTTCATTTATTCTTTCAATAAGCAATGATCAAGCTCTTCATGTATGCATTGCATATTACTCTTCTTTCGATTGCAGACGTGAAATTTAATGAAAACAGAACACAGCGTGGTGTTTATCAAGCCAGAGGCATCAGGAACCAACATAAATAGATGCTTCGTGTTTTTCACAGTGAAGTGTGCAAATCTTGCCCCAGTGTAATCTATTTATGCTTATGATTCCAATGCTGTTATTTCTGATGCCCAAAAAGCTGCTTCATCACATCCCCTGCCGATGGTGCCACTGTAAAATTTCAGGTAATGAGATAAGGGGCACGCTTCAGTTCTTCCCATGCCAAGATGAGGAAAATTAATTTTAAATGCTAAAAAGATGAGACTACTGGTGCAGACGGTCACTAAGCACTACCAGCTGCTCTATAGTATTAGAGTTTGGAAACAGGACCTTGTTTAAAAAACAAAAGCACATAACTGTGGGACACACTATCAAACTATAGCAGGATTCAGAGATACTAAAACCTTGCCTAATTGCACTAAAGAGCTGGATTCTTTGGCAAAAACTGACAGTTCAAGTTATGTTGATAGCACTGGCCTCCATATTTCCTTAACATATGGAGAATTCTGTTATAAATGGACAATAAAGGATTTGGTTATTATTAATAGGAAAGGCTTCCAAAATCCAGTTCTCCTCAGGTTTTAAACAGGTTGATTTGAAGTTGTTTGTAAAGCTGAAGTTCTAAGATAAGATGATGTCTTGTAGTGGGTGTGGGGTATGAAGAAGACAATCCTTCCCAATTAAAATAGAAATACGTAAAGATGATAAATATTTAAAAGTATCATCTTAGGATCTTAGAGCTGAAGTTACCTTGAAATTAATCTAGTGCTGGGGTGGGAAACCTGCAGCCTCAAGACCACATGTAGCCCTCTAGGTCCTCAATTGTGGCCCTTTGGCTGAATTCAAACTTCACAAAACAAATCCCTTTAATACAAGGCTATGTCCTGTAAAATTTGACTCAGTCAAAAGGCTGCCCCTGAGGAATTATAAGGCCTCAAGGCTACAAGTTCCCCACCTCTGAACCGTGCCACTCATTTTGTAGATGGAAAAATTAGCTGTCCAGGATCTGTCCAGGGTCACAAAGTTAGTGAGTAGCAGAAAAACAACTCCTGATCCTCACTGCCTTGATCTTGTACTGCAAAATGAAAAGTAAATAGAAAATAGCTCATATACTAAGTCCTATAAGAGTACAAAGGAGGAAGAGATCACTAGAGGACTGGCAGAAAGGAGGAGGAAAGGCTTCAAGGAAGTCGGAACTGAGAGATCCTCAAGAAATGTGTAGGACCTGAACTCATGGAAAGGAATGGGGGGATGATATTTTAGGCAGGAGGAACAACGCAGACATTGATTCACAGGAGTGTTTATGGGGGATTTAGTAACAGCAATAAAACGCTAACAGTAACATATATGAAGTGTTTGGAGTTTTACAAAGTGCTTTCTTCAACAACCCTGGGAGATTAAGTGGAGGAAGTATAATCATCAACGCCATCTGACAGGTATGGAGACTGAGGCTCAAAGAGGAGAATATCCAGCATTCCATAGCAAACACTGTGCTGGTTAATAAATTAGACTGTATGAGAGTAGCAACCATTTTCTTATCCTTTTATTTATGCCCTATGTACGTAGCATTGTGAGCTGTTCACTAAGAGTTTGTTTACTCATGATTAACTGAGGATAGAGAAGTAGAATCATAAAGCTGGAAAGCACCTTAGAAATCATGTCGTTCAACCTCTCAGTTTGGAGCTGGAGGGCATGTTTGTCTCATCTGGAGGACATGTTCTCTGGGTTAACCCTCAGTGTATAGGAAGGAGGCCATACTATTGGCTCCTACATTTAGCCAGACTCCCAGTTCTGTAGCCCTTTCCTGGAGCTTAGAAGAGGAAAAGAATGCAGGAGGGACCACAGAAAGGGTGTTTCTTTCCTTTGTGACTAAGATATTTTCATCTAAGAGAGCAGCTTAGTTGCTTCCACTGTTAAAGTGCCACATAAAGTGGGCTTAGGAGAGGGTATCTCATAGGCAGATTTATGCTGTGTGTACCATGGACCCTGTAGCTCCCAACCCCCATTCACTGGTGGCCACGATATCTTCTCTCAGGGCTCTAGGGTAGCCATAAGGACTCAAGAGGTCCCCGCAAATGTAATTGCTCTCACTATTATTGACATCAACTAGTTTTCAGAAAATTTTGAAATTAGACTTAATTAGCTTTTAGAAGGCGGTATTTATGAAAGTGGCACAATACATACTCCCCAAAGTCTATAACACATTCTCCCACACAGTCCAGAGGAAAGTGGCACAGGTAGCAATGTGGTGCCTCATGTTCCTGATTGCTAAAAAAGACTTTCCCTTCACAGAAAAGTCCCTTTTGGCATGGTGCAATTTTCTCCTGGGCTTCCTGTAAAGTCCTAAAGCTGCTTTTCTTCAGTGGGTCTAGTTTGTCCTCAGCTCCCAAATTCAGGAACTATGTCAGCTATTCTAGAAGATGCCAAAGCAGAATCTCAAATCATGACTTGTATTTCCTAAGGGTCTCCTTGGTAAGGGGTGTGGGAAATATAAGAGAAGGGGAAGAAGACCACGATTGGTGTCAAGGCCAAGGCCGGAGCTCATCTCTTCTCCAAGAAATCCCTTCTTAAGGACTCAGTCTAGAACAGCTCTCACTCCTTTTAGCTGCCAGACTCTCAAGGCCTGATTCCCAACTAGCTTGATTGTTTTGTACATGTCCCACAGTGCCTGAACAAGTCCCTTGACCAATCTGAACAGACTTCCCTTCCCACCTGGTAAAAAATACCTTCAAATGACTGACAGATCAGTTTGATAGGTCTTGTTCACATCTAGCGTATACCTCTGATTCAGCAGAGATATGTTCTCACTTGCTAAAGATACCAGAGCTAAGGGAGGTGGGGCAATTGACCTACTGACTCAATCAGCTCAGTCTTTTTCCTATGCCTTATGGGCTTTTGGCTGCAGAAAAGCAATGTTTTCCACCAAAAAGAATGACTAGGTAGAAGTCTTGACCACACAGTCTTCCTCAGCTGAAACCTTATTGACCATCGATGCTGTCTGAATTATCCCCAGCAGAATATATCTTGCTAGGTGCTTATCTAATATGGCTAACCTAAATTTCTGGAATAATAGCCAACCTTCCACTTTCTTTTGTGTGGCTCAGTCTTGGTCCAAGTTGGTCTTAACTGGTTGCTCAAATTGGACATCTCAGCATTTTTAGCTAAAAACAACTTGTCACTGTTTTTGAAAGGAACATCTTTTTGACCAGTGGAATGCAAAAGAATATCGCTTTAAAATTGTAAAATGTGGAAAGCCATTCTCAAGGCGTCTGATCGCCTATTGAGAGAAAAGAAAATCGTGGGGAATATTTTCGACTGAAAATATAAAAAGTACAAAATAGAATAGAGACACAAGGTGTAGAAATTCTGGGGGTGGCGAGGAGGCGTGTAAAATGAAGAAGAAAGCACCTAAAATAGAAGCCAAGGGAAGCCATAAAATAAAATGATTCTCAACAAAGCAGAAGAATGCAGTAATTACCTTGGGAGGATTGAAGCTTGAAGGAAATAATATAAACATTCAAGACTTAAAAGCAGGAGGAGGAAAGCATTCTAAATTCAGAGACTCTCTCTTTGAATTCAAGCTGATTGGTTACCAAGCTTTGAAAGTCCTTTATTGCATTTTAGATGAGAAATAACAGTAACACTTAGGATTTATTGAACATCTTTAAGCCAATGATTCCAAAGTACTTTGGAAATACCTAGTGACATATATTTTCTTTTAACAGATAGAGAAATTGAGAGATGTAGAAATCAAGTTCAGTGATTCAGTAACTTGTTCAGTGTCACAGTGAATCAATACTGATGCTTGAAATGGCAATTGTCCAGTGTGAGTACTTCCTCCAACTCTACCCTCAAGACTCACTGTCTTCTTTGTAAAGAGAAAGGTAAATTTATTATAATGGATGATTATGAACTCTGGAACACCGTTACAATTCATGGCTGTGGTATGTTAAAAATGTTTTAAAAAATCCCTTAAGGTTTCTTAAAAGAAATTCAGCAAGTTATATAAAACAGATCAATTATAAAGGAATAAAGAAAGCCAACTTTTAATGAATGTTACTAATTTAAAAAACAAACAATTTCATGAAGCTCAGGTTAAGAACCCCTGGTCTAAAGAATCCGTGGTTTTCTAGAGGGGTGAAATCACAGATAGTCCAAAGTGAGAAAACCCTTTGTTACCACATAGTCAATCAATAAACATTTATTAAGTTCCTCCTATGTTCCAGGTACCCTGCTAAGTCCCGGGTTTACAAAAAAAGGCAAACACTCTAACAGTCTCCTTGCTTCCGCATTTTCTCCCATCTAACCCATTCTATACACTGATACATTAGCGTTATTAATGTATCTCATGACTTCCTTGCTTAAAAATCTCAGGTGGGTGAACCCCAAATAATTTTAAAATTGCTCAGCTTGACTTGTCTTTCCTCCAACTTTGCTTTTCCAACCTTACCTTCATTTCGGCCATACTGGATTAGCTGATACCATGTATCGTCTTGTCTTTCTGACGGTTCATGCCTTTCTTTTGCTTCATGCTCACCATGCCTCAGATGCCTTCTGAGAACTCTCTTCTCTCATTATTGGCTTCTTCCTGGAACCTCCATTTCAAGGAAGAACCCAAACCTGACATCCTTCACTCTCTGGAGTTTGCCACTGTGCTCCCTCAGGTAAATTTCTGGCCCTCCCCATTTTAAGATCCTTTTTCACGTGGTTTTGAGGGTATGTACTATCTTTTTTCTTGGGTTTTTTTTTTTTTTTGGTATGGCTTTTTTAGCTTGGCACATAGTAAGCACTTAATAAATGTTTGTTGACTTGTATTTATTCCATTTGGAAAACTCTTCCCTGCATTCCAATCAAGTAAAATCTTGATTTTAGTCTGAGAGAACTCATTTTCTCCATGTAGCATTTCTGAGGCCCCCCTCCCCTTCCTCTAAATGCCTACATCACTTTGTGCCATGCTTATGACACTTATCACATGCTACTATGTTTTATGGTCATCTGTGTATACCTCATCTCTAATAGAGTGAAAGTTCCTTGAGAGCAGGGATTTGAGGGCAGGTAAATTTCTGTATACCCCACCATGGCCAAGCAGAGCTTTGCAAATAGAAAGTGCTCAACAAATGTTTGTTGCCTGGATTAAAGAAAGACCTTCTGATGCTATTAAGTTATGTCCCAAATGATCATAAGATCTGGAACTAGGATGGACTTCAGAAACCATGGAGTCCATTTACCTAAATTTACCTGTGAAGAATCTCATCTTAACTTCAGGAGGTTAAGTGACTTGCACTTAAGGTACTGAAAGTAACATCTGACCATACCGGTGTTAAAGTCAGGACTTGAACTCATGTTCTCTGACTCTAGAGACAACACTGTTTTCACTGACAGATTAGTGAGCTACAGGGAAGGAGCACAGCATGGTTTATAAAACCTCATGTTACAAAACAAACACATACAAATGGGAGAAGTGGTACAAATTGTACCCTCAATTCAACAGCAGGCAGGGGTAGAAGTGGAGACCCTGGGACATAACCAGGGGAGCCACAAAGAGGGAGTATAGGGGAAAAGGGAGAGAAGAAGGTACCACCTGGCAACTTACCATTTTAACTAATTATTCTTCCTAATTAAAGGTTAACCTCAGTTTTTCCTATGGTGCTAAAGGATTGAAAATGGTGTCAGCATCCTTCCAAGTTTCAGTACATTGGGTCAAAGCTCTGACTGCTCTACCATAGCTATGGCTTTCAATGGAAACTTGAGCAGTGTCTTCTAATTTACAGGTTGCCACTGACTGGGTGTATGTCCTTAGATATGCTAGAATCCTCTGTGTCTCAGTTTCAACATCTGTAAAATGAGAGGATTGGACTAACTGGTCTCTAAGGTTCCTTCTTGGATCCAGATACAGAAAACTAGGAAGTCTAAACAACAGGGAATCAACACTACTTATTCAAGGTGGAAGATATTAATTCAGAAAACAAACCATTTGAGGGGGAAATGAATATTTCAAAACATTCTCTAGCCACAGTATGTTATTTCAATGTTCTATCTGACCCTCATTTGCCTGATATACTAAATGAAATCATACCATCTAGTTATTTTTCCTTGAATATAGCTACGTAAATAACCAAGTAGGATTTTAAAAAATCCAACAACGGATCTGAATTTTGCATGATCTAAGCCCTTTACTATAAGCTATTTATTGTTATATTGCCTTTGCCCTTTAAGGATTTGTGATTTCATTGATGTAATTTCATTCTTTTGTCGATGCTGATCCTAGCCCCTGTAAACCTCCATTGATAGTTCATGAGTTGATGTGACCAAAACAAATTAATCATCAACCTTCAAGTAACCAGCCTCTATGAACTTGGCCATGCTGTTCTTTAGATGGCAGATATATATATTGATGCCAAGGTTGACTTTGAGCAGGTAATGGGACATCTGAACAATCCCTGTAGCCGGTAACCCAGGAAGGCAGGATTTTGTAACGGATTTGATTCTGCTAAACGCTTTATATACAGCTATACTTAGGGAAACATGAGGAAACCAGAAACTGGCGCCATAGTCTAGGGAGTTCCGGTCCTCTCTTAAGTACACTCTTCTAAATACAAAGTTTTAAGCTTTTAAGCTCTTGATGCACCTGGCAGCTCTCTATGAATATGAATACCAGAGTAGTTGCTGATTAGCATTGGTAAAGGGAGTTTCCATATCTGGGAGTTCTCTATGCTGATGAAATCATAGGACTGGTCAGGAAAAAGAAGAAAAGCAAGGATTCTTTTCAGAACAGCAACAGACAAAATATGACACTATCATGCATGACATCAGATTCAAACCATGCAAAATATTTCAAATCAATTCAATTCGACAAATGTTTTATAAGTCCCTCCTATGATAGCTATAGTCCATGCTATATAAGGATGAGCTGAAGGAAGTAGGAACATTCAGACTTGGGGTGGGAGGACATAATATCTTTGTTCAAATGTCTGGAAGGGGGTGTCACACTTGCTCTGATTGGTTCCAGATGGCAAGACTAGGAGAAAGATGATGATGATGATGATGACGACGACAACCATGACGACTATGATGATCCAGCAAAGTAGACTGAGAAGAAATAATCAGATAGGGAGGAGGACAGACAGGAGTATCCAGGAATGTCACTGAATCCAAGGGAGGAGGGAGTGTCCAGGATGAGGAGGGGTTAACGTCATTAAAAGCTACAAGTTTACATAGGATGAGGACTGAGAACAAATGATTATACCTGTGACAATATTCCATTTGTTGACTCCTGGTTTGCTTTATAGCGACTAAGTCACTTGTTTATAATCAGTGTCAGCCTCCTTAACATTAAATAGTATAATAAATATAATAAATAAAAAAATAAATAAAAATAAAGGTCTGAGATCTCAAACAATCAGAATGGAGTGGTGGATAGCAGAATGGCTTTGGAATCACAGGGACTCAGGGATCTAAGTCCTGCCTCTGACACATCTTGGCTACAAGGCCATGAGCAAATCTACTCTCAGGACCTCCACAAACTCATTAAGCTCTAACTTACAGATGAGTTGCTGATCTTCACCAGTGGAGGGATTCTCTATACTGGGAGTTCCCTCCATTGATGAAATCATAGGTCTTGGGGTCCTGGAAAAAGTTCTGGAAAATAATGGAATCACCAAGAGATGACACTTAGTTTAACAAGGAGCTGCCAACAAAGGCACATGTAGAGGAATGACAGCAAGATCCAGGAGAGGATGATATAGGATCACAGAATTTTGAATATTTTCAGGTCATTCAAGCCCACCATTTTACAGACAAGGCTTAGTTACATAAAGTGACTTGCCAAAGATATATATCCGAAATAGCATTGGTTTTCAAACCCACTTATCTGACTTTATATTAAGGATATTCACTGTATTAACTGGAATGAGCACTGTCTGAATTATGAAATGAGGAGACTTGATTAGTTTCTCCTACTCATTTCAATTCCTTTGTTTGGCAGCAAATGCTTCTCCAAAAAGGGTAATTATGTGGTGCCTGGAGTGTCTACACCAGAGAGGGGAAAAGGAAACTCATGTGCAAGGCAGGAGACAGTTTAAGTAGTGTCAAATTCAAATAGAAATGATCTTTGCTAGCTGTATATTGACTTAGAAAACCACAAATTAACATTATTCATGTTGTATTGTATTTTTACTTATTTTATTAAATGTTTCTAAATTACATTTTAATCTGCTTCAGTCTTTTCCTTCCTTTGTTTTTTTTGTCACCTCTGCATTAAAGGATATTCTTTACAGTTGGTATGGGATGCTGTGGGCAAATCTTCATGCGGATTGGGGTGATACTGTGACAGTTCTCTAGATTGGCTCCAAAGATAGGCTTCTCAGCTTTCTCTTTTCCATAAGAAAAGTGCTATCTCTGCCATGTGTTGGGGAAGTTCCCTGCTTTTCAGGAGTTCCAAGATGGCACCTTGTTCCAGGAAGCAACTGTTACCTGCTGACTTAACTTGTGGGTTTAGGCTTAGGTATAATTAAGCATACTGATTGGTTGAAAGGTAGGGGAGGCAAGAGTATGGGAGGAGTGGCATATTTTCTAATTTACTTAAAGTTATCCATGCAAGGGAAATATGGAACATCTTATTGATGAGGCAAGGTGCTACAGGGCTTTTTGAGTCCATGTAGAAAATTTATCTGTGGCTACTATTGGGAAAAGGAGGAGACTTCAAAGAGTTTTAGGGGTTAAAGCAAAAGACAGAGGATAATTAATACTTACAGGATGCATGCCAATTATCTGGCTAGGTATTCTCTGAAGTAAGGAATCAAAATCCTTAGAGAGGTGCTTATGTTCCCTACCACCACCTCCATTCTTGTGATTACTATATATGAAATACTAAGTCAGATTCCATAGGGAAGGAATAATGAACTCCCAATACACAAAGATGCTAACATAGGGGATAAAGGCCTTACTTATGAATACAGCTATGCATAAATGCGTATATGCACACATATTCTTTATCAAGCAATATTATATTTATATTGTATTATTTATAATTATAACATAATTATATATTTATATTATATTAAATATATAATATGTTATATATAATAAATATAATATTTATATTATGTTTATTAAGCAAACATTCATCAGTAAAGGAGGAGGGCACTTGTATCTACAAAATTCTAAGAAACAAGATTATCCCTACACACCTAAGAAATACATTGCAGCAGTTAAGTTTTGATGGCCCCCAACGGAACTGAATTCAGTCCTTTTCTCATATCATCAGGCTGATTCCACTTTACCCTTATGCAAGTGATTCGAAGTGAGATAACTGTAAACAAGGTGGGCAGAAGAAAATCTTTAAGAATCCCTGAAGTATAACTTAGATAATCCAAAATGATGGCAGAGGGTTCAATTTGGTGGATGGGGGTGAGGAGAGGAGAGGAGAGGGAGGTTCAAGTGGTACTTAAGCAGAACCTGAAAGGCAGTTGGTGATTCACCTTCAGGAGAACAGGTAAAAGGGTAAACAGGCTCATTATTAGTTCCTATAGTTAAAAACCATTCATCATGAATCAATCTTTTTAGTCACTTCTGCACATGAGGAACATGTAATTGCTGGGAGTTTATTTTGAAAGGGAAGACTCTATCAAAATGTTTGGTAGCAAGATTCTCCCCCCCCCCCAAGCCCTAACTTTTTATTATTTGTACTTTACTCTTAATTTATTTGTAAGCAGGACACCTCCCCTTGCAGCCACTCTGGCTCTCTTCTAATATGGAAGCAGGTACAAACTCTAAAGAACTGATCCATGTACTAAATAGCTCATTTGCCAAATCAAGACTTAAAAGAAAGCACTACAGACAGAAACTACACAGAGTCCTCCACATTACTCCTGCCACAATTTTCAAATAGCCGTGACACGAATGTTAAGTAAAGCCCTTTAAAAGGGGCAAAGGGACAGAGTTAAATCCAAGGTAAACTATTATTTTAAGAATAACTTCACTAGCAGAATATTTACTGAAATAACTCGTTAAATTTCTGGTTCTAGTTCACGATTTAAATGTCTAAAAATTAAGGTAAGTGCTTTAAGCTGAAAAGCTGCCTTGATTAAATAGTGACTTATTGGTGGTGCCAGTTACAGTCATGGGATCAGCTGGTAACATTCCAGGACATATTGCTTTTGGTGACTGGCTCTAAGCATCCACCAGGCAGGGCACTGAATTCAATAAACTCCACAAAAGTCCTGATATTCCTCCTTTCCTTAGTCTACTTCTAGAGACTCAAAACAGAATTATTCTTTGGTGCCACTTGTTGCCGGTCAGCCTCCATCTTCTCCTGCTCCAAACCTGTTCAATCTTAAACCCGGATGATTCCAACTGCTTAATTTTTCCTTCTGCTCTCAGACTTTATGGGTCAAAACCACAAAATTAAGTTGATTCCACCCATTTTACATTTATGGTATAAAACTTCAGCTGGTTTCTCCCTGCCGCTCAGCAAACCTACTATACTCTTACTGAATTTCTACCACTCCAAACCCTTTCATCTCTCCTTAAGACTTTAAATGAAACCCTTCGTCCCCTATTTCCTACTTCTCCTCCTACTGGAGATTAAGGTGATCCAAAAGATAGCGCTTCAACTCTCCTCCACCACACAAAACTTCTCAATAACAAGTCATTCCCTCTGTTGGGATTTGCATTTCTCTCATTATTAGTCATTTGAAACACCCATATGATTGCTAATAGTCTGCTATTCTTTTTGAAAATTATTTGTTCGTATCCTTCAGCCTCTTCTCTACTGAATTATGGCTTTTGGTCTTCTATATTTCTTATACTTGACTACATATCTTGAATATTGAATCCTTTTCAGAGATATTTGATACAAAGATTTTTTCTTAGTCACCTACTTTTTTGATATATTAGATCCATTATTTGTGTAAAAACTTTTCAATTTCCTATAACCAAAATTATCCATTTTATTTTTTGTTATTACCTCTATTCCTTATTAAGAATTAATTTCTTACCCATAGCTGTGAAAGGTAAATGATCTGCTTCTCTTCTAATTTTTATATGGTGTGATCTTTAATGTTCTATGTCCATTTTTAATTTATTACGGAATATAGTATAAAATATTGGTCTAAGCTTTTTCCCAATAGCTTTTATCAAATGGGAGTTCTCTCCTAGGTAATTTGCCCTTTAGGATTCATGAAATACTGAGTTATTGAGTTCCATTATTTCTAATTCTTATCTAGTCTGTTTCATTGATCTCTTTACTTTTTTTAAATCAAATAGTATTGATGATTGCTTCATTTCATATAATTTCTAGAAGGGAATTCCTTCAAATAACGTCCAATAGCAACTGTCTCACAATTCATAGTTGTCTGTGGCACTGAGAGGTTATGGGACTAGGCTGGGGCCATATAACCATAGCATATGTCAGGGGCTAGACTCAAAGCCAGTTAGGTCTTTTTCACTCCAATGCCAGCTCTCTATCCACCATGTCATTCTACCTCTGACAGTCTGGGATACAAAGACAAAAGTGAAATAGTCACTGCTCTCAGGGAGCTTATCGTCTATGGATAGGAGAGCAATATATAGACATAAGCATGAGACAGTCTGAGCAGACGAGAACACACACAACTGGGACAATCCAGAGAAGTTTTATGTCGAAGGCTATACCTGAGCGGAACCTTGGGGAAAGGCAAAGATGCTAAGAGAAATAAAAAGAGGGAATGGTACATTCGATTCATTGGAAATGGCCTGTGCCCCAAGGAGTGGAGATGAAAGATGGAATATTAGATTTGGAGAAATGATAGATGGTATTCAGTTAGACTTGGGTTGCTTAAGGAGTTATAACATGAAATTAAGTGTGAAAAGGTAGACTATCAGACTGTGGTGGGTTTTAAATTTCAGGCTGAGGAATTTTCATTTCGAGACAAGAGGGAATCACTGAAGATTTCTGAGTAGAACACTTGACATGAAAATGATTTTGGCATCTGTGTGTGTAACATGAGTTGGAGAGAGGAGATCCTCAATGCAAAAACACTATTGGGAGGTGCTTGCACAGTGGCTACCTATTGCTTAATAAGTAACCCTCTCCTTTGATTTGACAATCAAGATCCTTCACAATATGGTGCTGCTCTACAGTGTCCAAAGTACTCCTCCAAAAGAGATATCCAAAGTGTAATAGGGCTTCCATCTCACATAATGAAACAAAGATTAACCAAAGAGGTTAAATGGCTAATTATTGGGGCCACAGCTGGTACACAGCATAGTGTGGAGTACACTGTTGTGGCAAAATACCAGCAGTTATTTCTCATACTCTAGGGTAAAAAGAAGAAATCTAAACTGATGTTTTGTAAATCTGATTTGTTCTGCTGTTGTCTGGAAGAAAGGAGAGGTGGGGAGCCAGCATCCGTCCACAGACAAAGTTTGTACTGACCATCAGGAATTCTGTTCTACTCTGAGTAATGAGAAAAGAATGAGCATGAGCACAACATCTGGGGGGAAGTTATAAAATCTACAATTAAAAGCTACTGAGTAAAAATTCTGGTGCTGGACATAAAAAATGACTGTCTTGCAGGAGAGCAGTGATCTTTTCAAAATGACACTGAAGGAAGATTTTCAGTTAGAACCTGTTTAGTCTTATACCTAACTTGCATGATCCAAGAAAAATGAAGCCTAACACAGGTCTAGGTTGTTATTTATTGAGGCTGTATCATTAGCAGATGGCCCTACTCAGGCCTCCATTTGGGTAACAACTTTGCACTAAGTTTGGAGTGCTTTGCCATTTCTTTTTGTTCCATGTTGACCAGAAACAAATTCTTCTGCAACCTGCAAAAGTCTAAATTTTGTGGCAGCTTTTGGAAACAACGGAAACTTTCGTAAAAACAGCTTTAAACATTATGCTTGCCAAGTCCAAACAATGTGCCAGCTCTGTGAAAGCTGCAGGTTTTATGCTCACTGAAAGTTATGGAACCTGGAATGTTCTGACAGCCACTACAAACCTTTTAAAAATAGGAGAATGATTATCATTCTATTAATCTCTTTGTAAATATTTTTTAAATTTCAGAGTGAAATAATTTTTCCATAATTTTCTCAGTTGATTGGCATTCTGCAAGGCCTAAAGAATGAGACTCAGAGCTGTATCATATACATGAGCTGAGCACATGAAAGGAATACAGTATGTTGTACTTCAAAGAACACCAGCTTTGAAACCCAGAGATCCTAGTTCAAGTCTCTGCTCAATTGACTTAACTAGGTTAGCTGCATGACCTTGAACCAATCACACGATCTCTCTGTACTTCAGCTTACTTTTCAATAAAATGGGAGAATTGGTCTAGATGACTTTGGAGGTCTTTTGCATGGTTTTGTGGTCTTAGGATTCTATAGAAATTAAATATTACTGAGAAGTAAGAAAGGTGTTAGCCAGAAACCCTTACCCATTTCTAATGTCCCATTTCACTTGACATCTATTAATCATGAGAAAGGAATGATGCTGGAATTACATCATCTAACCATGTCCCCCTTCTGAATCCCCTATCATAGTTCTTTACTATAAAATTTTCTTTTTTCCTCTCAATCACTGTGAAGAACCTGTACAGACAATAAAATGCCTTATAAAGTGTTTTCTATATACTTTTAAAGTTCAAGACTTTTATGGGCCTATGACCTATCATCCCTATGGATACTCCTGACATTTGCACAGGTCACAACCCTTCTGTGCCTCCTGACCTGAAATTCTTGAACATGAACATGAAAAGACAAGGACAATGTACAGTTATCTTTCATCATAATTATATGTTCCCTATTCTCACTTTCTGCTCAAAACCCAATTCAGTAGGTTTTTCATTAACTATCTGACATTACTTATTTTAAGGAAAATTACAGGTATGACCACTGTCCTCAAAGGAGGAAGAAAAGCTATCCCACAAAATTAGATAAACAGAGGTCTAAAAATAATGGTTTTAGAACTTGCATGAGTATTATTTAGATTTTAAAATACTCTAGAGGAAAATAATTTTACATTTTTTATTGGTACTCATCCAGTCTCTGATCTTTATTGAATAGTAACTTAAGAAAAAGTCACAAGAGATGCTGTTTAGTTTTATCGTTGTTTAAAAAAATGACTTCATCGTGACTTCTTGTTACTCATTTATGTCATCTGTTGCCACAGTCTCTCCTTCCCCTCCAGTGATGGGAAAAATACTCTGTAAATGTTAAAGGGCTATCTATATAAAGTTGAGCTATTACATTTATAAGGGAATTCTAAGTATGGAGGGGAATTGTTACCTATTTCAAGTTATCATTAGCTCAGAGGAAGGCCTAATTTGGAACTCCAGGGTTTCGGGAAATATGATAACTGTGGGTTTGCTTTTCTCCCAGAAAGTCAACTTTGGCTACTGCAAAAATTAGCTGCATCGCCATACAAATTTATCACAATTTATAATACTTGGTGATTATTTCTCTTATCTGGTTTATTTATCAGTCTTTTTATCCATGGAAATGTTTGTCCAACTTTGGTTGGAGAATTTAACCTAATTGCAAGTTAATTTGTAGGAAACTACAACTAGTAGGCAGCTAGGTGGTATAGTAAGTGGAAGCACTGGATTTGGAGTCAAGAAGACCTGAGTTAAAATCCTTCCTCAGGCATTTAGCTAGCTATGTAACCTTCTCAGCCTCAGTTGTATCACTGGGGACTACCATGACACCTACTAGATGTCGCAGTGGATACAGGGCCTAGACTCAGTCAGGAAGACTTATCTTTGTGAGTTCAAGTCTGCCTTCAGACATTGAATATCTGTGAAATGCTGGAAAAGTCACTTAACCCTGTTTGCCTCAATTTCCTCAGCTGTAAAATGGGAAGAAAATAGCAAACCACTCCAACATCTATGATGAGAAGCCCAAATGGGGTCACAAAGAGTTGGACATGACTGAAATGACTGAACAACCAAAACACATGGTTGTGGTGCGGAGTGAATGAGATAACATATGTATGATGTTTTGCAAACATAATAGCACTGCACAATTATCAATTATATTCCTTTGAATGAGCACACCTTGGCCAGAGCATCACTTAGCTGTGGCGGTGAACATAGTTATGAAGGCTAAAAAACACTTTGTCATTGAGAAATACTGGGTTTATGTTCTTTATTTTCTTGTATACAGAATTAAAGTGACCTGAGCCTTACTGCTTGATCAAGTGCAGGGTGGATGATGGTAGAAGAGAACTGAAAAAGCGGCTGTATAAGGGAGCAACAAGCAGGTAACGTAGTTATCAAGACAGCACTCTGCATTTCATCCATAAAGTCAAAGGCTTTTTTCATTCATTTTCAAAACTACTTCCAATTTTTCCGCTTAACAGATAAACCTCCATACAAACTTCATTATAAATTCTTCCAGGGCTTGGGTATAGCCTGGGTGGCTGTGGATTCAATCTTGTATTGTAACATGGACCTTTATAAATCCCTCTCATTTCCAGTTTATATCTAGCATTACTCAAATTCATGCCTATGATATTGTTAAGGCAAATTCTACAATCCCTTCTCTGTAATTTGAAATTCCAAACGTGCATTTTATTTTAACAGTGAAAAGTTTCACACTAGAGATAGAGATATAGTGTTAATAACAATTATAAAAGTTTAAATGGCTTCTGGGAACTTAAGTATAAGGAGATAATTTACTTTTGAAAGGTATTAGACCAGGCAATGGGGCGTTAGCATTCTCAAGTTACTTTTCTAGAAGCATTAATTATTTCATTGTGACAATGCAAATGAGTTAACATTTGTATTGGTTTGCCATCTGTAAAACGGGGTTAATAATACTTCTAAAACTTAGCTTACATTGTAAGATATCTGGAGGGCAGGGATCCTATCCAAGGAAAGTTCTCAGTACAGTTATACAGGGAGATGGGGAGGGGATTATAGACCAGATGAGCAACTTCCGAATGAGCCATGAGGTCTGATCACATGTGTGATTGTGACAGCAAAAACAATATTTCAGTACAAAAGCTCTTAAGGCAGAAATGCTTATATTAAACAGCATATACATAATATGATCCGATGAGTATTATACATATACATACATACATATATATACACACTACTATATTCTATATACTACTCTTCCTCCTTCTCCTGTTGCTACCACTGCACAATTCTGTACTTTTTCTTGCTATATCCTTGAGTTCTGTTAGAGGCCTCACTGTGTAAAGTGTCCACCACTGAGAGCTGTGCTTGTCTATAAGTTGATGACTACCTCAAAGATATTTCAGAAAGTGTGGGCCCTATTGGGTGGGTAATGCATGCTAACTTGAAAGGCTATCCGGAAGTCAGGCTATGCTGGATCATATCTCTCTCACCCTTTAGTGATGCCCAAATATACCATAGATGAGATCACTTCAAGTGATCCATAACTTTTATTCCTCAGAGCCATTTCAATTATCCAGTGATACTGGCCTTACTGTTCTTTGCAGAAGATACTCCATCTTCTGATTCTGGACATTTTCAGTGGCTATCCTCTATGAGGGAATTCCCCTCCTAATCTCTGCCTCGGAAGACATTTTTTGGCAGCCCTTCATGCTACTGCCTTTACCTCTGAGATTATTTCCATTTTCTTTTTCTTTGCCTCATTAAAGGGGCCATGCCCTCGCTACTTCTTAAACAGGCCTATTCAACGAATGGATGTTACCTCACGCTAAGTGAGTACCTGCATAGACCTTGCCCTAAAGGGGCCAAGGTCTCCCAGTGCATTCTTGGTCATCTCCAGTCATCCTGATGTATATCTGGTCACTGGATTCAGATGACTCTGAAGGAGAAGTGAGGTTGATGACTTTGCACAGCCCTCCCTCACTCAAAACAAAGGCAAGAGCAAGTCGTGTCATGCTCTTCAGCAACAAAGGACGAACACACAAGTCTATACCTCGTTTGTAGGTAATTGTTTGCATGTTTTCCCCCATTAGATTAAAAGCTCCTTAAGGGCAGGGATTTCTTTTTAAACCTTTCTTTGCATTCTTTTCTGTTTATTATAGGGCCTGGTACTCAGTAAGTGCTTAATAAATGCCTTGGCTTCCGAAATCTGTGGCCATATAGCATGACCAGAAGATTATCTGAACTAAAGAAAGGGGTTTCCGCTTCAGAGAGATGCCTGAGATCACTGAAAACACTGTACATTTTCCTAAAGATAAATGAACCTGCACTCTTTTTTCTGTTCAGGAAGAGTATTTGTGCCAGAGATATGTACTGAGTGAGATCTACGTGGTGTCCATCCAACTTCACAGGAGAGCTTGGATAAGAGGCATTCTTTATCCACTTGGTTTTTCCCATACGGACAGTTAAACAAAACTCTTAAATAACTATGGATTCCATTTAGGAGCCTTTGCATCATTTTGGGGCTTGATGTAATCAGCATGATATTGAAAAACAGGAGCATCTGATGGGCCTAATCATCCATAGGGAATCCCTCTTCGATTTGAATTCTGTCTTCCATGACAATTTCAAAAACTTTTGAACCTAAGTGTTTTATCCCTTGTTTGAAATGAACTAAATAGGGAATTTGTCAAAGTTGCCTTTGCTATTGTGATTTGATTATATTTATGGCCAACTGTGTAACTATAAAGATGTGGTCTTCTGTAAAATATTGTCTGGAAAAGTCTAGCTTCTTTTATCATCATCAAGGATACTCAGGACACAGTATCAATATGGTGACATGAAAATTATTATTTGTTATTACTTAAAATGTATTTATTATATTTTATTAGCCACTTGTTAGTTATTGCTATCCCTCTGATCACTGTTTTTCTAGTGGGAAGCTGTTACTTTTTCCCCAAAATGTTTGCTAGCTTCTCCTCTTTAAGGAATAAATATGGATATAGTCCCTGCCTGTACGGAGCTTATTAGCTATTTGGTGGAGATAACATGATAACACTCATTCCTCTATCATTGTAACAAATAAGAATATAGATAAATTGGGGTAACTAGATGACACAGTAGATAGAGCATCTGGCCTGGAATCAGGAAGACATCCTCCTGAGCTCAAATCTGGCCTCAGACACTTACTAGTTGTGTAGCCCTAGGCAAGTCACTTAACACTGTGTGCCTCATTTTCCTCATCTCTAAAATGAACTGGAGAAGGAAATGGCAAACCACTCCAGAATCTTTAACTTCAAATGGGGTCATGGAGAGTCAGGTAGAACTGACAAACAACAACATATAAATACAAAATCTTAAGAAAGTAACCATGAGAATAAATTCCTCAATGACTGAAAAGGTGTGTAATCTTCAGTACAAATCTCTGTGTATATCTAGTCCTGTACAGCTTCTTTGTCTTTTTTAAAAAGCTATTTCTATTTCTTTATGTGGGGTCCATGATGTTAAGATTCCAAATATGGTAACTTCTGTCACTGATGAAGAAAATAATTTAACTCTTGACACATCTTCTACTCATCCTTAAATATTCTTGGGGTGATTTGACTCAAACTCACTTGTCTATAAATTCACTTTTCTCATCTTGGCTTATTATTGTTTTAAAAGGTAATATTGTTCACAATCCTCCCCCTCCCCATTCTCCTTTGTAAGAATGTTTGTATTCTAAGTTGATGTTAACCTTGACAATTTTATGTCTCTGTTTGACAAGATGATCAAATATTTGCTCCTTGAAATATTGTCTAAGTTCTACTGATCTCCTTGCTTTAGTGACTGATCCACATCTTAGTAAATGGTGATATCTCATTGCTGCTGTCTGTTCCTTTATCCATTTCCCATTTTTCAGGATCAAAGTTAGTTTTTAAAGGCCAGGTTGGAGCTGTTTCAATCATACAACATGTCTCATTTTCATTCTTTTCTCTAATTTAATAATTTGAGCTATGCTTTAACAAGTTGATGGTTTGATTGTACAGACAGCTCATTTTAAAATGTAATTGAAATTTCCTGTCTTCTAATATATAGTCAATTTATTTTTGTGATTATTTTGTCATTTAGCATTTCTAGTGTCTCCCAACCTGATTCTTTAAGAAAGTATTTGTGATATACAAAGTGTCCTAAAAGTATTAAAGTAGTTTTTAAGCTATTAAAGTTTAAATAGCTTAAAAATAACCTTTAATGTCTTAGAACTGCATTAAGATTTTGGGACATCCTACATAAACATGGCATTTTTGTGTAGTTTACCAATCTTTTAAAAGCGTCTTCATTTCTTGGTACTAAGTCACATTTTTCAAGGTTTTACTTCTGTCCTCCACTATATCCATTTCTGCACTTAAGTTATAGGATATATAAGTATATATTTTACTTTGGAGATCCTTATCAAATTCTTTATGTAATTTTTTACCCCATCATTCTCCATGACAAGCTTAATGCATGTGCTATCTTGCATATAGTATATAAATATTTGGTTAATCAAATTTAAATTTGTTATTGTGTTCCCCTCTACCCTGTGTTCATCATGAGAACTATATCACAAGTTGAGGAATCATCTGACAAAATATTTCATCTGACAAAACCAGCTCCACCAATTCCTTTATTTGTCTTTACAAGGAAAAACTGTAGACTCTTCCATCTGGCTGCAATTTCCTTACATCTTCTGGTTTCATCTATATTATGAATGTCAATACTGATATAATTTATTTCCTTCAGTAATCAACTGATTGGTTTTTGAACAAAGATTTAGTAACAACATTTAAGTTAATGTTTACACCAGTCAAAAAAATGGTGTGATTCTTATCATCTTCTGTCTACTTTCTGCCACTACACCTTCATCAATGATGAAGCAGAAGGGCAATGTACAGGATTAGAATTCTGATTTTTTCATGGGTTGCTATGGCTAAAGAATTCACGTACATATATTATTACAGAGCACTTTTTCTGGTAAAGGTATATATTTTTGGATGGCAATTTTATTTTAGTTTACTCCTTATAATATGTGAATTGTCATGAACTCATTCAATAGCTATAGCACTTCATTGGAGGAAAAGCTATTAAGTTTTTACTCCTTGCTCATTGTTGTGTGGAGGTAACTCCTAGTTTTTGAAAACTAAGTCAGTGGAGCACAAGCTCAAGGGGGCAAATTATCTATCTATAATCCAAAACAAAATGTTTACAAGCCAGGAAGAAATCTAGCTAATTTCAGAGAGGGTCATAATCAGAAAATTGTTTGCTAGGTGCTTCTACACACACACACACACACAACACACACATATATTATAATCATACACATTTGTTCAGTTGTTTCAGTCATGTCTGATATTTCATGACTCCACTTGGGGTTTTCTTGGTAAAGATGCTGGAGTGATTTACTATTTCCTTCTTCAGCTCATTCTACAGATGAGGAAATTGAGGCAAACAGCATTAAGTGACTTGCACAGGGTCACACAGCTAGTAAGTGTTTGAATTTGAATTTGTTGGATTTGAACTTGGGTCTTCCTGACTACAGGCCTGGTGCTCTCTCTACTGCACGATCTAGCTATATCTAGTATATATACCACACACAGACAAACACATATGGATATATTGTATGTATGTACGTACACACATACACACACATACACACACATACATAATGCACTGATAATTTTCATCAACAGACAGAAGACTTAAAATAAAAGATAATATTATTATATCATAATATAATAATAAAAATAATAAAAGATAAAAGACATACAATAAAATAACTGCAATTTATATGGTACTTTCAAGACAAACACTTTATACACATTATCTCATTTGATGTATGTGTATATATATATGTATATATGTAAAACCCTGTGAGGTAGGTACTATTATTATGCTAATTTACATATGAGGAAACTGAGATTGGGGTGGTTCAATGATGTGCCCAGGGTAATATTAACAACTAGTAAATGTTAGAGGAGGCAGGGATCAAATCCAGTTTCTTTCTGATCCTCAGTCTCGAGTCCCCATTACGTTCTAATGCTTCCATTACCCTTGACATGAATGAAACCATTAGTCATTATCTTTAAAGTTTGTGTAAAATATCATACTAGGCAACGAGAAGATGTTGAGATAATAAGGAAAAAGTCCTGGCTCCCATGGAATTTACATCAATATACAGCTATGCCAAATTACATAATAACTATTACTTGAGCATGAGAGAGATGAGATGGTTCAGAACCTCAGCAAGGCTCTTTCTTATGTGTTTCCTATCTGTTCCCTATAAGTGCCACCCCCCTGCCCCCCACACACACTCCCACTATATCAAACCTTTCCTGTTTGAGAATCACATAAATCTAAGTTTTGAAAAAGCTCCCATATACCAATGTGACCAAACCTGTGCCCGACCAAAACAACATCTCCAACAACTATCTATGTTCTGCTTGAACATCTCCAGTGAGGGGAAAGCACTACCTGTTGTGGCAGCCTATTTCACTGTGAATGCCTCTAACTGCTGGAGTCAAGAAGAATATTTTGAATTTTTTTCATATAAACATTTGAAGACAGAGTTCATTTCCCACATCGCAGATTCTTATGCTTGCCTCCCTTTCCCCAAGGTTAAATATTTGCACTTCACCCAACATATATATCTCCTTACATATGTTCACCCTTATTCTCTTGGTCACCTGCTCCAGGATGTGGGCCAGCTCATCAATGCCCTTCCTAAAAGGCAGCGCTCTGAATCGAATATAACGTTCCAGGTGCAGTCTGACCAGTGGAGAGTTAAGGAAGATGCCTTACTTCCTTGTTCTGGACACTGCCTTCCATAATGCAGTCCAGCACAGCCTCACCAGATTCTAGGTGGTATAGCAGATTGAGCTCTGGGCCTGGAGGCAGGAAACCTTGAGTTCCATTTCAGTTCTTTAGTAGTTTTATGACCTTGATCAATCCCTCGGTTTCTGTTTGCTTCATTTTCCTCATCTGTAAAATGGGGATAATACTTCCTATCTTGAAGGTAATGAGATAATGTTTTTAATATTTGTAAAGCACTTAGCACAGTGCTTTAGCATGTTATATAAATGTTATACAAATTTTATTAGTCTTATTATTAATTAGCATTTCTAGCACTCCTTGCCACCTTGTTGAAGTTGGAGATCACTAGAAGTCTGAAATTTTGTTTCAGACAAAGAGTGTATAATAGGCACACCTCCCACATCTTAAACTTGTGAAATTAATATTTTAAATCATGTGGAACTTTGCTTTTATCTCTATTAAATACCATCTTACTACAACACAACATTGTCCTAATCTATCAAGCTCTTTTAGGATCTTGATTGTCAAAAAAATGACAAGGATGCCTTCAACCAAATCACTGATAAAAAAATGTTGAAAAACAGCGAGTCAAGGACAGAATCCGGGAACATTTCACGAGATACTCTTCCAAGATGACATCATCAATCCATCAGTTATTACTCTTGGGTCATTCAACCAGTTCTGAATCCACGTAACTGAACTACAGTTTAGCCAACATTTCTCTATTTTGTTCACCACTCGCTCTCTTCTAGCACCTGACCATACTCCCATCCACCATACTTACAGCATGATTCAGCCTTCTAGTTCTCTGGGAGAATTGAGGCCATCCAACTTCACATTTTCCATTTTTAACGTTTCTCAGGAGCATCACCCAATCTATTTTCTCTACCCTTATAGTCACAGAAGAAGAAACATTCATGCCTCACAAAGTTTAATCCCCCTCCCTGTATCCTTGATCCTGTTCCTTTCAGCTTCTCCCAGGATCTTATTCTACTAGCTCTCTCCTCTCACATTATTCATTCTCTCTCCAATGGCTCATTTCATTCTGCTGACATATGCACTTAAATCTCCTACATTCTAAAGGATCTTCTCCTCAACTAAATCCATCTCCGACTGCATCTCTATCTTCTTCTTTTTGCTGCTCAACTTCTGGAATAACTTGTCTCCGTGTCAAGTCTGCACTTTTTTATTACCCACCCTTTCCTCCATGCCCCACCATTTTGCTTCTGTGTTAATCATGCTACTGAAATTCTCATCAATGATTACTATGTCCAGTGGTCCTTTTCAAAATCCTCATCTTCTTGTCTGTGCAATAACTGATACAAGTAGAGAGCTCTATCTAACCCTAAAGGACTTTACTTTAGGGTATGTGTTTTTTATGTGATTAAGAAAAATTACATTTTCTTGGTTCTCCTTCCTACACAGGATAAGATTTAGAGCTAGAGATAATGTTGGGAATGATTTAATTCAATTCCTTCAATTTAGAGATGAGGTAAGAGGCCCAGGGAACTTATAAGACTTATCCAAGTTCATACAGGTGGCAAGGAGTAGGTTCAAATTCAGGTGGGATCCTTTCGACTATAACATGTCTACTCTCTTCCCTTGTCTTCTCTGCTGACATCACTAGCTTTTCATCTTTCCACCACCTTAAGATATATGCTTCTCACAGTTCTTCTCTTGGCTCTCTTTTCCTATATATTCTCCTTTGGCAATTTCATATACTCCTACTTCCATGGATCTTGATGGAGATTTAAATTTCATCTCCAGACCTGACCTCTCTTCTGAAATTCAGAACCACATTCTCAAACCTTACAGAACATTTGGATATCCCAGAATCACCTCAAACTCACTATGACCTTTCCTTTCAAATCTGCTGCCTTTTTGACTAGTATTTCATGTGAGGCACCACCACTCAACCTGTTTGCCAAATTCAAAAATTTGGTATTATCTTTGACTTTATTCTTTCTCAATTTGCATATACACTCAGTTATCAAATGGAGTTAATGACACCTCTGCAGCACTGATTATTTATCTCGTTATTCCTACTTTCACCTAGCACAGATCTTTGTTGCTCCATGCCTTGAATATTACAGTAGTCTCCTAAGAAGACTTTTCACTTCTATTCTCTCTTTCCTATTCTCTCCTATGTTTCTCTTCTCTGCTCACCCCTCCTCTCTACTCTCCTCTTTTGTTTCTTTCTCTGTCTGCCTCTCTCTTTCTCTCTCCTTCAAACCATCTACTGCCAGTTTAATTTCCCTTGTTCATAGTCCTAACATGATTTTCAGCAACTGAGAGGATTATGGAACAATTTCCCAAGAAGTAGAACCTGACATGAAGCTTAAAGCAAACCAAGGATCTGGGAGTCATAAATGAGGAAGGTGTAGAATACAAGTGAGCATGGCCTAGATAAGGCAGAAGATGGAATACTGAATCCAGGGAACAGCTGGTAGTAGAACATGGGGAACCCTCTCTAGGTGGTTGGGGGTCATTAAAAGCAGAACACAATTTCCCAAGAGCAATCCAGTTCCTTCTTTCCGTTTGAGTCCAGCTCATTGTCCATGGATACTGTCGATCCACAGAAAATACCATCGTATAGAAATGACCCTGAGTTTTCAAAGGCTATGCCAATGGAATACAACCTCAGAAAGAGTGATGTTTGCTTTCTAAAGCCCAACCTAGAGCAGAGAGGGTCATCACTGGTTTGCTGTTCTTTGTCTTGCTTGACTTCTCTGTAGCTTTTTACATGTTAACCAAAACCTCCTCCTTCATGCTCTTCTTGGTTTCAGTGGCATCAATAATCCCGATTCTCCTCCTAATTGCCAATCAGAAGGTAAACATATATGAAGCAGAGTAGTCTGGAAATAAGTCTGGAAAGGCATTTTGGGGTCAGATTGTGTAAAGTCTTAAATATCAGGCTGAAGAATTTGTCTTTTTTCCTTAAGGTAATGAAACAATAGTGGTTTTTTATTAGTACATTGACAAGGTTAGATCTAGAGAACGTTCAATATGTATGTGGATAATGGATTGGAGAACAGGAAGCTTCTGGAAGAATGAAGAAGGCTACTACAGTAGTTCATTCAAAAGAGGAGAACCTGAACTCTGAGTCACCCTATGGATGGATAGAAGCAAATGAATACAAAAGAAGTGGAAGTAGTATCAACAAAAACTGATAATTGATTGGATATGAAAATAGAGAAACAGAAAGAGAGAGAGAGAGAGAGAGAGAGGAGATAGAGAGATAGAGAGACAGAGAGAGAGACAGACTGAAAGGATAGTGAGGCACTTCATAGAAGTTTGGAAGGTTTGGTTTTTTTTTTTTTAACCAATTCTGCTTTTGACACAGTGAGTTTGAAATGCTTATAAGGTATCCAGAAGAAAATGTCTAATGCACAGTTGACAATATGCCAACATAGCTCAGGAGAGTTTAGGGTTGCATATATAGATTTTAGAGTTGTCTTTATAGAGATGACACTTGAACCCATTGAAATGTAAACAGTCACCAAAGGAGGGAATGTCAAGAGACAAGCAAAGAGCTGAAGATCAATGCTTGGGGATAACTATGCTAAAAGCTGATGATCTAAACAAGGAAATGAAGAGGAAGCAATCAGACAGTATCCCCAGTGCTTAGTACAATTCAAGGTACATCTTTACTGACTGATTGGCAATTAGGAGGAGTAGCAGGATAATTGATGCTACTGAAACCAAGAAGAGCACAAAGGAGGAGGTTTTGGTCAACACTGTAAAAAGCTACAGAGAAGTCAAGCGAGACAAAGAGCAGCAAACCAATAATGAGCCTCTCTGTTCTAGGTCAGGCTTTAGAAACAAACATCACTCTTTCTGAGGTTGCATTGCATTGGCATAGTCTTTGAAAACCCACCATCACTTCTATACCATGGTATTTTCTGTGGATCGACAGTATCCATGGACAATGAGCTGGACCCAAAAAAACAAAGCTGGATTGCTCTTGGGAAATTGTGTTCTGCTTTTAATGACTCGAAGTACTGAGAGACGGTACTAGGACGGCCTTGAATTCATGTCACATGAGGATCACTTGAAGGAACTGGGGGTATTTATCTTGACAAAAAAGATTACAGTGGAATAAAATAGCTTTCTACAAATATTTGAAGGACTGTCATGAAGAAGACAGAAGAGATTTGCTCTGCTTGAATTTATAGCCAAGAACTAGGAATAATGGGTAAAAATAGCAAATAGGCTAATTTAGGCTTAATAGAAAAACTTTCTCTAATCAGAACTATCCAAAAGCAGAATGAGCCACTAGAAGTGGGGATGACGAGGAAGTGTGTTCACACCCACCGGAGCCAAGAAAGACCAACCGACAATTTGTCAGGTAGGTTGTAAAACTAGGTGTCAGTTCCTTCCAAATCTGAGATTCTATGAATTCTAGTAAGTACTTAAGAAGTAATATCAACTACGATGAAATCTCAAGTAGAACATGATACACCATTGCATGTCTTTGGCCATATGGTTATATGATGTCCCCCACACATAATAAGTATATACAATAAAAGCCTTAGTATGAGGTTGGTTTTGGACCTGTCCTCCCAAAATAGCATTATAAAAGGGCTCTGTTGCATATCATAATTATAAAATATATTTCCCAAACATTATGGACAATATTTGTGACAATAAGAAAAATATAACTTTGAAAATTATGTTTTACAGACTGTATTTGCCACTGTAAGATACAAAAGGTTATTGTTCATTTATATCTTATTAGATGCTTCCCTCTCTTCCATAACACTGTTCATCTGGCCCACACTTCATGCTCGAGTCATGCAGATTAGAGTTGACTCTCAATTACACAAAGTCTTTCTCCAAAGATGACAGTCCAAATACAGTAGAGATAAAATACATCAAGGTTTAAAATAGGCCCGTTCAGCCCCAGTGCCGCTTCATCATGAAATGCTATAACTCACTGATGCCTCTGCCCAGCCTAACATATGTTCTGTTCACAGCCCGCGTCACTCTTCATTTGTAATTATTTCCTTTCTTTTTTTTTTTTACCCCATCTTGTAATACTTTGCTTGGTTGAAGACAAATACTGAAAGGCAAAAGAGTATTATCGTATGATGACCTGTTCCAGGGTGTTAAACCCCTGTCAAGGTTTGATTTTAACATGGGGTATTGATGACAGTACATCAATTCAGGCATCATGTCCTGAATTAGACTATATTAATTATCACTTGAGTGCAGTATGCATGAAAATGCTGTTTCATTGACTAAAAGGATTTGACTGAATAAAAATCCATTTCTCATCTGGGTGCTTATGGATAAAGACATTTTTTTCTCTTTGCCTTGGATTGTTCTTTATTAAATATGATTTTTATAAGATTGTATGAATAAATTGTCTCACTCAACAACAGATCTAGGCATTTTTTAAACAAAGAAAATTAAATGGATTGTCTACTGTTGGCAAGTATTTAACAATGTATTTACAGTTAATAGTTTAGGCAGATTATTCATAACAAATGCTGCCAGAAACAAAGTTATTTGTATCCTTTGTGGAAAAGGAAAATTTCAAATAGTTACCTCTCTGATTGAAAGGAAATGGAATTTATCACTTTTAGAATTACATTCAGATGACAAAAACTATATCAAGCTCTAATTGTCATTTAAAAAAAACTGCAATTGAATTTAAAGGTAAAATTAAGATTACTTTTTATATTTGAAAGAATTCAGTCTCTCTCTCTCTCTCTCTCTCTCTCTCTCTCTCTCTCTCTCTTTCTCTCTCTCTTCCTCCCCTCCCCCCTTTCTCAGAGTTAACATAAAGTTTAAGTAACTCCTATAACTAGCACTTTACTCGCCTTTCTACATATGTGAATACAAAATAATTTGATTATCTCCTCTATGAAGGGCTGGTGTGGATGAACTCCAAGTCCCACTTCCATCTCTAAGCCTATGATCTTCTGAACTCATTAAGAAAACAGAGTAGAAAGTCTGCTTACCTCCTCCCCACCCTTTACAATTCATTTACAGCAAAAGCCCTTGTATATGCAGTAGAATTATACCTTTGCTCTTAAAGTAGGGATTTTTTTTACGTACACATAAGTGTGAAATATTTTGCTTATCATATCCTCAAAACCAACCTGTAATTCTATATTCTTAATGCAAAGTAAATCATACAGAATTAACAAGACAAAATAATCTACTCTCCAAAGATAAATATTACCTAACGTAATCGTAGCTATAACAACCAATAGCTATGCACTCATTTTACATGTTTTGAGGGTATTTCAAGAGATAATGTCAATTTCACTATTCTATTTGTCAAAAAACTAGTTGAAAACCATCACTATACCAGGCAAAAAGCACATAGAAAAAAACTCTAAGTTTCATTTGATATCAATATTTACTGGTAAGGTATAATATTACAACTTCCCCAAATTTCATTCCTAAGGGAAAGCAAGCAGACTACAAAAGACTGAGGCTAAGGCAAAGATCTTAAGCAAACAAAGTCTACTAAAACTATAGAAATTATTTTTGTTTGCTTAAACCTAAATCCCTCCCTGTGTTCAAATCTACATGGGTTGATTAACTGTTACAGGATCTAAAACAACTCTGCAGTGTCATCTGTTGTTCATCAAGAATCAATGTGTAGCAATATTTTAATGGTTTTATTGTGGGCAGACATGTAACATATCCCTTATATGATATGTCTCTGCCTGACTTATGGGAGTGGCACTTACAGCAACAAAAAGGGAGGATTTAAAATACTAGATATTTTGCCTAAAGTATGCCTTGCTTCACTGCCACTGGTTTATCCAATACTAATGAACAAATATGCAAAGAAATGCTTTTTTGAGCATATTTGTTCTACCTTCAATCACCTTCTTTTTCATGATAAAGGAAGACTATGGATAAGGTTAAAATAGCTTTTAAAAAGTTTTTAAAGAACTATGAATAGTAGGAAAGAGATGGACACTAAAGAGGCCAATTTAAAAATAATAAACAATATTGTTTCTGGATATATAGAGGCACATAGTGTTGTAGATGGCCTTAGTCATTCAATTTACTTCCACTCAACAAACATGTATTAAGTACTTCAAATACCTGCAAGGCTCTGGGTTATGTACTCAGTGACCTGAATCTTGGGCACACCATAATAATGTTCCCATTTAGAACAGGCAGCTATGAAGTGTAGAATGGGCACGTGGTTATATTGCAAATAGCAAGCCAGAAGTGTACTATGACTAATTTCCTTCTCATTTTACCCCAGAATCCATTTTGAACTTCATTAAAATATACAACCAAAGCCATAACTAGCAATTTTGGCCGTGGGAGCAAGAGCTACAAACGATATTCATCCTGCCCTTAAATCAACTTTTAAAGACAAATTTAATTGGGGGGAGGGGAGGAATAGCTGGGCAACAGGTTGTTAGGAGACAAAGACTCTGGCCCAGATGCTGAGGCTGTTACTTGGAAGGCTTCCTGGGGTAAGGAGCAGTGCTAGTCAGGTTAGGGTCTCACTTGGGTTTCAATTGGAACAGGGAGGGGAGGAAGCATACTATCTGACAGCTTCCTAATTATTCTTGCTAAAAGTGCTAAATTAAATTATTTCTAAAATGAAGTAAGTACAATCAGCACCCAGGAAGTTTAGGTTCCCTGGGGCAAAGTCCTGATTGATCTGCCTCAGGTACAATTCTGCATATAAGCATTATCTTCCCCTATCCCAAAGTTTACCTTAGTATAAATAATTTTTATAATTGAAATTACTTACATTTACTTAATAATATACAAAGATGTACACAGAATATTTTTTTGTACACTAAGAATGCAAATTATTTGAGGAAAGGGGGATCATTTCATTTTGGTTTTTAAATCCCCAGTGCTTGGTATAGTATCTCACACAAAGTAGATGTAACAAAAAATGGTTGTTAAACAATCAATTAATTCTTCATTACCCTTCTTTCTACTTTGTGGCCATTCTGGTTAAAGCCAGAAACTTAATAATGTGTTGTTGCTCAGTCAGTTTTCAGTTGTGTCTGACTCTTCATGACTTCATTGGGGGTTTTCTTGGCAAAGACACTGGAGTGGTTTGCCATTTCTTTCTCTTGCTCACTTTACAGATGAGGAAACTGAGGCAACTAGGGTTAAGTGACATGGCTAGGGACACACAGCAAGTAAGTGTCTGAGGCCACATTTGAACTCAGGAATATGAATCTTTCATTGCGCCACTTAGCTGCCCTAACTCAGTCATTTAAGTCATTTATATCCTCACTTAAATAATAATCATAGCTAAAATTTCCATAGCATTTTAAGGTTTACAAAGCACTTTACAAATACTATTTCGTTTAATCCTGACAACAACCCAATGAGATAGTTGCTATTAATAGTGTCATTTTACAGGTAAGAAAACTGAATCTGAGAGAGGTAAAATGGCATGTCTTGGGTGACACAGCTGGTAAATGTCAAATCCAGGTCCTGTATTGTGAATCCCACCAGATGTAGGTTCAGTGTGATCAGTGACAAACAAATCCACAATTAGGTGACAGAGAACTTCTTAAGGATAGTGTCCAATGTATTATGTTGAAACCACTGAGATATGATGTCACAAAACCATAATGTAATAAAAGGTAGTAGTATACATAACCAGGAATCTGTCTTAGAGGGAGACTGGGAACCCAGCAATGCCATAATGAATCCCAACTTGACTATTTTAATGGAGGAAACTGTGGGAAAATTCTGGCCATGAACTATAAGCCGAGGTAAGGGAGGATAAAATATATGGAAGCCTCCTAAATGGCGAGCTCCACAACAAAACTTTGGATCATGAAGCCCCATCTCTCAGCTGGTAAAGCAAAATCCAGTGAACTACTGAAAGGCTTTCCATTGTCATTGTGAGAAACAAACTTATTCTATGTGTTATCTAGAGTCATAAGATTTAGAGTTCCAGGTGATCTAGTCCAAGAACCTTATTTTACATATAAGGATCCAGTGAAGTGATCCAGTGAGGCTCAAGGTCATAGAAGTACTAAGTAAGATTCAAATTCTGGTCCTCTGATTTGAAGAATAATGTTCTTTCTGCTCATTTGTGCTGCTTCTTGGGAGAGTCATGCTTTGAACCACAGCATAATAAGCTTCATAATGAAAATTTACTTTAAGCTTATAGTGAAAAAAAATACAAAAGAAAAAATACAAAAAATCCCATTCCATGAATGTTATTCAATTATATCATAGGCATAAAGAAGACAAGCCACACTTTGGGGTCATTAAAAAGACACTGACATTTCCCACGGGCTGTTCTCCTTTGCCTTGTTTACTTCTAAATCTAACTCAATGCCCATTCACAATGTCTATCCAAGACACTGGATGTATAGGTTATATAGGTGTAACTATTGATATATAGACACAGACAGATGGATAAACTTTACTGATTTTTCCTTTAAGTATGTCATAGATCCATTTGAGAACATCACAGTATGGGGTGTGTAGACATATACAGCAATATATCAAGTCAACCAATGTTTATGAAGCCCCTACTATGTGCTAGCAGCTGAGCTGAGGATTCAAGGAAACACAAAACAAAATCAAGTCCAGTCCATGCTCTCCAGGGGCTCACAGTTTAATGGGAGAGACAATATGCAAACATGTATAGACATTTATTAGACAGAAGAAAGTGGAATAAATGAACAGAGAAAAGACTCTAGCATTAAAGGAAACCAGGAAAGGATGAGATTTAAGTTGGAAACTGAGGAAGCCAAGAAAGTCAAGAGACAGAGAGGAGGAAGAGGAGGGAGAAAATTCCAGGTGCTGGAGACCACTAGTGAAAATGCATGGAATCAGGAGATGGAGTGTCTTAGGAGATGAAGAGCAAGAAGGCTGACATCCCTGGATCACAGAGTATGTGAAGAGAAGTAAGGTATAGGACAGTCTGAGAGGTAGGAAGGGACCAGGTCATGAAGAGCTTTAAAAGCCAAACAATGGATTTTGTCATCAATTCTGGACGTACTGGGGAGGTACTGGAGTTTAATGAGTAGGATAATGGCATGGTTAGACCTGTACTTTTGGAAGATGGCTGGATTTGACAGCTGAGTGGAGCTAAACAGAGTCAGAAGACACTTGAGGAAGGGAGAGTAAGTAAAAGGTAATGGAGTAGGTGTGAGGTGATGAGGGCCTGCACCAGGCTGCAGAGTCGGAGAGAAAGGCACATATTGGAAAGCTGTTTTAAAGGAATGAGAAGTTGAAGATGATATCTAGGTTTGAAGTCTTGGTGGTTCCTCTGATAGCAATAAGGAAGTTAGGAAGAATGAAGGACTAGGGAACAAAGCTAATGAGTCTTGTTTTGGACAACTTGAGTTTAAGATGTCAAGGATCTATACAGCTATCAGTCTAAGTCTAAAACTTAGAAGGTAAGTCTTAGAGAGTGGCCCGAGGCTCTCAAGGCTTTGCCCATGGTCACAGCTAGTATCAGAGGTATGATATATGCCCAATTCTAGCCACACTGATTCTCAAATATGCATACATATATGACTATACATATAGGTATATCTATACATATACATACACACATGAATAAACTTTACATACATTTCCATACACATTTACAGTCTGAATCTTTATGAAAAATAGTCACATCATCAAGTAATATAACACCAAAATCAACACGGTTTAGGAAGACCCTCAAAATCAGCATAAGTTTAGGTGACAGTTTCATGTTATAAAATTATGTAAAATATATAATTAAACATTAGTTACAAGATAGGAAAATACTTTTTCAATTATTTAGGCTTTAATTTCTTCAATAAGTTGGGAAGAGTAGAGAAAAGAGATTAAATTTACAAATTACTTTCAGGATTCAGTTCATCTTACTACACAATTTTCACTCTATAGTTTAGAAAATCATCACAGCATTTCCTGATTGAAGCAACCTAAACACTTACCGTTAACTTGCAGAAAACATCTTCGTCTCTGTCTCTCTGTCTCTCATCCTCTCTCATCCCCGCCCCCCACATGCCCTCACGTATTCACACACATTTTTCTTTACTGGAAAAATAAAAAAACTCATTGCCAGCTAGCAAAAAAAAAGTCCTATCATATGACTATGATACTATCAAAATACTATGTTTCTCAGCTGTCACAATGTAGGATTGACATATGACATTTATAAAATGTCAGAAGCCACCCCCCCAAAAAAAACTTTTATAGCCTTTTCCCCAGCAGAATTTCAAGATGTAAAATGAACTAAAGGCAACTGCATGCTCATTAGTCAAGCCACTTCTGATAGAACTATACGACAATACTGACAATATCAAAGTGCAGCTGTATAAAATAATAAGCCAACTACTTGTGTAACAAAATCTCACAATCTCAGAACAGGTAATAAATATGCAACAAACCCCCCTCCTCCATGCACACACTGGAAATAAAAGAGGGTCATATATAATGTAAGAAAAAATTTTGACCTGCCAAGGTAATCAAAATTAGTTTTACAGATCAGCAGCTAGCATCAGTAACTCAAGTTATATACGTGAAAAACCACAAATATAAGTGTGTAATGAAAACTAGCAACAGCAGCAGTGTCTTACAATATAGTTTCCTAGTGCCTGGATCTGTGAAACAGATAAAGCAAAATCATTTTTTAATTTAATAAGTGATAAAGAGATTGTCACAATACAAATAATGAAGGTGCATGTGAATGAACCATTTTGCAAACTCTTCCCTATTGGAAAAATACTTATATGCCCCCCAGAGGACAAAAGGGGATTAACACTAAAAAAAAAAACCCTTAAAGGGGAACTGAGTTTTCAAAAAGAACAAAGAAAAAAAACTGGATAAAACTTCAACCAATATACGTACATACCTCTTCCTGTGTATCTTAAAAAGTTGAAAGGAAAAAAAAAGCTCAATCTGGAGATGTTTTCTGAAACAGCTATCACTAATGCATCACTAATTACAAAATAGAGAATGTACTTATATATGTTATATAAACTTTAAAAATCTTACAGGACATTGCACCAAGGTAATTGCAGAATTTTGGATTCAGAACATGATAGATAAATGAGAAAGCAGTGATTTGATTAACATTATTATTATATGAAGTGTTTTTGTCACTTTTTAATTGATAAAATGACTCAAGGAAATGAACTCTTCTTGGAAATTATAAACTCTATTTTAAAGACTGGTAAAGCACATCCAAGTCGTTTTATAACTGGATTCAGAATAGGGAGGGGGGACGTGTCCAATCATATCTTGTGATGAGTGTCACAACAGTCATGTGCATACTTTAGGTTCGTAGAATTATAAGAATCATAACTAGGTGTTCTACATTGGTATAACCCAGTGTTTACTGAAGCATCTGTAAAATCTATGAAGAAAGACCACTCTGACAGATGACTACCCTCTTGATGCCCACTAATTTTTACCACAGTGGCATAACATGGTGTTATTATTTGTTTTCCTTTTAGATGATGATGGCAATGACAATAATTTTGACCTTGACATGTGGATGTGGCTGAAAAGACTCGTGCTAGTTTAACACTCCCTTCTTTCCTCGAGATGTCTGAACTCTGTCCTTTGATTAACAGCTGCAAAGATTATGGAAGAAAGCACACATGAGAAAACAGACCACAAAACTGAAATCAGAATAACTTGCTAAAGCATTTATCCAAACTTTTGCATTTTGAAAATAAAATTTTTGGAGATGTGTCAATAACGCATTACTTTATTTTTCAAAGCCACAATAAAATAACAATGATGATGAACTATAAGCCAGAGTACTAGAGGATAGTATAAAATTGGGAGCATTTAGAATTATCTTAGTTTTGTTCCTCATAAACTCACACCTGGACTAGGTAAGGCTGACTAACTGGTTTCCCAACCTACAGTTTTTCCTTCTACCCTTCTTATTACTAAATATTTAATATTCACTATGTTATTCCCTTGCTCAAAATTCATCATTATTTCCCTTTGCTTACAGCATCAAGTTTGGATGTTAACATTAAAGACTCTAATAATCAGATCCCTCCCTTTTTAGTATTTATTATTTAATCAATCAACAAGCATTTATTACGTTCCTATTACATGTCACTCACAGAGCAGGCTTTGGGGATACAAAGACAATAGTGGAACAGTTTCTGCCCTGGAAGAGCTCATTTTATGATACACCTGCTCCTTCATACGAACTTAACACTTCACCTGGAATGAGTTTAGTTTACATTAAAATCCTAGCATTAGAAGGGATTTAGGGACCATTTAATCCAGTGGTTCTCAACCTTTTTGGTTTCAGAACACTTCACATTTAAAAATTATTGAGGACCTTTGCTAAGAATATTTATTTATGTGGGTTATATATGTGGATTATATTAATCAATCAATAAATATTTATTAAGCACCTACCATGTATCAGATACTGTTCTAGGCGGTACAAATATGAAGAGGCAAAAAGTCCCTGCCCTCAAGGAGCTCAGGATCAAATAGAGAAGACAAAACCAACAAAAAAACCCCCAAATATATGTGTGTATATTTTTTCAGAAATATTTATATAGAAATACATATGCACACACACTATATATATATATATATGTATGTATGTTTATTGTGTGTGTGAATAGTATAAATAGGAAATAACAGAGAAAAGGATATTTATTAGAAATTAAAATATCATAGTATTATTATGAAGATAGCTTTGACCTTGAGGATACACTGAAAACATCTAAGGGTCCCTCAGGGATCCCTGTACCACATTTGAGAATGATTGGTCTAATCCAATCCAATAAAATAAATATTTTATTATTTTATAAATAAGGAACTGAGGTTCAGAGATTTTCACCAAGTAGTTGTAGAATTCAGGTTTTTTTTACTGTATCAGGGAACTCTGAGGTCCCTTAAACGGCTAAATCTAAAATCCTTTGATTCCTTACCATTCCCCAAATACAGCTTGTACACTCGCACTTCAATCTGGCTAAAATGCCCTCTTAGCGGTTTTCTTTTTATATTTTTACCCAGCCTTCAAGGCCCAGCTCAAGGTCTAATGTTTTTATGAATTTTCCTTGAACATTCTAGTTCACATAGACTAAATGAATCCCCTCTGAATTCTTAAAAATTTGTTGTCTGTGGCAGTCATTTGGTATTTATGGCAGAGCACAGACAGGGAGCTATTCCTGGGCTCAGGAAGACCTGTGTTCAAGTCCTTTTTGAGATATAATGACTATGTGATTGAGCGCAACTCTCTTAACCCCTCAGTTCTCTGGGTTCCTCCCTAAGATTGAAAGTCTCCAAGAAGTTACTAGCCTGCATAGGTAGAAGACACTTATTCATTCAGGAGTTCCCTATATGTTTATGCATGTGCCCTATTATGTTTAAATTGTAGTAGATACATTGATTACAGGAAAGATGTACTCTCTGCATCCCCTAAAGTGCTTAACACAGTATTTTGTATAGAACAGATGTAAAATATCTGTTGCTATGTATACACACACATGCACACACACACACACACACATATATATACACATAGTACATAGTGAATGTACTACACATACATATTTACATACAATGTACCTAGACATCCATAGATACACATACATACATAAATATATGTATCCACATCAAATAACTACCCTGCAAGGATTCCAAGTAAAATGGTAGTGATAAGATAGGAAAATGAATATAAAGTAGGAAGGGGACTAAATCTTTCTTCACAACTCATAAGGAAGGGTTTAATTTTATTTGGGTTAGTGTAAGAGAATATTTGACAAGAGTATTTTTTTTCTACAATTTTATGATACTAAGAATTTTAATTTTAAATTTGAAGAGAGGTACTGTAGCATGCAATACAGGTCAAGTCTTGGAGTCAGGTAGATCTGGTTGCAAGATCTGCCTCTACCATATACTAGCCAGGTGAACATGGACATGTGACTTAACCTCTCAGTTCCCTTTCTCAGAGTGACTCTCATAGCATGAGCCATAAATGTGTTTCTGATTTGCATCAGTAAACAGAGGGAGTTTCCACATGGATAGAATCATGGGGATAATGACAGGGCCTGGACCTGTAATTTCACTGGTATAGGGAACTTCCTTTATCAGTGTTGATCAGCACTGTCACTCCTCTAGAGCAGAGATGTCAAACACACAGCCCATGGGCTATATGTGGTTCATGGCTGCTGGCATCACATTAGAATATAATTGGGAAGTATTTAACAAAATAAATGAAAGCACAATAAAGCACAGATGATGTTATAATATGGTTTTCTAAGTCAATGTGTGGCCCATAGGGAACCTTATGTGTGGTTTAGCGGTCCTCATTTCTATTTAGATTTGACACCATTAGTCAAGAGCACTTAGAAATTAAGTGACCTGCCCAGGGCCATACAGCGATTATGTATCAGAGGAATGAATGAAACTTGGTTCTTTCTGGATTCAGGGCTAGCTCACTATTTGCTAAACCACTCTCTCCAGTGGAAGAAATCTGAGATCCTGACTTCCAAAAAAGCACAACAACTTGAGTATTTAATAATGTAATAAATATTTTCTTTGTAAAAAGTCATACTCTGACACTTTACTGAAGTTTGGAGATAAGCCTGTATTCTATAATGATGCCAAAGGAGTATAAGCTCTGGCAGGCCCTACCAAACAGGAAAAGCTTTGAGTTTGGGCCCAGTATGGTTGGTGTCCAAGAGGTAGCCTAGTTGAGTTTAAAGATGGCCATCACCAGATTTGCCCCAATGTAATGAATTGTTTTCAGTTATAAACATTCACAAAGACTAAATTACGTAGGAGATCTGTGATCTGTGCCAATAGATAGTGGTACTAGATATCTGAAGTACGAAGCAAGTTTAACTCTCTTAAGTGAATTAAAATCATTTAAGACTAATAATTTAATGAAGAATACATGATACATGAAATATAAATATTATTTTAAACTACCACATGACAATTCAGGGAGAAGTAGTCATAGACTGATAATGAAAAAGTAGATGAGAAAAGATAATTTTTATGCCAAAAATTATGAGTAAATAGATGGATGATGAGATATATAGAAATAATTTAAATCATTCAATGGACAAAAACAAATTCTTATAGATTTAGGGATGGAATCAATTTTAGAGGTCGCAGAATCCAATATTTTACACATAAGGAAATTAAAGCACAGAAATGTTAAGTGACTTGACCAAGGTCACACACAGGTAGTAAGTAGCAGTGGTATAATTTGAATAATATTTCTCTAACTCCAAATCTAATAGTCTCTCTATTGTACCATGCTTCTTCCTTCAATTAAATTCAATAAACATTTATTATATACTTATATAACATGTAAGACATGTATAGCATATATATAGTATGTAATTACATGTGTATGTAATATATATTATGCACACTATGTATGTTTTATATATATAATGTATATGTACATTATACTAGGCACTGGGGATCCAAAGACAGATATGTCACAGAATTTGACTTCCAAGAATTTTACTACCTGAGAGGTAAGATGTAACACAATTGTGATATGAAGGAAAATATGATAAAGTTTAAATTACTCTAAGAAATATGAGGAGGGACAAAGGATTTCAAGGCAATTCTGGCAGCTGAATTGTCACTTGAGGGCAGAGAGGGACTTCAACAGGCAGAGATAGATGGATTCGATTCTAGATGCAGAGGCCAGAATAAAAAAGGCAAAGATGAAAGGAGTTAAGGTGGGGAAAGGGGAGAGACTGGTACAGTTTGTCTGAAACAATAGAACATTCGAAGGAGAGTGAGTGGTATAAGAAAAATCTGGAAAGTTAGTTCAGGGCCAGATGGCAGAGGGCTCTGACCATCAGAATTAGGAGTTTATTTTGCTAGGCAACAGGGACACATTGAACAATTTTGAGAAGAGGAGTTACAGGGTCAGAGCAGAAGGTTATCTGCGCACTGCTTTGAAGATAACTAAGAGTACATTACAAGAAAAGTTCTTGGCTGAAACACGTTAGAAAGTTGTGCTTTGATAGAGGTCCAGCTAATTTTCTTATTCGTTCAGCAAGTATCCATTAATCCCTAAATATCCAGCACTAGAAACAAAAATATATTCTACAGTTTTACTGAAGAGATAAAATAGATTCTATTTTGACCTTGGCTCTGCCACTTCCAGGAGGCCTTCTAGTATGAGAGCCTGACACTTCATGAGTGTCACTATCCTCCTCTGTCAAATGAGGTGAATAATCCTTGAACTGTGGACCTTCACGGGATATGGGGAGGTTTAAGTGAGGAGAACTGATGTAAAGGTCATGATTATAATAAATAAAAGGGATTTTTATTTTATCACGTGAATTTGTTGCTTGGGAGAAGCAAAAACATTCTTTTTCAGACACTGCTAAATCCAGAGGATACAAGGAAAGGCAAAGGACCATCCCTGTTCTCAAGAAGCTCACAATCTAATGGGAGAGACAACATGCAGACAACTACATGTAAATAAGATATCTCTAGAGTACACTGGAGATTAACAGTAGAGGGAAGGTCCGGGCATTCATGGAGATCCCACTACAGGTCTCTCCCTACACTAGTCTCCCTAATAGTGGGAGACCCCACTACAGGTCTTGGCACTCATCCATGAAGTAGGATGATGACATGAAGCTGTGAGGCATAGCTGATATTTTGAGATTTGTTCTGTAAAACTTGGATTCAGTCAAAAAGCTGCACCCAAGGACTTAGAAGGCCACATGTGGCCTAGAGGCTGCAAGTTCCCCATCCCTGATAAGTAGTTTTTAGTGGATTTAAGTGTAATATGAGTCAACCGTCTGATTTGGTAGTCAAACAAGCTAATACAGTACTAAGTTGTATTAAGAAAGGAATGGTTTCCAGGACCAGGAAGGTGATAGTCCCACTGTACTAAGTTTTAATCATATCAGATCTAGAGCACTGTTTAGCGTATCATTTTTAAGGAGGACATTGAACATCTAGAAAAGGGTGACCAGAATAGGGAGAGACTTCTGGACCACACCAAAAATGATCTGTTGAAAGAAGCAGGAATGTTGAGCTTAGAGAAGACTTAGTGGATCAGCCAGCTTCAAGTATTTTAAAGTTTGACACATAGAAGAGGGAACAGATGTGCTCTGCTTAGACCTCAGAACACGGGACTAAAAGGACTGAAGTTGCAGAGAAGTAGATTTGGGCTCAATATAATAGAAATTAGAGGTCATCAGAAATGGGATGGCCTATCTTGGGGGGTATGGGATTTCTCTCATTTAACCACTTGTTGGCAATATTGCTGAGGGTATTCTCTGAACTCCCTTTCAGCTCTAGACCTGTCATCCTATGAAGAGACCAAATCAGTGTAATGTCAACATATTCAATAAAGGAGGCAGCATTTTAGAGAAGGGAGAGACCAGCCTAGGCTGCCATATGGGGCAAAGATATTGTGTGAGAGCTAATTTCTGTGCTAGGCCATGAATGACAGGTAGGCTCGGAACATGAGAAGAAGAGAAAGGGCATCCCCAGGCACAGAGAGCAATAGGTGTGGAGGTTCAGAGACGAGAATGAGCTTGATGTGTATCAACAATGAGGAGGTCCTGCTCTGACACTTTTGCTTTTGTCTGTTACAGAGAAGAAAAAGATTATGAATGGAAAATGTCATGCCTCATCAAGTCTCTTCCTTAAATCCAAGGATGCTCATTTCTAGGAAGATACTGATCATGGAGAGGCTCCTCAGGACAGAACTGGTGTGTTGGCTGTGGTTAAATCGTGCTGTTGGTGGAAGAACAAGGGTTTTATCTACAGCTCACCTGCTCTCCACTCTACCATGTAAATATATAAAGGACTCTGTTTTTTACATAAAGATATTCTCTGTCAACTCTGCATTGGGTAATTGACATCTATGCACACATACCTTGATGTTTATGTGCACACAGACATCTATGCATATATATGTATGTGAAGATACTGGGTGTTTCTATCTGATCCAGAGGCTGGCTGTGCAGAAGTCACTCACAGGCCCTTTTGACTGATTGATTGATGAGCACAGAAGTTTTAACTTGCTCTGTTTTTTGTTTGTTTCAACCCTCCTTCAGCAACCTAGTGGCTCTCTACTCTGTAGAGCTCACTATATTGGTACTACCCTACTGCAGATACCTCTTTGGCTTTGACTCTACTGTAGTTCAGGATTTCTGAGCTCAAGGTATGCACCAGCTTTGGCCTCCCCATCAGAAGGGATTACAGACATCAGGTCCAGCGACATGTAATTTTAAAACACAGACGAAATAGGATCTAATTAGACTTCTTTTACTCAAAGAATAAGCAGGGCAACTAGGCCAATCATGGGGCATAACCTAAGTTAAACATACAGCGGGGAATAACATAAGTTAAACATACAGCAGGGCATAAAAGGGGCATTTCTATTCAATCTTCAAAAGTGAAAAATACATTTTGTTCTGTAATTCTTGATGCTGTGTTTGGCTGTTAGAAATGAGCAGAGCCTACAGTTTCAAATTATGCCTTTTATAGTTTCCAGATTATATTCCTTCATATTCTCATAGTTTTTCTCTCACTGAAACAGAGTTGGACACCTCTTCGTTCCAACCCACACCCCCTGCTATTGCCAACCTATCACTGATCCACTTTTTTTGGAATTGATTCAAGATGTAAGGTTTTTCAGTGAATTGTTTCATATGTTAGAGTTCATGACTAATCTCAGATCTTTAAAAGACAAAGAATCTCTGATAACTTGCATTATTTTCTTATAAAAGTATATTTGCTTTCATGAAGTCCTTTTTAAACCTTTAAAGCATAAAGTTTTTAAAGAGCTAAGTACACTTAGTCATATTAAAATTTCATGAGATTTCATTACACTTAATTTAAAAGGACTTAATAGCATGAACATAATATGAATGGAAAATTGTAGCACATCAGACCAAGTATTTAACATAATACCATAGTAAACTAGGCAAAAGTAAAATACCACCAGGAGTTACAATTGTTCCACAGCAATGTGTGTATACGAAAGTTAAGAATTCAAAGGATTCCTTCACTAGGCAAAGAAAGATACAGCAATGCAGAATAAAGCCAATTAAAATACTGTTGGAGCCAGTCAGGAGAAATTTCTAAACCCAGTACACATAACATATAATCAAAGCTTTTGACTGTATTGGTATTGAAAAGCTTTCTTTTTCCCCTTGCCTCCTTATTTCTCAATTGAAAAACCAAACTACCATGAGACTTTTACAAACCCAATATAATCAGTCTTCACATGTCTAAATATGGTATGTGTATCAATTTCTAGCAAAACACAGGAAGTTGTGTAGTACATATTAAAAGTGTACAGTGGTTATATTTTGTTTTGCACAAAAACATAAGAAACATGTAAGTAGCAAGGGTGACCTCCAGTGTGCAGTAGGTTTATGTCATTAAAGCTTTCCTATAAAATAACCTATGCATTGGCCTATTTACACTATTTCTAACATCTTCTAAGTGGATATTAGCTTTTCTAATTCAAAAAAAGAATATCTCTCGTAGACTGAAAATCTGAAGGACACAAAAGACAAGATAATCTGTAACCAAAGTATTTTGATAACTGCTTCTTAGAAATCTTCCATTCCTTAAAGTTCTGGGGAACTGTTTAAACTGAAATTTTGAAAGGATTATTGAAAATATTTTAAAGTATACTTCTTTTTAAAAAAAACCCACCCACAATCAACATTATAGATGTCCTAGATCTATGTATACATTTTAACATCTTCTCCTATGCCATACTCTACTCCTATATACGCTGACACCTTCACACCATAAACTTCAGAGATGTGAAGGTAAATTGCTCTTTAGCAAGCCTGTAAGGTCAATAGCTTTTCATTAGAGATGTATTTTTTTTTAATGCATGAAAAGAACAGCTTGCCAGATTGTACAATATAATTTCTGGTTGTCTCCAAAGATAAATTCATGAGGCTTTGTTTCCCAAGCTAATCTAATATCACTCAGTTCAATCTCTTCCATGATAGATAGCAAAAAAAAATCATCTCAAATACCAAGAAATTTTCACAGTAAATTTTATTTTAATTTCTGGATTTGGTAAACAACTTAAACTTTTCAAAATGAGGTTTCTTTTCAAGGGATTTGGGTAGTAAAATACCCAGTTCCTTCTCAGCTAACTAGACCACACAAAAGATCTAATTATATGGGTGCCCACTCGAGCTACTGTCTGTCAGCGTCAGTGTCATTCAGGGTCTGTCACTGTTTCCATTAGACATGTCGACTTTCAAAGGTTTATAACGTGGACGTTAAAAATTTGCTCCAGGCTGACTCTTGGCATAAAAGGTAAAAGGCTGAGAATGAATTGCTTTTTATGAATATTCATAACAATCAATATGGACTTTTAAAACTCTTAGACAGTAAAAAAGAGATGTTCAATATATACATGTATATGTGCAGTTATATATATACATAGCCTGGTTTGCTTTTATAATTTAAATAAAGCCCTCTGCAGCCTAACCCCAATCTAGCTTTACAAACTTAATAGACACTACTTTCATATATTTATATATATATAGACTATATATACATATATACATGTGCAAATATGTATGCACATACGATGTGTATACACATTATTTAAATGCACACATATATACACATGTGTAGATGCATACATGTATGCGTACATTTATCTATGTATATTTGTTTTTATTTAAATTTATAAAAGTACATATGAATATGTATTATATAAAGTGTTTTTAAATTCCAAAGGCTATTAATATACTTATGAAATGTTTCCAAATGACATTTCTGATGCAATTGAAATTTTAATAACTTATAAACTTAAGAAATACCTAATTGCAGGGTGACTAAAAAAACTTTTGTTATTCCTTTGGACTTGTATGATCTATAGTGTTCAAGAGTCTGTGTACCACCTACTAAGAAGCACCTAAGCAGGCCTTGACATGATGGACCCTAATGGCTCCTTTGGAGCCATTATAGTCTATTGTGTCAATATTTTGTTGCTAAGGAGGATCCACAGAAGACTGCTGAACTAGGTCTTTGCATATCAGACAGCAATGATGACTCAATCTATTATGTCAATAATACAGTAAAAAAAAAAAATCACCCTACATGATCTGTACACATTTACTGTTATAGGCATGTTCTGTCGATGATGCACTTGGAATGTTCTCTAAGCACTCAGTGTGGCACTTTAAAATATTATTAATTTCTTTTCCTCCTAAAACCTGATTTTTGAATGCTATTTTATTTGGGGTAAAGGAATACCCTAAATTGCAGTGAATTACACCGATGTGGCAAACTTCAGTCCTCAAACTTTGTTTGAAAACTTAAGGTCACATTCTGTTCATGAGGATTTTTTAAAATATCATATAGCTAAGTTTTTGAGTCAATAATTTAATTTCCACCCTGATCTCCAAAAATAAGGAATCAAAATATAACGCAATTATGAATGCATCTCAAACAAGGGGTTTTCAGTATTGAACTTCTGTGAAGTACCCATTACATTCTTCATCCTCTGGGTATTGGAGAGAGAAGTAAAGAATTACACAACAAACTTTGATTTCTCTTTGGTTTAGTGAAGTCACAATAAGTGAAGCTCCTAAACACCACTTTGAGTAACTCATATACCTCACAGATTTATTGAGATTTCCCTTTGTTGCAGACATTAAGCCAGACTTCTGATAGCATCACTGAAACTAATTATTTGCTACTATTAAAAAAAACTCATGGTTATATTTTTAAATAGTATCTCATCAAAGGTATGGCAGATTATTTAAATCAGTTTCCATTAAAACTGTTTCCATTTGAAACAAAGTGAAAAACTTGGGAATATAGAGAAATGAAAATTAAATACAAAGGTATGAAAACAAGTTCAATTTTTATGTTTATTACTAATGCTGGTTTTTCTAAAGCACTGGTAAAATTTTTAAGGGCATCTGTATATTAAATTTAAGATTATAAATTAAATTCAACAAAAATTATTAAATACCTACTCTAAGGTGAAAATACCTACACTAAGTGAAAAATGGTGACAAAGCGTCACAAATTTTAAACTGGGATATTCAAATCAAGGACTTTATGAATTGTGTGTAAATAGCCTACAGATTTATTTCTGATGGGCATAATGTTCTTTTTGTGTATTGATTTTCAAGTAATAGTTTTTCAGAAGTGTCAGGCATGCCTATATCTTTGGGTAAAAGAGTCTTAAAAAAAAAACAACTTGGCTCTGCTTTCATAATGCAGTGTTTTGGCAAAGTCGGCAAGTTCCTTAAATGAAGATCTTTTTTCCCCCTCTGGGTATCAGGAGACCATTTTAATTCACTCACCAGATAAATCCTCAAAGGGACTGGTGTATATGGTAACATAGGAGCCAATATCCCAGCTATCAGTTTTCATACAGCCCGGCTGGACCTTTACATTACTGCTGCCCCACACTTATTGTTCCTTCATTGCATCTGTCAGCATTTCCTGACAGTGCATTATGGAGCACATGGTTACCAAGTCGGTATCAATCAGTCCACGATCATGCAGATATAAGTAGCAGCCTATTGATAATGGGCCTTAAATCAGATCATGACGGCTTAAGCATAAGATTCTTAAAAGGCAGCAACCCTGCAGGAACTCCCCCTTACTTGCACCTGTTACAAACTCTACAAGGCAGTTACTACAACCTAACACCTACAACTTCTCCAATGACAAAAAAAAGATCCATTAAAAATACACTCCCCCACCACCCCCACCACACGTTGCACCATATAATGTATCATGAAAGCCAAGGCAGCAATGATACAACTATGCACTGTGCCTTTTTTTAAACAATGTGCAGGAGAAACAGGATACAATACCTGCCATTACATTAATGTTTTTTTTCCTCTCCTGATAATGACAGTTTTGTTGTGCTTTGAAAATGTCTTACTTCAAAAAGCACTTCAATTTGATATTAACAAGAAAAGTGAAAGAGTGTGTAGAGTTTTAAAGGCGTTCTTCGCCAAACTTAAAGCATCGTGTTAAAAACAAAGGGATCTAATTTGTCCTAGACATAAATAATCAAACAAAACAGGGGTTGCATGCAAATCTAGTAACATAAAATTTAAGGTGATAAACAGAACGGAGCCAGGCTCCTTGTTTAGTATTCCTTAGTTATCACCATAATTGCTGCATGTCTGTCATCACCAGGAAAAGAAGAAAGTGTCTTTCTCAGCTGCTCCCCTGCTTGTTTTGTTCGCTGTATTCTTGTAAAGTGGGAGAAAATAAGTGTCATTTAATGAATACCGCTATTCTTTGTCTGACAGCTTCATATCTGCGAGGTGTAGGAGGCCTCGTACTTTCCTTTTCTGATAATGTTTTTGACAGTGTGCTAAATTCCTCCCCCAAAAGGCCGGCGTGTATATTCTGCTAAAAGGGGCTCCGTCTATCCTGAATGGGTGCCCTCTTTTAACCCCCTTCAGCTTCTGTTCTTCCATTAATTGAGCTGATCAGATTGAGCATATGAATTTGTCTTTGATGTATTCGTATGTTTAGTTGACGCTGCTCTCTCTCTCATTGGCAGCGGACAGAGCTCTCAGACAAATAGGACTGTTGCCATGGCAACAGGCAATAGCTAGGGATCTCTTGAAAAATATTTTTATTTCAAAATTCAAACTGGAAAATTCTCACTGGATATGGTTCTCAGTTCTAAACGTGTCATATCTAATGATGAATGCAATTAGGAATCCCACCAGTGTTTTAAATAATAAATTAGGCTAATTTTCTAGGCCTGGCATGATGACATACAAATACTAAAAAGGCGTCTTCTTTTTTTAAAATCCATGACAAAGGACTTATTAATGACTTTTGTTCTTAGGATTTCAAATTAAGGGAATGGTAGACTAATGATATAGCTTTCTGTCTGCTGAAAACTAGAGGCCTAGAGGTAAACTTATTTTTAAAAACATACACACATACCTCAAGCTGCTCTGATATTTGGTTATATTCCATTTTTAAAAGCAGGTATAGAAATCCTTTTACAAATGTTGAAAGCTATAGCAGTTGGTAAATCTCAGTGGATAAAAAATGCCCATAGCCATTTTTAATTACTTAGCACGAAAAAAGGCATAGATGTCGAACATAAGTTTTATGGGCCTTATAATCTTAGAATGCTGGCTTTACCATTCTTCCCATCCTATTGAAAATATAAAGAAACAACGAAAAGGAGACTTCATTGAGGAATTCAGAGTTATATTTCCCACAGCTTATATATGTTCATACATAATTATACAATTCCACTTGATATCAGTCTCATTAGAAGGAGCTTTCTAAGTTTGGTTTGAGAGCACTGCAAATCAGTATACAGTA
>CM053769.1:679138693-679167669 GCA_028658325.1 Potorous gilbertii | reverse complement strand
GAATATTTCAATCCTCAAAGAATCAGTTCCTCCTATCTTTACACTTAACAACGTTAATGATGAGTATTTCACTTATGGTTTTAACTATCAAAGGCAAAGATACCAGCATCTTTGATAAGAAAAAACAAGTGAACATATAGTATTTAATAAATCTATGCATTTGTCTTTCCTAAGAGAGAGAAATAGGTCATATCAAGTCTTTGGGTCATCAGCAGGAAGAGCGACTGACAAGCGGAAGAAATGAAGCTTGATCCAATACTAAGGGGGCTTATAAATAGATAAGTCTGACCAACTCATATATGAAATTTGTATGTAAAAAGAACCTCATCAAGGGGAAAAAAGAGAAGAAAAAAGAAATCATATATAAAAGAATAAATTAATTTCAACTTCTACATTTTTATTGCTTTTTTCCTAAGTATTATGTTGACAAATGTTTTAATAAAAAATATTTGCAATACAATTTAAAATATCAGCATTAATTTTATCTCTGTAAAAGCCATATTACATAACACAGAACTATCACAAATTTTCTTATCAGATGATACTCCTGAAACACAGAGGCTAGCATACAGTTAGTGCCTACAAAGTACTTATTGATGGATGCCTGACATTGCCCTCAGCAAGAAGGGAAATTTTCTCAGACACTAACACAGAACTCACATAGTGATCACGCCGTGTTGGAGGAGCAGACGCCAAAAGGAGGCCACGAGATGGATGTGAAATCAGAGGACCTGCATTCAAACCCAAATCTCCAAGCTATCACCTATGTGACCAGGCAAGTCCCTTAACCTGTCTGAGCCCAACTCTCTCCCGCTGTAAATTAAAGGACTAGATATGCTTAGGTTCCTTCCAACTTTAAATTTATGATCCTATGAACTTTGGCATTCATTTGTTGAAAGGAATGTTTTTTCTTCAAAAATCACAATATTCAGACTTGTATTTTTATTCCACTGTATCATAGAATTAGGGATAATATAGAATTAATTACTGACTTTGGATTCAGAGGACATGAGTTGCATCACTTAATAGCTTGGTGACTTTGGGCAAAGAACTTAACCTGGGCCTCAGAGTTTTGTCATCTATAAAACCAGGATCATGCTAAACCTACATCAAAGGAGGTTGTGACAGTCCAGTAAAACGACTGCTGTGAAGGCACTTTATAAACTCTAGCGTCTAATTCAAATGTATGGCTTTCCGGTTACCTAGTTAATTTCCACATGAAAGACTTGCAAGACAGGAACTCTGAGTTTTTGAAACTACCATTGATTTGTTGTGTTACCTTTTCAAAATCAATAATCAGCTGAGAAGTATATATAATTATACATATATACCATTGTAAGGATTTCAGCCTCCACTGATGATTGAATCAACCTCTTTGGAGGATCTTGGCACTCACCCACAATCATCTGTCATCGAGGGTCACACGGAGAGCCAACAATACTCAGAAGGGAGAGGTTCCAGTGAAACCTCAGTTATTTCAGTGAAGTAGGGAGAGAACACAGTATTTAATTCCCTGGGAGATGTAACTTAATTTCATTATTTCAGAGTCAAACAAGTATTTTGTAGTGGCCTGTGTTTTGTTTTCCAACATTATATGCACATAAATGCTTATTTACTTTAAATGAAAGAAAGTAAAAGATGGTACAGAGCCATTTTTGTTTCTTTCTATCACAGTCCCTAAATTCCTTTCCTAGAAGATTCAGAAGAAAAGTGATAATAGAAGAGGAATCAATTCATTTAAGTACAGTGTCTTCCCACTATCCTTTTGAGGATGAGAGGTCATATAGCAGTCACCCACATTAAGTCTACTTTTTCTCCGCCATTTTTTAAACCATTTTTTTTTATCATAGCACAAGATGATAGATTTAGAGTTGATAAGGATTTTAAGAAGTCATCTAGTACAATGCCTACAACCATACAAAAGTGGATGACAGAGCCAAAGTTCAGACTCAAGTCTTCTTCCAAATTAAAGTGCTCTTTTTCTAACATCATATGAAGATTATTTTTTAAAATTACCATTTATATTTCTGATTTCACTTTTTTGAGGGGAAAGAAGGCAGCACAATAAAACTGCGATTAAAGAGAAAACTACTATGTGAATAAGTGTTCCATATTTTTTAAAGTATTGCAAAGATATAATATTTGTAGAACTTTTTGCAGAACTTAAAATATGATACAAATGTTGGCTATTATACTAGTCCTCTGTATAGGAAATAAAGTTACACTTGCATTATACATTTCTCTGTGGTATTTCATAGCATTGTATCATAGATATAAAGTTGGAAGGAATCTTACAAATCACCCAATCCTTCCTTCCGTTTTGTAGATGTGGCAATCAAGGCCCACTGAGGTTAAGTGACTTGCCGAAGGTCACACAAGTATTAAGTAGCAGAGCTGAGATTTGAATCAAGATCTTCATACTCCAAATCAAGTATTTTTTCCTTTGTACCTAACTTGCCTTTTTATATATTTATATTGAACTAGACCAAAGACAAAAAAGAAATAATAATTAATATAGAAAGAAGATCTGTGGAGATATTTATAAAACTCCTTTTACCATGAAGTATAGAAGCATTATATTTTAATTGTAATATTACAGCCCTAGTTGTGCTACATGAGGAAATGGAAATGGTACTGATGACTGATGATTAAAAAAGATGGGGACTGCAGAAGGGTCAGCCAACTGAACACAAATAAAGTGTATCCTGGATGCCGCACAAGTTTGAAAGCACAGTGAGATTGACTTCTGAGGTATCTGAAAAAGGATAAGGTCTCATGGGTTTGGAAAAAACCCTGGCCCCTATTATTACCCAAAAGGGTCTATAGTCACCCAATGAGATAAAAAGTGAAGAGAATATGAGATTCTACTTTACTTGTAGGTTATTGATTATAAAAAGATTTGATTCATCAAGGCAAAAAAAAAATCTTAAAGATCTTCCTCCAGTGAGGGGTCTTTAATTTGTAAGTCAAAAATCATGGAAGATTCCTCAGCTGCAGATTATCATCAAACCACAATAATGGAGGATGTCCACTTCAGATTCCAAATGGAAGGATGTTCCTCATTGGTGGTAAGATCCTATAGATCTCCTAGTTAGCTGATGACATTATGCTCATTGCACTAGACTTCGGAATATTAGTAAGCTTCCTAAGTATGATTCATAATTGCTCAAGAATTAGGACTACTTCTAAAAAACAGGACAAAACCAGAAGTTGAAGAATGTCTAAGGGCCAACCTATGACATGCAGTAGGATGGCCAATCCACAGAATTTATCTATGTATATATTGGGCAGTATATCTGTATCTATATTGGATAGCATATAGATACACATGACAGTATATATATGCATGTGTATATTACACGTGTACATTGTTATATGTAAATACATACATATACACAGCAGACACTAGACTAGATAACTAGACTTCAACTAGAGTTGAAGAGTAAAGTTGGGTTTCCATGGGGAAATTAGATAGTTCTTTAAATGAGTCTAGTTTTCCTCAAAACAAAAATCAAAGGCCATCTTTTTAGCAAAAGTAATCTTCTGGTAAGGTTATTATGGATGTGAATCATAAAAATACTAGTTTTCCAAAGAATTAAAGTTGAGAGTTACTCAAAAGGCAACAAGGGAGCAGTGAGGTGTCTCAGTGCCTGGAGTGCCAGGCCTGGAGTCAGGAAGACTTATCTTCCTCAAACACTTACTAGCTGTGGGACCCTGGGTAAGTAACTTAACACTGTTAGTCTCAGTTTCCTCATCTGTAAAAATGAACTGAAGAAGGATATGGCAAAACACTGCAGTGTCTTTGCCAACAAAATCCAAAACAGGGTCAAGTAGAGTCAAAAAAGGCAACAAGAAGGATGGCAGGTATGAGCACATGGCAACTTAGTAGAAATGAAGAGTCACACAATTAGAAGTAGCATTCGGGACATCTTCTTAGAGGTGTATGACTCTAAATAAAAGAATAACTAATTGTGAAGTGAGAACAAGGAATGATCAGTGGATACCCTAGGTGCTCTGTGGGCATTGATGTAATGTGCAGTGAATTGGCAGAAATTCCCAAGCTCAATGGGTGGATCCCTTGTGGTAGGTCTATAGAAAGGACTGGACAAAAAATCATATAGGACAGGCAGGTAGGAATGGGCCATAATCTGCATCCATCAAAGCATTAAAGCAGCAGGGCTTGGTTTTTTCTTCTCATGGAAGGATTTTGGCCTGACTAGGAGAAAAGCAAGTTTGTTATCAGCAGATTGTCCATCTTCCATAGAATAATAATTCCACTACACTTTTGGTTCCCGAGTTGTAAATTAAAAGTATATTTTTCATTACAAGACATGAGAATGATGTACTGCTCCCTCCCCCGCAAAGAAAAGCCTTGTCTTTCAGTATTTGAAGCATTGAGACTTGTTTTCCTCATTACTAGATATCTCTTCTTAATCTAGATTGTCTATTGACTTCAAAGATCAAATTTAAATCAGCTCCATGAGGATCCCAGAAACTAAGACGACTGCTACATATCTGCTACGGAAATGCATATTTTATGCTACAATATTCAAGCAATACAGCCTCAAGTAATCTTTTTCTCAATTGTAAATGGCCTTCAAAATGAAACAGCTCTATGTGGAATTTACTGTAAATGTCTCACTATATCCTTCATAAAAATACTTAAACTCTCAATTTCAGATTACTTTCATTTCACATATTTTTACTATCTCTAAGATAAAATGACCAAGATGATATAGGTTATTAATATCATGTAATTGATGCTTCAAATTTGTTATTGGGTTTTATTATACAATTATATGTATTATATATTGCTAAGCCCAAATGTAGTAACACAGGTTGAAAAGGCTAAATTTAGTCCAAAAAAGCAGAAAAAGTTTAAAATTTCCACGCCATTTCTAGGACAAATCATCAAACTTTTAACTAAAACTTCAAAATATTATAAGTTATGTTTTGATTTCTTAGAAAATGAGGTAAACAAGGTTAAGTGATTTGCCCAGGGTCACACCACTAGTAAGTGTCTGAGACTGGATTTGAACTCAGGTTCTCCTGGCCAGCACTCTATCTACTGAGTCACTAGCTGTCATATATACATACATGCATGCATGCATAAATATATATGTATAAATATATACATATATATACATCTAAGCTTATAAATTACTTTAGAAATAAAATGTTAACGATAAAACATAGAACAAATGAAATTTAGAAATACTTAGATGACAATTTGGCAAATTGTAACCAAATAAAACTTATTAAATGCCCAAGTAAAATATTTGTTTCACCATATAATTCCATTTTGCGCATTTTTTGTTCATTTGATTTAGATATTTCATTATGTAATCCTGTGTGACCTTTGTCCAGGTCCATATAAATAACTCTCTAAGCCTATACCTTTGGGAGAAGGTGCTTCCCCTGAGGTGGTAGAAGAATAAGAATAGGAATGAAAGCTGATATTTCATTGGCTTATGAAACTTCCAGGTAAGAAAAATTTCTCTACCAATGTAGGGCAGCACCTTCTCTGCAACTTCCGAGTTGGAGCGTGACTTGTGCTTGACCAGTTACCCATGCGATGTGTCTGAGCAAGGACTTGAACCCAGGTTCTTCTGGTTCCCAGGTCAGCTATCCAGCCACTACACCATGGGGCCTCACAAATGACTGCTGTCAGTCTATGCTATACTATGTGCCACTATGTACACAGCCCAAATGTGTCCTTGATCAGATAGACTGACACAGCAGTCAGACAATGAGCAGAAGAAAGAGACTGGATTGGAGGATAGCAGGGGAGTCATGTAGGATCACAGTCTCCATACAAATTTAGGCTCATCACAAAGGCAGAAGTAAATATAGATACCAGGTGAGTGTGAACAGACTATAATACTACAAACAAGAAGTAGCTGGAGAAGTATACAGGGTGACATCAGAGAAACTTAAAACTGAGGTGGTTGGGGTGGGGTGGGGGGAGGATGGGCTATATAGCAAGCGTGGGGTACTCATATAGACAAGTAATCTACAAAATGGCACAGGTATGAATGAAGTGTGATATTCATTGCTAAAGGGAGTACTCAAATGGGTGAAATCATAGACTCATCAACATAAGCTCTGAAGTATTTTGTTATTATAAGTCACATATACTAAAATACATAGCATTAGTTACAGCAGTGGCATAGACAGAAGGTATAGCACTCTCTAGGCAAGTCCCTTAAGCTCCTCAAACTCAGTTTCTACATTTGTAAAATAGAAACATTAATTCTTGAGCTACTTACCGTGCCACTTTAAAATGCCATATAAATTTAAGTGATTATATGCAATAATTTTAAAAATGCAGCACCTGTGGTCTTATAATCAACTATTGAATAATATCTCAAAAGTTTATTTGTAAATAGATTATTTGGGACTCAAAGCATTATTTTCCCATAGAAACAATGTTTTGTCAATGAAACATGAAGAATAACTTGAAGAAATTAAGTTTCGTACTAAGAGTAATAAAAGAACCTAACAATTGTGTGTAAGTTTTTCTGTAAGAAGATGTTTGTAGAACTCCAACTCTACCACAAGGGAAAAAGCCTCAGATGGAGAACAAAAACTCTTAGGTTCTGGCTGTAACACTTACTACTACTTCTGTGATATTAAACAGACAACTTAACCTCCTTGAGACTCAGTTTTCTCATCTATAAAATGGGGGTGGGGCAGGTTTTGAATAAAGATCACTTTCAGCCATGAAATTCTATGATATGAGATTCTGAATATAACTGGCCCTAAAGTATGAGAATAAGTCTTGTCCTACCCTGCTCTGATTTCCTGTGGAACAGGAAGCAACCTCATGATTCTATCCTGTCCTTAAAGTAAGTACACATGCTTTTTGAGGTTTTTTCAAGGTTTTTACCGATGGTGAAAAAAGCAAGTATACAAGAGTATACAAAAAAGAATTCATGGCAACCACCTCCTCCTCCCACCCTTTTATCTCTCTTAGATTGATTGGAAAATATAAAAGGCACATATGAGAGTCTTAATACACAAAATTGAGGTGTACAAAGGCCTGAAATGAAATTCGTCAGGGCAGGGATCCTTGACTTTTTTTGGATCCTGGTCCCCTTTGCAGTCTGGAGAAACCCACAGACACCTTTTCAGAATAATATTTTTCATGCATAAAATCAAATTCATAAGATTTCAAAGGAAGCCAATTATATTGAAATATAGTTATATAATATATATAAAATATATATAATATATAATAAAAATATATATAAATAAAAAACATATAAAATATATATTTTTTAAAAAGCAAGTTCATAAACCTCAGGATTTCTAAAAGTGAAAATTCCCAAGTGTTAGGACCATGACCCTGGGATAAGAAGTAGAGTCTCTGAATCTAATGGGGTAGATTGAGGAAACAGAACAAGACCAGGAGTGCTTCATAAAGTAATTCACACTGAAGTTGGAAGACAGAGGGTTTGGAGGGGTTTTTGTATTACTTCTCCCTTCCTTTTGTCATTACATCTTCAGGAAACCATGATCATGCCCTGGAATGAAAGAAAACAAACCAACCAACCTATAGAACCAGGGTCTTGCAGAGGATAGCTGTAGGCAGCAGGATCTATAGCTAGAAAAGGGAGAGAGAGCCTAAGCAGGCGTAGAGATGGAAGGGAGAAAGGGAATATTTCTGTGGCTATTCACTTCAAAGTGATCCTTGCTATGAAGGAATGTAAGTATTTACATTTGTGTCTAGACATATACGTGTGTGTGTGTGTGTGTGTGTGTGTGTGTGTGTGTGTGTGTGTGTGAGGGACTGTCTATATTGGCATATGAAAAAATCTATCAATGATACTGCTACTAGGTAGATTATTTTTCATAATGATGGTTTTCAGGACCACAATTTGCACACCCAGAGGATATTTTAAAATCAAGAATTGTTGCAGGGGTTCAACTCCTAGATATTAGGAGAGAGAATAGTGAAAAGACTGACAAATCTTTGATTGCTGTATTTTGAATGTATTCTCTGTGATTAAAGGAGCAATTATTTGACTCTTCCTTTGGGGACTTTGTAAAAGATTTTAATATTTGACAGTTTTTGTCACAGTTGTTCATTGTGTCTGTAACTTTAAACCAAACCATGGAGGGCTTGCTACCATGATGAACCAGAGTTAATAAAATTCTCTTGAAGAGTAGTGAGCCAGTTCATATTAACTAAATTAAGTACTCTCAGTAGTTGGGTATCATTTGATATTCTGGAAGAAGTATTTGAAACCAAAGATCATTTGGAGACCTTGATGTATTATGTAGGTGAACATTTAACTTTCAGAGAATATTTTATTGATTTTGATTTACTCAAAGCTTTGGCCAGGAGCTGTCCCAGGTGTATTTTGTGCCTTCATTCCCCCACCAACATCCCCTCTTAGCGGTAACAGAGAATCTGTGAATTAACATGAATAACAGTACTAACACATTTATCTAACCCATTACCACTTAAAAACTCTTTCCTTACAACAACCCAAGGAGATTGTAGCAATACGAAAGCTATTGATCTCCTCTTTCAGGTGAGGATGGGGGGCTCAGGGAGATCTGATACCATCCCAATGGCACTTGGTTAAAAGAAGTTGGCAGGCCACTCTGACTCCAGGTCCAACCATGTTTCCACTTCACTGTGCTGTGCCTCCAGAAACTGAAGCCTTGGAAAAAAGAATGCTGATAGGCATGTAATCACTTTCTCTGACAAAAACAGTGTGGCATTCATCAAACTACAACCACAGTGCCCATGGAAAGAAAAACGTCTCCTTTCTCCAAAGGTGGCATTTTCTCAAATGGAACAAAGCATAAAATCCTAATTAAGAAAATAAAATGAAAGGGCATCTTAAATTGAGAGAGAAGATTTTCTTATAGGAGACTGAGGAGAAGCAGTGTGATGCAGTGATGGGTGCTGACTTTGGAGTGAAGGCTTGAGTTCAAATCTCAGCTCTGCCACTTATTTCCTGTGTGACTTTGGGAGAGTCATCACCTCTCTGGGCCTCGGTTTCTTCAACTATCAAAGGAGGGAGTTGGCATAGATGACTTCTAACACTCCTTTTTAGCTCTAAATTAATGATTCTATGACTAGGAAACTACTAATATTTTGTTTTAAGACATATATCATCAAACAAGAAAGTAATACATTTCTTATTTTCTGGTTTTTGTCTTATAAGAAAACATAAACGCAATACTAATATGCTAATATTCCTTTAAGTTTATTAGCACTATAACAAAAGGTTAATTGATTACAAGTTCTTTCTCATTTCTGACTAGAACTTTATGGTCTCATTGATCTTGTCAACTGTGTAACAGTCATCAGAACAGGAAAAATAGGAACCCACAGAAAAGCAAAGCAAATTATCAGAACATTACAAAGCACTGTCAGACATGAGATACCTGAGTACTAAGTAGTAGCACGTACAAAACAGTATTAGATACTAATTAATCATCCTTTAGTACTTTAAATTATGCAATTGATGTATTTTTCAGAAAAATAATGGGGAATTAGAAGTAGGTTAATAAATAATATTTTGTAACAGATCATCAAAATGTCTCCCAGATCAGCACAGAATGATTTAATGTATACCAGCTATAACATGTGATTGCTAAAGGAAAAATACTACCTTAAATTTAAGAGACAGCTTAAAACAATGGCAAACTTTCTCTATGGTGGATTGTCCAACAATCTCCATAGTCCACAGGCATACTTTGCACTCCAGCTGTAGCAGTAAAATTACTGAAACTGTAATTCTCTTAATATTTAAATAATATATTAAAATTTAATTTTCAGCACCTGGAAGAATCTGTTTGTGTGCCAGCAAATGAGGTAGTTGGGCCTGGAGCTCCTATACATATGGGACTCAAAAACAACCTATCACAAATAATTACTAAGCTAGAGCAGCTGGAGTCACCACACTAGTCATTTAAAAATCAGGTCAAAGTGGCTTGAGTTCTTTTCCATTTTCAAGGGTCTCTGCACATAAATTCTATGGCATTTATCGCTTTTTATTTTTCCACATTATTGTTAAATTATTTATTATTACTGATAATTATTGGCAGGGGCAGGGGTGGGAAAGTACAGACACCTCATGGGTTTAGCAGCGCATGCTTTAAGAAATGAAGCTTATGTGATTTTTCGAGTTCTTTGGATGGTTTGAATAAATGTGACGCTTTGCAAGCAAGTATATTATTTCTTTTTGTAGGAAGTTACTGAGTTTCTGAATAAATCTTTAACATGCAAAAAAAAAAATGGAATTAAAAAAACCCTAACAGTGTTTGTATGTAGATGGAGCATCCAATAGTCTCCGCAGAAGCCCATTGTCACCATACCTGATATTTTTTTTCAACAAAGCATGATGCCATTGGGCCTATATATTCACGAAAAAGACAAGAATGATGGAGTTTCCTTTACTTAACTGGGTTGATTATTGAAGAGGACTTCTATATTTTTTAAGAGTTTTGCAAATTGTATATTTTTAAAAAATCAACTCTTAAAAGAATTTCTAATCTAAAAACAATAACTGCCCTCACAATTCTTGGCAAGCAGTTACCATTGCTTGCCTGTCTTAGTCTTACTAGAATTCTGTTTCAAATATATTGGTATACAGTGCTTTCAAGGGGAAGGGGATACTTCATGCTTTATGATATTTTCCATCACTTTAATAGAGAGTTCATATTTCCTTTCCTAGAAGTACTAGCTAATAAAACAATTAATTTAAAAAGTAGGCTTTGTAAAATAAGGCAATTGTTGCAAACTTTCCTATCAGCAATTTAATTGGCTTAAGATTCTTAGGAATTACCAGCCACATTCTTGAATATGTGTCCACATTTGGTGATTATCCATCTAGATCATAAAACTTGGAAAGAAAAAATTAAGCTGTTTCTCTTTGTAGGGGGAAGGGTAAGGAGAAAATGTACGAAGAATTTATACAGTATTACCTTCAATCATTTTAATGCAAGTCATTCATACCACCACCATGCTAACAAGACATCCAATTTACTAAACAATGAATACTGAAAATACATTTAAAAGGTACAAATGACTGTCCAAAGAATGACACTGAAAAATATTAAGTAACAGCGCTGCTTCAAGATAAGCCTCCCTCCCCATTAAAGAGTTCTAATGAAGAGAGAGAGCCTTCAAAGGCTAAATCAGGAAGCATTGATTAGATTGCCTCTAACTTTGTGTTTTGACACCTTCGTCTTTCGTGGCATTATATTGTCTCTGTGCATCTTACAAAGGAAGCATTTTACTAAGCCCACACATGAACAGGAGACAGCAGTGCTTATAAAAGAGACTGTCAAGGGTGTGAGCCAAAATGGGTCTCATTTGGATTTCAAGTGAAGAAAACTCCTAATGCATTTCATTACAATGTATGCGAACCTCTGAAAAGAAGGATGGATTGGGATTCTCATCCCTATTAATTTATTGAAATGGATTCAGTTTTTTCTTGTATATCAAGAGAGACCATGTGTTTCAAGCAAGGTAACAATATTATAGTCCCAATAACCAAATATGCTATGATTCAGAATGCCCTTCTGTGAGATAAAGAGGATGCAATTTTCTTGATAATTGGGATTTCAGTTTAAAAATAAATCCTACAATAGCACAGAAACAAATAAATATTCTTTGTTACTATCAGTTTTAAAGATATGATCAAGCTGCTATACAACACAGGGATGGATTCAGTCTTTGTTACCACAGCAGGCTTTTTACCATTTGAAATCCTGGTTTTTTTCCCTTTTCCTACTGTCATTCACATATTGACTTTTTATTTCATTGAGGAATTGTTTGTATGATGTAATTAGGATAACACCAATGAAAGTCATATTTTATTAAAAGATAGCAAAAAGAGAATGAGACAAAGTAACAGCATTTTAAACACTGTATTATAGTCTGCATTTACTGTTTTTTCCCCACAAGGAGGTTCTACTCACCATCTTCCCAAATATATTATTCATGGTAGAAGGAAATACTTGCATTTGGCAATTTTTCCACCTTCCTTGATAAAATGGCATTAAAAATTAGAAACCCTCACCCCAGAGAATGGCATGGCATAACTCCCTTAGCTATCCTAAATAATTCCACAGTATTAAAAATATAAGACATATGCTCTCATTGCTCTTTAACACCATTAGCATTTAGGAATGATTGATCATGTTATCCCAATAACATTCAGTGAATTCAAAGCTGATCTATTTTTTATGTAAATCATACAACCTGCTAAGTGAAATTAAAGGTTAAATATACATAAAGTCTTAGAATAAAAAACGGATAAGGTTTTGCATACCACAGACTGAGCACACGTACACAAGTATACACAAAGATAATAAAGACAACAAATACAAAATTTGCCTATTAATAAAGGCTACAAAAACAGAGGCAATCCTTAAAGATACTATATATCTCACCTCGAAATTACCATGTATTTCACACTGATGGACATGATGAATTCCTAGAAAATACAACTAGAAGTAAATGCAGATTTACCTAATTTAACAGTGAATATGTCTGAGCAAGTTCAGATTTGTTCACATATTCACAGATGTAAATATATGTGGATATATTCAGACACATGTGCACATGTATATATACACATATAATGATATATGTATATGTGGAAAATTGAAGTGGGACTGCAAGTTCTCAAAGTGTTCAGGATCTGTGCAACCATATGAATAAATATATGCTTCAATGGATGTAAAACAGCTCATAATTCTTATAGCAGATCTCAATTACCTTTGAAATTAAAATTATTTTGATAGGAAGGTATAGACATCTCTGCACCATATACATCAAATAATATATTTGATGAATCCTAATTAAATAAAAATTACACGTTTCTTGTTTTTATATTGACAGTTCCTGTATATTCAAGCAGAGCCCAATATGTGCAAACAGGTTACTTGTTGAATAGTGTTTTTTAAATACTTAAAACTGATCGAGATTTGATGAAAATCTGTGCATGAATACATATTTTGGACTTTATTTCTCTTATTGAATTCTTTCAACAGATCTTACCTCAAAATGTACCTTGAAAACAGTTCCTATTAGGTTTTTTTTCAGGACACAAGGGTAATAACAGTATCTTTACAACATAAACTTTATGACATTTTGAATAAAACTGACAAGTGTAAAATTTGATCCATAAAATAAGCGATATACTTATGTTAATTCACCTTTTTATAGATATTATGTGTTGCTCAGTTTTTTTGACAGGGCTTCCATTCACAGTAGAGACATGTTGAAAAACACTATATTTTCTCTCAATAAGGAAAATCACTTTATCCACTATCATGTTCATTCTGTCTCAGTAAAAAATCAATCATCAAATGCTTGTTTCCAAGTTCTACTTGTTAAACTGCCAATTTATGCATACAGTTTGGCTCAGCAGAAATTCACTCAGTACCACTTATCTCATTATTACAATTTCTTTACATTTTATATAATGCTTTGAATTTTCAGGTAGGAAGAAATTATGAAGTTTTTTTTCCCTATACTTTCATATAGCATTTAATTATACAGTTAAAAGACAGCAATAGGACCCATCACTTTATCTTTAAAGGAAAACCCCAAACTAGATCCTTATATGGGTTTCAAAGTAATAAAGGCCTGATTGATCCTACTGACTAAGGCAATTGCATTGGTTGTCTGCAAGGTAGTAACGTCAATGTCAGATATGTGATTATCTTTTCATTTTGGCCTATTCTCAAATGTAAAAATCAAATGTTTGAAGGACATTTCACTGACCTGTTATGGCCTCTTCAACTCTCAAACACAATACTTGTATTCCTTATATAAGTGCCACATTTTGGAAAAAACCCATTTCATCATTGATGCCTTTGCGACATCTGGCGGTCCTTAGTATATATAAAAATTACTTTTTGTTTTTACAAATCTATCAGTACTTGAAATTCCAGTCCAAAAGCCTTTGATACCCCCTAGCGGGGGGACAAAAGCAATCCGGTCTATAAAAATACAACGTGGACTACCATGAATCCATATGGTGCAAAAGGTCACAAATCTTGAAATGTGGTGACATCATGACAATAAGACACTTTCTAGACAGAAGCTGACCCATTTTGAATATAAAAAGGACCCTGATCACATGCTCCCACACATTTGAAACTATAGAGAAAAAGAAATATGCAAAGTGCTCAATGCAGATGCTGAATACTAGCTTTGGAGTTTACCTATAGTTTTCACTTTTAAGGGTAAGTGTCCTTAGATGTTCAACAAGTCTGCTTCAGATGATCTAAGAGCCCTGTTTTTGTGTTACAAGTTGATGCTCAGCAAATGTTAATAAGGAGGGAAAAGTAGTAGGAGAATCACAGGATACATGCTTCTATGAATCCTCCAGTTCCTTTTTAAATTATTAATTCAGCTGTACCAAGGCTTGTTCTACACACTGCCAACATTTTATTTATACTTCGACCAACCATGCTACTTGACTATTTTATGCAGAAGGAAGATGGTCCTTATATTTTATCTTTTTTTTTTTTTTTTGGCTACAGACAATTCAGGATATAGAAGGGAAAAAATACAATTCATTTCAAACTTTTTCCTCATACCATCTACAGGCATATTTGTTGTCCATGTTGAGATGTCATGACTTTGCTAATTCTTTACTCCACAGGAGAAAATGTCACTCACTGAATACTTGATTTTTCATTTCCTCTGGGTTCTGGCAAAGTAGTAGACATGAAAGTAATAAAATCAAATTCAAATGTGCTATGCTGATTCATAGGTTTTCAGATAGTTTTTCTGATATATCCCCTGAATAATTTACATTACCTTGTATATAACTAAGTTTTGAAATGTTTCTACGAAAGTAAAACTAATATTTTCCACATTTGGTTCTTGTACTCAATATGCAGCACGTATTTCATTACTTAGCTTTTCAGACACTGAATCTTTTTTAGGCAGACCCATTACAGTGAAATGATTTGTACGTATGTTACTAATGAATATCAAGTAATTTCAAAGATTTTATAATTAGATCAATTACCTTTTACACATAGAATGCAAAAACTCTCTAGTTAAAATTGAGATCTAATTGATGTATGATTTTTAAAAAACATGAATATGAAAATTTTTTTACAATTTCTATTAATTACATCCTGCCAATAAAATGGTGATAGTTTATGTTAACCTTCAAGAATTACTGTAAACTCTTCTAAACAATTAGATTAAACACTCTATATTTTGTCAATATAGAAATATTAGATACGCAGCAAATTAAAACATGGAGAATGATAATAAACATCAATTTAGTCTTACAAAATTACTGTTCTAAAGGTAACAGCATAATTCCTAGGACTGATTATGAGTGAGGAAGTTTTGTGGCATCAGAATGTATCGTCAAAGTCATGCTAAGAAACACCATTATAAAAAAAAAGAAGATAGCCAAATGGCACCATGATAACTAAGTAGCATGCTAATAATTTTTTTTCCTGCAACCACAAGTGGTAAGGCAGGTGATAAAGAGAAGTCTAAAATAAATTTAAGAGGGGTTACTAAATGACAATGAAAAAACAAATAATCCCTCCAGTCTTTCTCCTCACTCCTTTCCTTGCAATAAATAAAGATATTAGAATTAAGCATACCAAAAAATAAAATAAAACCCACATATATGCTTTTATAATTTCCCTCTTATCCTTCAGCCCAGTGATTTAGAAAAAAATTTTAAATCATAATTTCACTATGTGCATTAATGAAATAAAAAGGCAACTCTCTAAGATGTTAAATTATGAGAATTTATTGCAAAAAGGAGTTACCAAGGCAGGATTTATTCTACATCAATGAAATCAAAGGTCCAGACAATTACTAAAAATACAACTTTTCAGGAAAAGTGGTTTGTTGTTAAATATAGTGAAACATCCTTTTGATATTTTTGAATACTTAGAGGCAAATAAATGATGCTTTATCTCTAAATCCAATTGCTTTTCCTTTCTTGTGGCTGAAAATTGTACGCAGGGTAGTGTATTGTTTAGGCAACTTGCTGCACTGCTCCCTTTAACCTTCATATAAACTTCATAAAATAATGAACCATCTGCTATCACTTTCTCTCAATTGGGAAGGTTTTAAGTAAGGAAGGCATAATGGAAGATGAAGACTAAAAGGCCTGTCATTTACCATACTACTTCTAGTTCAACGAAAATACAATTTATTTTAGATTCTTTGCTCTCAGCTTTTAGCACAAAGCTGACAGGAAGTTATCTAGCTAGAGTGTTAATCTATTAATTAGCCCCTAGCAAGAATAGTGTAGGCCAATCTCCATCAACTTTCTTGAATGAGATAACTAGAGATATAAACAAAGGAGGCATTTTTTTCTTTAAAATCCCAGAACCCTAACGTAGGCGGGGGAGTTAAGATCTTTAATGTAACACACCTTTAGAGAACAAAGAATTACAGTTAAATAACTTTCACTTCTCCAAAGGTGCCATACTTTTAATTGACTCTTCCCTCTTGGGAACCAAGAAACTCCAGAGATCTCTACCCCACAGTAAAACTCAGATGACAGTTCTCAGTGAAATGACAAGCAGCAACAGGTGGTAAACATCAGCTGAACAATGACTAAAACATTATGGATAGAATAATAATGAAGATTATTTTAAATAAAGCATCCCCCACACAAGTAAACAGTGTGAAAGTCGTTCTGGAAACTGTTAAAATGTTTAATGTTTAAAAATTCAGATCATTATGAAACCTTTTTATTTGGAAATAGCTTCCAAAATACTTAGTGGCCATATCCATATTCTTGCTGCGAGACTAGTCTAAGAAAGAACATTTTCTTTTAAAGTAAATGTTGAAGGAGATGCAGAAGGCCTTCTCAGATTGGTTAAAGTCACTGGAAACGCTAGCCACCAAGACATACCATTTTGGGTGAGAGGTGGTTTTAATTAAAGAATACATGGTTTTTGTTTTTAAATCCACATATGAGCAATCTATAGTAAATTCTATGTTAGTGTGATGAAGGAAATTATTGACTAAAATGCCAGAAATGGAGAGCTGTTCACACAGACATAGTGGATAGTTTACTAAAACACCACTGTTTCCCCTTCAGAAGTTTTACAAATATGCCTCATTTTGGGAATACAACCATAGATCAAGGAATTCTAAACATCATTCAAGTTTCACCATAGAGATACAAGAAGACTTTAAGGGGTTTCTGGTTAAGTAAAATCAATTTGGAAGGAATCAAAAATGTTGCCACATTATTATTATTTTTTTCTGAAACTTGCAGAGGGCTAAGGGAAATTCACTGTCAGTATTTGACTAAAAATGTATATCTAGTAGGATGTAAGCTCTTTGAGGGCAGGAACAGTTTCACTTGTGTATTTATATTCCTACTGTGACCCTTTTGTCTGGCACATATTAGGCAATAAATAAATGTCTGTTGATTTGAATCGTAAAGGTTATTGGCTACATCATCATGGCTGATGAATGTAGAAATATATTTCTTGTTATATAAGGGACAGAGCACAAAAAGGGACTTCAGATATTTGTTTCTGGATCAAACAGATCCCATTTTATTGTAAGTGGAATGCAAAAATATGAACTTTAATTCAATTTAACTACTATTTAGGAAAAAAAAGGTAGCAATTTAAACTGGGAAAAGAGCAAATTTCCAATTTTTAAGTGTCCAATTTTCAAAAAGAAAAGAAAATGGAATTTGTAAACTTATAGACCAGAGTATGACTTAATTCTTGGCAAAATTGTGGAATGCATTAATAAGGGATATTAGTGAACATCTCTTCCCTTACTAGACTATAAGTTACTTGTAAGTGGGAACTGTTTCATTCTTTGTACTTATATTTTTTTCAGCATCTAGAACATAGTAGGTACTTATTAAATATTTGTTGCTTGAATGATTGATCAGGAAAATGAAGCAATACTAACAAAGAACTGTTTAGTCAAGAATAGATCAGGGCAAACTAATCTTCATTTTTGACATGGTAACTAAACTGGTACATCAGTGCAATGTTACAGACATAGATTTTCATTATTTTAGCAAAGCATTTGATTAAAACCTTCCATGCTATTCTTGTGGAAAAGATGGAGAAATATGGGTTAGAGAATAGTGCGATTAAATGGATTTGAAACTGGCTAAATGATTGGACCCACAAAGAAATCATTCAGAGTTTGATGTCAGCTTCAAGGAAGTATCCAAAGATCTGTGTTATTTAAAATTTTTATTAGTGATTTAAACCATGGAATAGGTGGTATACTTATCAAATTTGAGAATACCACTAATGTAGAAGGGATAAAGAATATAGTCAGTTAACCAAAAGTATCTTGTCAGGCTAGGACAGAGTTTTGAATCTAATAAAGTAAAATTAATTAGGAATAACTATGTAGCCTTACTTTGGCTTATAAAATAACCTCATAAGTACCAGATGGGGAAGACTGGGCTAGATAGAATGAAAAAATAGGAAAGGAGCTGTTAGCTCCAGTGGAGTGAAAATTCCAGTCAATAGTATAATACACCAGCTTCAACATGTTGCACTTCTTAAGGGGTATAACTTCCAAAAATAAGAGGCGATAATTCCATTGTCCTCTACTCTATTTAGACCAAATAGAGAATTGTTCCCAGAGAGCATCTAGGAGAGGGCAATCAGGATGGTGAAGAACCTCAAGATTGTCATGACAACTGTTTGAAGGAACTGAGGATATTTAGCCTAGAGGAGAAAATACTTCAGCTATCCACAGGGCATGATGTTATCCCCAAGTGTGCAAAGAACTGATGGGGAAAATAGATTAAACTTGTTCCATTTGTGACAAGGGGGCCAGTATTGACAGCAATGAGTGAAAGGACAAAATGGATAAATTTAGACTTTTAATGTCAAGAAAACTTTTCTTTTAACAGGTATCCCAAAGTAGAATGAGCTACCATGAGAAGGAAGTGGGTTTCTCCTCTTTAGAAGTCTTTAAAAAAAATGTGGATGACTACCTTGTATCAAATAAGTTATAGAATAAATAATTCAAATAAGAATTGGTTGTAATGCTCACTAAAATTCCTTCCAAATTTGAAATTCTGTGATTTTGTGAAGACAACACCTAAAGTCCTTTAGTTCAGAAAATAGTAACCCATATGCCAATAATCACAATATGGATTGTGTTCCATTGTTGAGTGGCAGATAAAAAAAAATAAGGTGACCAATCAACATTGGAGTCTCCATTCTCCATAAAATTTACAAAAACCATTGTAAGTTGACTTATTAGTCATGTAACCTCACTAAGAGTCAACTCCCTTATATGCGAGTTGGAAAGATAGAGTGATAATTTCTAAGATCCCTTCTGCCTCTACTGGGCTTAGAAATCAATCAATTAATTCCCATTGTATTACTAATCATTTATATTATTAGAAAGCAATCAATAAGCACTTATAAAGTTCCAGACTCTGACCCAGACCAAAAATGAAATAACCAGCTCTCAAGCAGCTTACATTCTAATGAGAGAGACACACATACATGCAACTATATGAAGAATAAAAAGAACATAAATACAGGGTAATTAGTGAGGAAGAGGACCAGTGGTTATCGGCAAAAAGCTAAATGATATGTTTGTAGAAAACTTACCTTCCCAATTCTATTTTGCTGAGTCTAATCTTTAAAATATTCTGGGTAGTAGGAAGAAGCCACACGGGGTGAGGCATCTGCTACCAAGAATGATTTGGTCTACCAGAATGACACTGTCCTCAATATAAAAATAAATTTACTTCCAGTGGAGAGGAGCCACCTACAAGGGCTATTTGGTGAATATTTACATGTATGTCCTGAAAAAGTACACAATCAGTTAAACCATATGTGGAAAGTTAAATATTCAACTTTCAAAATTTGAATTCAAATTCAAAAGAAAAACTTGGTATGCAAGTTAGATAGAGTTTTTGTGGAATATACATTTTAAAATGTTCAACCTGACCAGTAATAATTGGTCTAAGAATTTTGTGTCATAAACTTGAACTCCATGAAATTGGAGCACATATTGAAGACCTTAGGGTATTCTTCCTACTTCTAAGAACAAATATAGGCCAAATATTTTATTCCAAATTACTAACCCAACCCTAGGAAGCTTAAGATAGAACTTTCCAAAGGATCCCCTTTTGACTATTTCATTTTTGGAGAAAACACCTTCCATTCTATTTTAATGCTTTTGAAAAAGCATTTCTGAGATTCTTTTTGTGAATATCTCAAAGTTTGCCTGAACTCACTTAGCAATGTTATCCAAGCTGACCATAATATGATGAAGTATATAGTGATGTTAACACATAATACCTACATTCTTCATTCAGACAATTCATTGGACCTTTAAGCTAGGTCAGTTTAAGGATGCTATTACATTTATATAAGAATATTGTTAAAAATTATGTTATCTATCTTTAAATACAGTTGTCACTTTCAGCTTTTTTCTTCACACACAAAAAAAGATATTCACATAAAAAGTAAATATTCACCAATACACTCCCAATAAAGTTAACTTTCCTGTGTCACAAGTTCATGGCAATAGAAGACAATAGAAAAATTCTGATGTTTGTGTTAGCAAGTCCATTTAGTGCAATCCTACTGTAACAAAATATAGTACCATAATAACTTGCATTATTATGTGGAAAATTATGTTGGATACATGTTACTGACTCTAGACACAAACAGGGTTATAGCTGTTTTATTCATAGTGTCAAGTATAAATATTGATGAATGCCTTAGTGGAGTTAGGTTTTCCTGGAGAGAAACAAAATTTAGCCAAGAACAAAGTCTAGCTATAAGCTTCTTGTCCAGCAGTGAGAACTCCGAGAAACCTGAGCTGTACTAGATAGGCGGACAAAATTGTCTTCTAATATCTCCACACTGATCTAATTTAAACATTTCTATAATCTTCCAATGACTGGATATTTTCTTGTAGTGAAAAGGGCAGTACAATAAAACTAAGATCTATCATGTCCAAATATGAAGGGAAGTTTATTAATGGACGAATAACTTGCTCACCTCTGCCTCCTGGCTCCCTTCAAGTCCCTGCTGAAATCTCACCTTCTACAAGAAGCCTTTCCTCATTCCCTCTTAACTCTAGGACCTTCCCTCTATCGACTGTTTCCAGTTTATCCCATTAAGAGCTTATTTATACATGGTTGTTTGCAGGTTGCCTCCCCATTAGACTGTGAGCTCCTTGGGAATGGGGACTATCCTTTACCTTTCTTTGCATAGCACAGGGCTTGGCAGACAATAGGTGCTTAATGTTGATTGAATAATTCAGTATTAAATAATACATGTTATATTAGTTTGTTATTATAAACTATATGTACATGATACACACACATATATAAACACACATATGTATAGGTATGTGTGTATGTACACACATTTATATGTACATATACACAAATGTATATGTACATATACACACATGTATATGTATACACATATATTTATACATTGTTGTGCCAGGCACTGCACCAACCACTTTATAAGTATTATCTCATTTGAACTTTACAATAATGTTGCCACTGTTATAATAATGTTGCTATTGTTATCCCCATTTTATAGCTGAGGAAATTGAGGCAAACACATTAAGTGACTTGCCCAAGGTCATACAAATAGTAAGTGGCTGAGGCTGGATTTAAATTTGGGCATTTCTGACTCTAGGCCCAAGGTTCTCTCTCCACTGTAGCACATAGCAACCTAAAAAGGAAGTCAACCAGTAATTGAGTTGAATGATCTGTCAGGGATATTTCTTTCTGAACAAAATCAAACTAATGATATTGCAGATTTCAAAAAGGGAGGCAGAACATGTGATGGCAGCAAGACAGTGAGGAAACACTAAAGAATCGTGAAAATGTAACTAAAAACTTTATAGGAAAAGTAGGTGTAAATTGCACATATTCGTATGAGATTCCAACAAGGCTCTCAGATATATGATAGGAGGCTAAGTAGGCTTCTCTTATCAACAGAAAGACCATAATGTATGAAGGGCCTGGTTGAAAAAAAACAAACAAAAACAGTAAACTTATTTGGAATTCCTCTGAGTAAGTTTTGGAATGTAACAATTCACCCTTTTTAAAGGGGAGCATTAATAAGCCTCAGACCATTTCCTGTGTGACAGCAGAATGGCTACAGATTCACTCAGTGAAATAAATATCAGGGTGATGACCAAGACAGGCTGAATTGATCACGGTGACTCGGAAACAATCCAGTGTGGGCACTGGTTGTCACAGACATATAAGCTGCCTGAAGGTCTGAAGAAGGGTGGCAGGCTGAAGATGTTAGCTAAAGGAACTCTGTAATAAAAAGAATTGTTACTCAAATGGAAAAAAAGAAAAAGTCTGAGCTTTATTGCCTTCTTGAGCCTGGGCTATTTTTCTTCTTTCACCCTTCTCTAAATGTGATTTTGAGATAGGAGAAATTTGGTCTATAATGAGTATCAGAAACAATGGTCCAAAACAAAATGTGAAGCCACAAGGTGACACAGAGGACTGAATACTAGCCTTGGAGTCAAGAAGACCCAAGTACAAATCCTGCATCAAACTAATTGTGTGAGCATGACAAGTCATGTGATCTCTCTCAGTGTCAGTTTCCTCATTTGTAACAGTGATAATGACACCTACTTTTTAGAGTTATTTTGAGGCCTAATGGTAAAGTGCTTCATAAACTTTAAAGTGCTGTCTGTGACAATGATGGAGAGGAGAAGTTGCAAAATCACATGGTCAGAGCAAGACATAATGGATAGACAACCCACAGATCCACTGCTATCAGTGCAATGTCAAGAGCACTGGAAAACAGCCACTAGAACATTGAATGGATCCCATATGAATGATTTATGGGAAGCAATAGACAAGAACTGCTAGGATAAGAAGGCACATGTAAGGTACAATTGGCATTATTTACCCCTGAAGATGAGATTACAGTTTTATTAGAGCAACAAAATGCGAAGAACAGAATTTTGCATCCACTCAGTACACAAAGGAAAAAATATTGTGTAAAACTGTACTACAGGATCAGATGACAAACATGAAGTTTCACAGAAGGTCAAAGATAACAGAATATGGCAGGACCTTATGAAAAGATCTTGGGTCAGTGATGCAAAAAGGATAACAGAGAAAAAATAGATCTTCCCCTCCTACCCATTCCCACCTCAATTTACAGATTACAACCTATGGAATCAAAAGCAGCTGATTCAGCCAAGGCCTCAGTGGAAATGGCCATAGCATGGCTATTTCAATGAGAACAGAAACTGTAAGTAGAGGACTGATGACTCCAGTGTTCAGGGGAACTTCATTCACATTGGGGGCAGGGGGTTTGAAATAGATTCTTATCCAAAATATGATGGGGTTAACTCTAAGCAAACTACATGTGTGTGGGTATGTGTGTGTGTGTGCGTGTGTGCGTGCATGCGCGTGCATAGGTATGATGGGTAAAATTTGAAGTTACTATTATTGTTTTTTAATCGAATAAATGGATTTTTAATGTCATTTTACTTCCAAGCAATAAACACGATGGCATTCATTGTTTATTTTTAAATTTAAACATGAGAAGAAAAGATATCTGATTAGACCACAAATATAGATTTTATTTCAGGATATAGTTGAGTAATATTTCAGTTCTCAGTTAAACATCATCTTTAAAGATTTCAAGTTAAGAGAGAAAATAACTTGAATAACCTAAGTAGAAGTGAAAGGCTATAATAAAATCTGGCATTTATATATTGCTTTAAGGTTTGCAAAGTGCTTTACATATGCTATCTCATTTGATCCTCCACAATGACCCTGGAAGGCAGTAGCCAGGTGAAATTTTTATTCCCATTTTACAGATAAGGAAACTGAGACACAGAGTGCTTAGGTGACCTGCCCTCAGCCACATAGCTAGGACATGTTTGAGGCTGGATTTGAACTCGGGTCTTCCTAATTTCACATCCATTGTTCTATCCAGTGCCACTCAGCAATATTCAATCAATAATATATTTATTAAATGCCAGTCTTAGAATTTTACTCAATCTTATGAGGTTCAACATAAATAAATTTGATTTTCATAATTCAATACTGAATTCTTAGTAGGTATTCCTGTGCATATGTAGAAAGCAAGGCCCTATATCCTCATACTGAGATAAGGTTAAAATAAATACTCAAAGAATTAAGAGCAAAAGTTATATAGTTATGGACTAGTGAATCAGTGTCAGGAGATGAAATTAGTAGAGACAAAGTCTAACATAGGTTCCCAAAGTGGGTGACACCAGCTCCCTGGCAGGAGGAAATTTACAGGGGGAGAGTGTGGTAGTAGCTTTGGGTTCAACTGAAGCACTGAATAAAAATAAGGGGGCAATAGAAACATAAGGAAAGAAGAGAAGAAAATTTTGAAAAACTATTCATACATGTTTCATCTGTTGTGTAACAGAGTTAAAGTCATAGTGATTACATTATTTTCTAAATAAACACACAAAATGCAAGTTACAACCCATCACTAGCCAAGTTCACTAACAAGGCTTAACAAGCAAGTGTTGGCAAGCAAACATGTCACACAGTATCAGAAAGGCCAGCATGCATTGAATGTGTGCAAGTTGTTCACACTGTTCACTTGTTCACAATATGATAGTATATGGTTTAATGGTCCAATATTGTGTCATCAAAATTTTAATACAGGAAAACCCCCACAAATTTACAATAAATTATTAAGTTTAAGATGTGTCATTAAAAAAAAAAACAACTCATTTTTTTGAAATGACACAAACTTCAGAAAAAAAGTCAAAGGATTAAAGAAAGTAGATTTCCAGGAGAGCATTGAATAATTTTTTTTAAAAAGGAGGGGTAGGCCAAATATGTTTGGGAACCTTTGGTCTAGGAGATCTAGGAAAGTCAAAAGTCCAGAAGCTTGGTCAGTAGAGCAAGGTGAGAAATTCAGAAAGTTCCTAGAGGAGGAGGAACCAAAATCTTTCAGAAGATTAAATGTTAGCTCAGCACTTAACATCTGGTTAAAAACAACCATGACTGATACAAAGTATTATACCAAATGGCTTGTGATTGGTTTAGATGGAGGAGAAACTTCTTAAGCTATATGGAAAGGCTCTAGAGATCTCATAAAATATCTGTGAGTCTCAAAAGAGGGCCCTTTTGATAAATGTTGAGTCTGCAGGATGCCCCCAGGAACAGAAATACACTAAATTGCAACTTGTTGCTTTAAAAATTGATTATGCCAGACATTCAGGGGAAAAAAAGAGGAAAATGAACATACTTAATTCTAAGTAGTTTACATTAGAATATAGTTACTCAAATATAGTGAATCACAAGGTTCATTTTAGGAATACAAAATATGTCTCCCTACATTATACATTTCGTATGTGTACACCCAGAAATTACATATGGTTCATGCATACTTTGTATGTAGGATACACATACGCTTGCATGTTTTCCCATTCCATAGGAAGCAGAATGAATTAATTCTAAAAGTGATGTTAAACCCTAATTTTCAAGACTAGATTAGAAAATATGCAGATTATCTTCAAGTATATGACTAATTTTAATATTATCAAGTACATGAAATGCTGTTTTTATAGATTAGACAATAAAATCATGATATAAATACTGCAATATTTAAAAAGAGCTATTTACTAGTGTGATACAAGAAAAACCCCATTTAGACAGTGCCACCACTTAACATTTTTAAAGGTTCCTTTTACATTTGAGAGACAATAAGAAAGTCTTTGATTTTCCATATACTATTAACAGAGGTTTAACTGTATATCCTACAAATGCTTCTAGGTTTTATCCAAATCTGCTGTTAAATTACCCATGTAATTATTCCTGTAGAAATCATTACATCCTTTTATCGTTAATTTCATTAACACTTTAGTGGTAGGAGTGTGGCTACACTTAAACGCAATTAACATAGTTTTTATTACGACAATTAAAATGAACATTTCCATATTATTTTAGAGGGTGGTTTCTTGAGGGGGTGTTTAATTACTTAATTAAAGCAGTAACAGAAAGTTACTGCCCACCAACAATATAGGCACCCCCAAAATGGCCATTTAAGCTTACTTCAAGGCATACTTTCCATTGATCCCCAAGACAACATTGTTTTATACATTTCCATTATAATGAAACTTCTTCAGTTATATATTCCGCCAGAAAACAAGAAAAGTGATGTGACAAGCCTCTTTATTCTTTTCCAGCACAAGAGCTGCCTAAATTTATGTGCTAACAAATAAAGATCTTGAAATTTAAAAAAAACCCCTACCTCATTTATAAGAGTTGAAAACAAATGGTCTGAGAATACGAGAACAGAATACACTATGCAAATAGCATTTTGGATTATTTATACTTAACTAAAATTTTTATCTTGATATTTACTTTATTTTCCAATCTTTCCTATATTCTTCATTATACTTATTGGTTCAGTCAGCCTTGAAAGATAATCTAAAAAATTTAGTGACTGATTGAATTTTCAATAATCACTCTCCCTACTGGTCACACTGCTATTCTGCTATTACTCTACTTTTGCTCTGAAGAGTACTTTTCAAACTCTTGAAGCCATGAGGATGTCATTTCAATATAGTTGGTACTTAAGTTAAAACTCTCAGGGCTTTATTATGGGAGGGAGGGAGGGAGAGAGAAAGGGAGGAAGGGAGGAGGGAGGGAGGGAGGTACTATGCTAAATGCTCTACAAACACCATCTCATTAGATCCTTACAACATTACAAGGCAGGTTCTGTTAACAACCTCTTAGGACTGAGGAATCTGAGACAGACAAAGGACCACGAATTTGTGGCAGGTTCTACACCAAGCTAGAAGGGCTTCACTAGCTCAGCAAACTGTATCTATAGCGAAGACAATCCTCATCATCAAAAGCTGGCCATCAGGTGACGATTACTCTGAGCCTCAATAATTCGTCGATGAAGGCAGGCAGTAATTGGGATTTGAATTTGTGGAATATTCAATACCAAATTGTCAAAGCACTGAACTGAGTGAGAATGCAATGTTTCACTGAATTTGGGAACTAAATGTGAATTCAAGTCTTTGCTTTGCTATTTACTATCTTGTGTGACCCTAAGAAGATCTTCAATCTCTGAGTCTTAGTTTCTTCATCTATAAATGGGAATAACAATGATAGATGATGCAGAAGATAGAGTACTGGACTTGGGGCATTTGGACCCAGAAGGTCTGGGTTCAAATCATGCCTTCAACTTTGTAACTGTGTGACCTTGGGCAAATCACTCTATTCTGTGCCTCAATTTCTACATTTGAAAGAGGAAGATAACAAAAGCACTTACCTCCCAAGACTGTTGTGAGGACAAAATGAAATAACATTTTTAAAGTGTTTTGCAAACCTTAAGGCATTATGTAAATGCTAGCTATCATCACCACCATCATCATTATCACCACTTTTACTTGCAATATAGTAATACAATATAAATTTCTTGATGGCAGGGACGGCTTCATTTTTTCCTCTGTAACTTAGGCTAGCACCTGGCACAGAGTAGGCTCTTAATAACTGCTTGCTGATTAACATATATGCATTGATTGTTGTGAGAATCAAATAGGTCAATAACGCATGTTAAGTTCTAAATGAACTTTAAAATGCCTTCATTAATTTAAGCTGTTATTTACTGAAAACCTACTCTGTGCAAGTATCTTTATTATACTAAAGAAAATAAGATTGCTATCTCCTCCTCACCCCTAAAATACAAATTCTTGTAAAACTTCAACAAAAGGCTAAGCAAATGATGAGTAGGTTTTGTTCAGTTTATTTTAGGCTTATTGAATGATTTAATTTTGGAAGTACAGGCTAAATGTTATATATCAAATTAATCGCTCTTCATTTCTAGATGTGAATCTGGTGCCTTCCCTCTGAGATCACCTTTCATCTATACATCTCGCATATACATAGTTTTTACATGTTGTCTCCCTCGTTAGACAAGTGCCTTGAGGCCACAGACAGGTTTTTTTGTCTTTCTTTGCATTCTCATTGCTCAGCACAGAACCTGGAATGTTATTAAGCAGTGACTGGCTAAAACCATAAAGATTGCTTTAAGGTGATTCTTCTGGATCAGCTTCATTGCCGAGTAATTATTTACATATTTCTGAAGGATTATGTCCACCACAAAATTATAGGAGAACATTGGGGGGAGGAGCCAAGATGGTGGAGTAGAAAGATACACATATGCTAGCTCCTAACCCACAGTCCATAAAATACCTGTAAAGAAGAACTCCCAACAAATTCTGGAACAGCGGAAGCCACAGAACAACAGAGTGGAGGAGATTTCTGTTCCAGAGAGACCAGAAAAACTGACACCAAAGGTCTGTCGCGCTGGACCTGGAGCAGAGCCCAGTCCTGCCTTGGCCATGGCACCGAGAGGAGCATATCCAAGCAGACTTCAGGGATGAAATCTCCAGTGGTAGCACAGGTCCCTCCACCCACAGGTGCCAAAGGTCAGTGAGAGAGCCTTTTCGGCTGGCCGAGGCAACAGCGGAGAGGGGCTCCCAAAGCAAGCAGGAGCCTAGATACATTGTTGAAAGACTCCATGTAAACCCCCACACATGTAGTGGCCCTGCCCCCACCTGAGCACCTCAACTTAATCTCACAGTGAATAGCAGCCCTACCCCCACTGAAAGCCCTGAGGCTGGGAAGCAGCATTTGAATCTCAGACTCAAGCACTAGCTGGCTGGATCTGGAGGCAAGGTGGGTGTAAACAGGAATCTCAGAAGTCAAGTAACTGGCTGAGAAAATGCCCAGAAAAGGGAAAAAAAATAAGACCATAGAAGGTTACTTTCCTGGTGAACAGATATCTCCTCCCTTCCTTTCTGATGAGGAAAACAATGACTACCATCAGGGAAAGACATAGAAGTCAAGGCTTCTGTATCCCAAACATCCAAAATAAATATTCAATGGGCTCAGGCAATGGAAGAGCTCAAATAGGATTTTCAAAATCAAGTTAGAGAAGTGGAGGAAAAACTGGGAAGAGAAATGAGAGAGATGTAAGAAAAG
>CM053769.1:679104162-679138193 GCA_028658325.1 Potorous gilbertii | reverse complement strand
ACACAACATGACTATTATGGAAGTCATTTGCAAAACTACACAGATAGGGCCTATATTGAATTACCTGCCTTCCCAAAGGGAATGGGTGGGGAGGGAGGGATGGGGAGAAGTTGGAACTCCAAGTTTTAGGAACAACTGTTGAATATTGTTCTTGCTACTAGGAAATAAGAAATACAGGTAATGCGGAATAGAAAGTTATCTGGCCCTACAGGACAAAAGAGAAGATGGGGACAAGGGAAGGGAGGGATGACAGAAGAGAGGACAGATTGGTGAGAGGGGAAATTAGAATACTCAGTGTATTGGGGTGGGGGGAGGGGACAAATGGGGAGAAAATTTGGAACCCAAAATTTTGTGAAAATGAATGTAAAAAGTTAAATAAATTTATAGAAAAAAATTATAGGAGAGTTGTATTAGATTGGGAACTTTTACAATGTGGGCTTCTAATCCTTCTGTGACTGCTTATAGATCCCATTATACTGTTCTGCAAACTTTAGCACTCAATAAATGCTACTGACGTCCTGATACTGATCAGTGTTTCTTTCTGTATATTAAATGTTATAAAGACATAAAATTCAGGAAAAGCAAACATCATGTAGCCTTTTTTTGAGATTTCTGTCATCTTCAGTAGAACATGAAATCCAGAAAAACCATTTAATTGGGGCAATAGCTGGGGATTATACAGTTCTGACATGGGGAACCTGTATCTTTTCAAGGCATGTTATTTTAGAGGATTTGCTCTCTCTTCCAGGATGAAAGGACAAAATCAGAGTGGACAAAGTTTCAGTATTTTATAATCACAACTGCTGCCCCAACACTCTAAAGTTACACAGCATTAAGTTCCCTATGGGTAAGGATGTGCTATGTTTTTCTTTTACCTTCTGCACATCCCATGCTAAAACATCTAAGTGTGCATTAACAGCTTCACAGACTGAATAAGTGATGCTATTGGTCAATCCTATTTATTTATCTAAATGAAAACAAGTTCAGGAAGTGACTAGACAAGTCAATTAAGATTGTAGTTTTAGGGCAGGTTTGTTGTGAGGATAAATATACGATCAGGAGATAACCAGGTAAATTGATCAGATACTTTGGGGCCACAGATTTCTAACCCTAGGGGTCACAGAAAGAACTGTCAACCAGGAACCTGACACCAGAGCTTAATGACTCAGTGGCTTTCCACTTAAGGAAACTTTTAGGGCTGGGACTTTATTGTGAGGTAAGTATAAGAACTGCTTTCATTTATCAAACTTCTTCAAAGAAACACTGTACAGAAATCTTCCAGAAAGGCAATGAGACATGTAGGTACACCCTTTATATGTTTATTGCTATATCCCTAGTCTAGACACCGATGTCCTCCACAGCCACAGCATTTTTTTTATTGTTAATATTTCTAGAACAAATGGTTCAAATCCTATTTACACCACACCTGGTATAAGGCAGGTGCTTAATAAATGCTTCTTGACATTACAACCAGTCTAATTGTTCAAGACAGAATCCTTATAATGACAGAACTGGGATGATGGCAAGGCTTATCAAATACTTTACAGATATGATCTCTTTATTTTCTCACCCATCTGCACTCATCGGGACTTTTCCATCATGTCCCCCATACCTCTTCATCCTGCAAGGTCCCTTGAAGCCTGGAACTCATAGGGTTTCCTGTGCCTCTGGGGTCCCACCCACTGACAGGAGGTGAAGAGGTGCATCCAGAACCTCCATTTAGGCCGAGTTCTCAGGCTAGTCATCTCTTCATTTCCCACCCAGCTGCACTCCTCTGGATTTCTCTCCAACATGTCCCTGTATCAGATATCTTCTCACCCATTCCTATTCCCAACCACACTTGTAGCTTCCTTTTATGCACTGTCTACTTTCATTAGCATGTAAGCTCTTTGAGAAAAGCTATCCCCTTAGTCTCCTATTCTTTGCCATCACAAAAAGAACTTATAAATTTTTGTATATGTAGGTCCTTTTCCTTTTTTCTTTTATCTCTTTGGGGTACTCTCCTAATGCTTAACAGAACTCAGTATCTACAATCAATCCTTAATTAAGAGGATCATATGGTTTGAGGATATGAAAAATTTTTGATTTAAAAGTTGGATGAGAATCTTATGTAGAATAATCCCAAAAGGAGTTCATATTTCTGGAGCATTTTGGAATCATTTACTAGACAAGAACTAGAATTATAATAGCCTTTATTTTCTACTCTGCTTTAGTGACTAAAGTCCATTTCATCCGTTTGTTGCAGTGGAACTGAAGATATGAAATAAGTGGTCCATTTGGTAGGGTTTGAGAATCATTGAACAGAAACGTTTACTTTTAGTTTGTTTTCTATAACAAGATGTCTTATAAGGCTAAAAAAAATCACCAATGATGAGCATAAGGGCAGAAAGGCATAAAAGCAAATGCTAGGTAGCGCTTTGTCCACTAGAACCCATATTTCTCACCTGTGTTTCCCCCTAACTTAGGACTCCTTACATGATTCTCCTTCGATTTCTCTTCCAGAAATGCCACCTCATTTCTTCTGTGCTCTTCTGGTCTCGATAATGTCCCTACTTCAGACTAGACTTGATTCTATGAGCTCCAGTAAAAAAATATATTTTTCATGTTTTTGGATATGGCTGCAAACTATCTGATTTATCTCCAGACACTTTAATAATTTTTAATTTTGTCTGATTTTTTTCTCCTGTTCATTGAACACTGAAATATAACTTTCTGGGGAACTATTCAGGCAAGTTAGCTTTTTGCTAATTCTTTTCTGCACTCTGTATACAAAGCACACTATGAGCAAGATATTTCTGCCATGGGAAACTAACCATAACAGGTCTGGGAACAGCTGTCCTCACGCAATCCAACTTGAAGGCAACATATTTAACTAAAATACAAGTTACAGAACATATAGCTGTTTAATAACTGATGTTTTAGTTCAGGATAGGAGAATGAAGCACAAATAAAACTAAAAGTGGATTCTCTGGTAAATTACATTAGTAGAAGATAAGCCACTTGAAGGCAAGGGTTGTTTCCCTTTTGTCTTCTACAAAGGCATATGCCTGTACATAGAAGTGCTTTCTGACTGGCTGATAATAAAAAATTTGGTAACATTCAATGATTTCCTTTCAAAGTTATCATGAGACAGATCAACAGGAAATGACAAATAGCTATATTGCAAAAGAGAATGCATTTCTTTTTTAATATCAAAGAAATAAAGACTTTGGCTCTCCTAGTAGGCCCTCGAGGAGTCTGTAACTTGACATCTATGTTGCTAATTAGTAAAAACTGGTCCAGAATGAAAACAATTTCAATTCTCCTTCATGCAATTCACGAAAAATAAAATCATAAAATATACAAAGACACACAAAAGGAAAATCACAGATTCAGTATTTATAAATTAATATTTTAAGGAAGAAAAAGTTGGATAGTGTGATAAAAATGTTTGTGGCTGTGTCTAGTTGGTGGATATGACTTTCACAGTCTGTTGACAGTTTGTAGGAAAGCCATCACACCTGTGACTCTGGTGTTGATTAATGAGCCTTTCAACTCATTGCTACCATCTGAGGAAGGGCTGTGGCCTTTTCTGAGCTTCACTGGTTTATTCGCCTTAAACTGCAGTACCACCAAGATATCCTCCATAAAGAAAATCACACCTGGTTAAAGCTAATGAAAACCTCAATATGTCATTTTCGAGACAAGTCAAAAAGCATGTAAAACTAGACAAAAGATGTATTCAAGCAACATGAATGCAGGTTTGTCATAACCTGCCAATCTAAAAAGTAACATAAAAAACCCTTCCTTAGTGACATATTTCATAGTGTCAACTTTTAGAGTGACAAATCTAAGTCCTCCCTCTGTTAGAAATACAGTCCCTACAAATATCATTCCTTTCCCTATCCAGAACATCCTAGGAACAAAGATGATGATCCTTTGTAGGACTAAGTAGGCATAGTTGGTTCCTAGCTACTGTTGAATGGATTATCCAGTATAAACTTTTGAAGTCTATCTGGCCTCCTTACCTTCTGCTGATGTTCCAAATGCAGGTTAGACACCTATCTAGTGTATTGCAAACTACTGCTTCTCAACTCTTAGTTTTCAAGAAATAAAGCAAAATGTTAAAACTCAATCTTATGCACATCTTGGTAAGGTGTTTGTGAGACAGGAAGCTTAGAATGAAAGAGGACAGCAGTTCCTTTCGTGAACTTGTCTGAGCGGTGATACTATTTTCCAGCACAAAGGAGACAATGAAGAAACTAGGTAGTTTTCCAGCTCCTCCCAAGTCAGGTTTTCTGAATGTGATGTCATTAGTTGAAGTAGTAGAAATTCTCAGAAGTACATATTCAAAGATAGGTACTAAAAGGATCACAAAAATATATACAGCCTGTTGTTGTAATATCTATTATTTTGGATTTTAACTATTATTTCTTTCCACTGGGGTATAGCTGGCATTTAGTTGGCTAAATTCAGTCGAAGGTAAGCCCCTTGAGAGCAGAGAGTAGTTCTTTTTTTTTTTGTTCACCTTTGAACTCACACACATGCTGTTGAATGAAGATGGAGAAAATCACGCAACCATTCTGAGTCCACTATAAATTTTTGTTACACAACCTCGCCTAGGCCCTCACTGTACTAAGCAGTCCTTCTTTAAGTCTCAACTTATCAACTATAACTATGTAACTATCATCTCTCTATTCCATTCCACACAATGGCTCTTCCAAACCATTTCATCCTTCCTCAAACCTCCCATGACTCTTCATTCCCCCTACTCCTTATCAAGGCACACCTCTCTACTTGTCCAAGTGATCCCATTTCATCCCATCTCCTCCAACAGTTTGCCGTCATCTCTACTTTCTTATTTCCTCAGACACTTGACACTCACTAGCTGTGTGACCTTGGGCAAGTCACCTAACCCCAATTGCCTCATCCTGGGTCATCTCCAGTCATCCTGATGAACATCTGGTCATTGGATTCAGATGGCTCAGGAGGAGAAGTGAGTCTGGTGACCTGCACAGCCCTCCCTCACTCAAAACAAAGTCAAGTGCAAGTCATATCATTATTTTTCTGATGGTATGGTCTTCTTTGGCACTGAAGGACAAACACGCACGCACGCACACACACAGACACACTTCCTCTTTTATTTTTAAATTCTCCCTATTTACTGGCTCACTCTCTGCTGCCTATAAACATGCCCACGTTTCTCCCCAAACCTTCATCCTCACTACCATCCTGTATCTTTTCTCCTCTTTGTGACTAAACTCCTCAAAAAAGCTTTCTACAGTAAATACTTCCACTGTCTCTCCTCTCCCTCTCTGCTTAACCCTTTATAATCTGGCTTCTGAGGCCATCATTTTATAAAAACTACTCTCTCCAAAGTTATTGATATCTTTGGTTGCCAAATCCACTGGCCTTTTCTCAATCTTTAATCTCTTCGACCTCTCTGAAGTCTCTGACGCCACTGGTCACTCTCCAACTTGATACTCTCTTGTCTCTAGGTGTTCAGGACGCCACTCTCTCCTGGTTCTCCTCCTACCTATCTGATGCCTTCTCTGGCTCCTTTGCTAGATCCTCTTTCAGATCATGCCTCTAACTCTTGGTGTGTCTCAGCATTCCTGTCCTGGGTTCTCTTCTCTTTTCTCTCTATACTACTTCACTTGGTGATCTACTGGCTATCTTCATGGTGATGATTCTCAAATCTACCTTTCCAGCCCTAAACTCTCTGCTGACTTCCAATTTAATATTTTCAGCTCCGATATCTTGAACTGGATATCCAATAGACATTTTAAACTCAATATTTCCAGAACATTTCCCTTTGAACCCTCCCCCTTACTATGTTTCCTGTGTTATAAAGGGTAACAACATCCCTCAGGCTCACAACCTAAATGTCAACTTGAATTCCTTATTATCTCCTATTCCCCACCCCCAATATTCAATGTGTTGCCAAGGCCTGTCCGTTTCTCCCTTAAAAACATCTCACATATACACCCCTCCTTTTTAACGTCTGACACTTCCACTCCAGTGTAGGACCTTATCAATTCACACTTGCATTACTGCAACAGGCTGCTGCTGGTTCTGCCTGCCTCAAACCTCTTCCCACTCTGATCCATTCTCTGTTCAGCCATGACAGTGATTTTCTTAAAGTGTAGATTTAATCATGTCAAACCCCAACCCCTTTATTCAATAAACTGCAGTGGCTTCCTATTGCTTCCAGGATCAAATACAAAATGCTGTTTGTCATTCAAAGCCCTTCATAACCTAGCCCTCTCCCACCTTTCCTCTTACACCTTACTACCTAACACGGACTGTTTAATCCAGTGACACTAGTTAGCTTCCTGGCTATTCCACAAACAGGATACTTCATCCCTTGGCTCTGGGCATTTTCTCTGGCTTTCCTCTTTCCTGGTCCACTCACCCTCCTCCACTCTTACTAATGACCTCTCTGGCGGCCTTTAAGTCCCAACTAAGATACCACCTTCTACAGGAAGCCTTTGCCAACCCCTCTTAATTCTAGTGCCTTCCTTCAATTAATTATCTCATTTATTCCACATATAGTTTACTTTGTTTATGTCTGTTTTTATGTTGTCTCTTCCATTAGATTGTAAGCTCCTTGAGGGAAGGGATTATCTTTTGCCTCTTTTTATAGCCCTAGCACAGTGTCTGGAATATACAAGGTGCTTAAAAATGTGTAATTATTGGTGAATTTCTGAATCTCTACTGACTAGAATAGTGCTTGGTATTTGGTAGAAGTTTAATAAAGCTTTCACTGCATTGACTGGAATAGAGAGAGAGACCATAAACAAGTTCAGTACCAGATAGAAAGCATTAGGAAGTAGATAGGCATCTTTCTGTTGTTTCCAGACTAACAGGAACATAATGAACCTTCCCAGCTAACCTTCCCAGGTTTCATTATACCACAGTGAGTAAAGGGCATTAAAATTTGAAAGAACCTGCTAATCCATGTGGGTTTTCAGAACTTCTGAAAACTGCCCTGCATTCTTTTCAACCAGAATGTTATCAATACATTTCCACCTATATTCAGTTGAAGTTGATTCACTGAACTTATTTTAGGGCATGTAAATGCTGGATTTCCCAGACATTTTAACTAGAAACTTCAAAAAGAAGTTTAGGGCCATTCTCCATAGTATAAGCTAAGAATTATTTATGAATCCCCTTTCATCAGCAATCCGTGTTTTTCTCGCTCATTTTCAGTGATGTTTTTGGCATTGTGCTAGGAATTTTACACTGATAAATGCTCAGCACCGATCACCATTCCACCCTCTTGATTTGCAGGATTGACTTAATGGCCACAGGGTGATAGATGTATTAAATTTTGCGAAGCAATCAACTGAGCAATGATAATGACAATAGTCACTGCTATTAAGCTTTGGAAAGTGTTTGTCATTTCAACAAGCCTGCAAATTATTAAGGATTCAAGGGCTGTTCCTCATCATGGCTAAACTCCTTACTTCCTTCAGCGCTCCAAAGACCTACGGTTTCTTGGGTATGGAGACACTCTTCACCACGCCAGATAACAACTTGCATGTGATATTAGCAGACGACTTGCATGAGCAGCCACAGCCCAGACCAAAACAACAAACCCATCAGGTAGAAAATCTTCTGGAAACGAACTAATTAGGTCTCAGCTATGTTGGTCCTTGAACAACAGACATGTTTTCTGTTGTTGAATCCATGCTTAAAACCATTCTTCACTGGCAGAACTTACTATAGCCTGTGTTCCTGTGGTATTGTGTTTGAGAACATAGGATTCCTTCCACAGCACAGCGACACATCAGAATAAGACTTTAGTGGAATGTTACGCACATTATAAAGATGAAGGCATGACCTTCAAAATAAAGAAAGAAATATAAATGAGAAGTGCCTTTCATGAGACTGGCATCCACAAAAATGTGTGGATTACATTATTTGTATGCAAGCATACTTTATATATACCGAGTATAAAGAATGTAAATAAACATATACGTATATAAAATATATATATAAGTATTTATATAAATATAATTAAATATAGTAAGTAAATATAAAGAATATAAAAGTATAAATAATCCTCAGAGCTTCTCACCTCTGTCATATCGTAAAGCTAGAAGCAACAATATAGGATCTGTTGAGTACAAGCGTCTAGTTTATAAGCACTGTTATTTCTCTGGGGATGCTGAAGTCCAGTACAGTAGTAACCTACCATCTTTTATACCATAGCAAAAAAAATAGATAATGATAATGGTCTAGACCTATAATTTCACTAGTGCGAGGAAGTTCTGATTAAGAAACTCCTTCTTACCAATTCAGAATGGAATCTGCCCTTGGACCCAATAGCTCACATCATATGTTCCATTATGGTCTACAAAGAGCTTTCCCCTACAACAGTCCCATATAGTAGGTAGTACGGCTGGTGATGTCTTGATGTTTAGAGATGAAGCTTACTCATCTAGTAAATGTCAGAGCCAAGACCTCCTGAGCATAAGTCTCGTGCTGCTTGAATTCCACCATACAAGAACAACATCAAATTAACCAATAAGTGTATGAAGAAGTGTTAATGAAACCATGTTTTCAGTTGTGTCCAATTCTTCATGTCCCTATTTGGAGTTTTCTCGGCAAAAGCCACTGGAGTGGTTTGCCATGTCCTTCTCTGGCTCATTTTACAGAGGAGGAAACTAAAGTAAACAGGGTTAAGAGACTTCGCCAGCATCACACAGCTAGTAAGTGTCTGAGGTTGGATTTGAACTCCGGTTTTCCTGACTCCAGGCCTGGTGCTCTATCGCCTATATGCCTGAGACCAAATACTGTGATAAGTACTGTGAGGGATGTAAAAGAAATCTAGGAGATATCCTCAACCCTTATCTGAAAGAGAACAGCAATATGATAGGACCTGGTAAGTACACTACAGTGGGATGTCAGTAAGGGGATGCCAGAGTGTGTCCTGGCATGATTAGTGTAAGTGTCAAGAGAAGTTTGGGCCTGAGGTTGTCTTTTATGGATGGATGAATTTGGGATAGACAGAGAATGGATAGGGGCCTACTTCTGGTAGGCAGATATGAGGAAGAGAGTGGAAGTGGCAATGATAACGCTGTCAGAAGATTAGGAACACGTGCTGATGCACAGCAACAGATATGGGCTAATGAAGAGTAGAAAGGTTAGACAGGTAAAGTGGGGGTAAATTATGGAGCACACTGAATAAAAAGATGAATGATGTGGACCCAATTCAATAGGAATCAGGTTCTTGATCCAAGTAGGTTCTTGAACCAAGGAGGAACATATCCTGAGATGATAGAATTACTTTAGAGGAAACAGAATTGTGAGAATATGAGATATAAATGACTCAGTTTAACCAAAAAATTCCTCAGGACTCAAATTTTAAAATATCAAGGTTACCGATTATACACATGGGAGACAGGAATAGGGAGAAAAAGTCACGGCTTCCTCATAAATTCATGTGGAATGCAGATGACCCAGTCAGGAGTTCTGCTTATGTTTAAATATCCCAAGAAAAACTTATTTTAAAATATTGAAATAAATTTTTAAATGGACACAAAAATATTCTTTGCTGAAATATTTTTTTCATTTTTACAAATGTAGAAAATGTGAACTGTAAAAATTAGAAATAAGAAATATGAGAAACTGCTGAGTCCTTTGAATATTTCATGTAGTGTAGATTTTTTAATATTAAAAATAATGGAATGCAATTCAAATAGTTCCAAGAGACTTATATTCTTTCAGGACAGGAACTTTATCTAACTAAAGCCTGAATACCCCAGAGTTCCATTTTTTACTCATATATACAACTCTATCAAAAGACAGACTCCTCACACCATCTGCCACCTCTAGGGAGATATGTTGTACATTTCAAAGTATGGCAATACTCCACTATAGCATAATGAAGTTAAGTATATATTAGTGATGAGACAAGTCCTGATTGCTTTTATGAGATGAAAATGGCAAGACATAGTTGCAGAATTAATGGATTTAGTAAATTCAAAGGCCTCATATTCATACTTTGATTCTGCTACCTATTATGTGACCTTGGATAAAGTATTTAAACTCTGTGGGCCTCAGTTTCACACATATGCACACTCACATACACACATATTATATATGTTACATTTAACTTATGTTGTGCAATCTTTATATGCAGAAGTAAACCATCATAACTAACATTTATGAATTTTAGTTACCTAATTTCAATTTTATCCCTACACAACAACAGTAATACGTCTTCTGGGTCACACTCTAGATTTAGTTTCTGGCCATCTCAAAGTAGCCTGTTTCTCACCAAAGAAACAGACCGATGTGCAAATATCAGTGTCTTTATGGCATATTTTCACAATTAAACTCCACGAAATAGAACATTTAAAACCAGATAATGACTTACAAGAAGACCAAAATACTATGAGCAAGAAAAATCAGGTGCACCTTCATATTTGACCAAGGCTAGCACTGACCTAGCACATCTTGCCTAAAGAGACATCAATCAAATTCAAACAGTGCCAGCACAAAGGTACATCCTATTCCTAGCTGTACAGCTTACACAAAGCAAATAAAATTTGTGACAAAGTAGAAGGCCATTTGATCTATGAATTTACACAGGTCCTGCAATTGCTTACACATGCCTGAAGTCCTTCAGGGTCAGATAAGGCCAGGAATTCTCCGAAAAGGATCGGTAATTCTCTTTAAGATATATTTCTCATGTTACGGGCCTGAAATGGTGAGCTTCCTCATTAAATTCAAGGACCTGGTTTGGATTTAAGAAACCCTTATGATGATTACAATAAAATAGGTTGAAAAGTTAAAAATTCATTCAAGCAACCATTTTTTTTATATTCACAGGATGGCAAAAATAATCAGCTTGACTGACATTTTTCAACTGCTGCGGGTAGTTACCATGGAGTTGTCCACTCTTCTGGTTGTGGCAGCTTCTTTGAGGTAATCCCTAATTTTAAGATGTAAGTAAATATGAGGCCCAACATTTTTTCTATGCCTTCCTTTTTATCCTGTCCTGAAAAAAAGTCCCATTTTAAAATCTAAGTTTTGCTGGATTTATGAATGGGGTAAGAGAAACTACACTATGTTTGGGGGAATATGGACCATTATACTTCCATCTGTGCCAACAGAACAAATGGACATATTTAGCATATTAAAATAATAACAATATTAGGTGATTAAAATGTCAATCAATTCCCCACAGGGATAGAGCTCCAAGCTATTTTCAAACCAGTTATGTCTCTGTCTTTCCATGGTGCATCTCCAGGGTTTCATTAAAGGCTTCAGGCTGCATCAGATGGGCAAAGATAATATAGGAATAATACTGAAGTATCTGAAAGAGTTGTTTAGGCTAATGATGTGTGACAAACCTGCAGGACTTCAGCCAGGTTACTGCCTCCCTTCCAAATCTGTGTAGGCAGCAGGTCAAACCATCTCAGCTTTCTACTCCATATCTATTATGACTGATGGAGTGAGGGGTTCACTGATTTGAAATAATCCGTTCTGTGGAATGTATTACTAAATTTACTAGTTTACAGATCAATGGAAGGAGCATGCCCTCTCTTTTTCTCCATCTGGCTTCTGATTTTTTACAGTCACCTATAAAGTGAGAATTTATTATTTCCCTAATTTTATCTGCTGCTTTTCTAAAAAAAAAAATCAGGGAATAAATGAAAACAGATTTTAATCTTTTAATCTGGTAACTTTTGTATTCATAATTACATTCCAAATGACATCTTAGAACCCAATACAAACACATCCTGATGGCACATTTGTGTATGTCTTTTAGATTTATTTTCATTTAGAAATACAAGTAATTCTAAGACAAAATAAATTTCAACTAGGCATTAGTAAGCTAACAAGTATTTCCTGAACAATATCTATAATGTGTATAACATTCTGCTGGCAATGAGGGGTGGGGGATGGTGAGCCTGGGAGAGCAAGAGGTACAAAGAATTAAGACAAGATTCCTGCCCTCAAAGAACTTAGAATATGTCCAGAAGTATTTAGTACCGACACTAAGTGCTAGGTTCTATACTAGGTGCTGGGAAAACAAAGACAAAAAAAAAGTCCCTGACCTTAAAGAACTATATTCTATCAGAGGAGGCAACAAGGGCTTATACAGATATATTCAAAATATGTAACAAAGCATTTTTTTGGAAGAGAGTATTACCAGTTAGGAGAGCCAGTAATGAAAAGGAAGCCTAACAAAAAAAACAATTCACAAACACCATAAAATAATCTATGACCAAGTGCTAAATTGGATATCTCAAATATAAAGGTTCTACCTCAGTTCTCACTGATCTCTCCTTTCTCTGAACTCTTATTGCACAAAGAGAACACTTGATGGAGAAAATTACCTGAAGTTTAAAGTCTTTAAAAGATGAATATTATTGGACAGGTGATGATTGAGGGACAGCACAATCTGAGGGAGAGGCAAATACATGGAAGAAAGGAACTGGGACTTGCACAAGAACATGTGAGTAATTGCTAGCAAGGTCAGGATTTGAACCCATGGCTTCTGATTCCAAATCTATTATCCTTCCAATTATACCATCCTGCCTTCTATTCCTAGACATATCTGCCAACCATAGCCTAAAATGCAGAAGCATGATAAGGGGGGACTCTGTGGGAATCATCTTGACTGGAACTGAAGAAGTGTGAAGCAGAAGAGTGAGGAGGGAGCAGGGTAAAGATTGGATTGGTAGAGTGGAGTCTGATCATGGAGGGTTTTGAGGATAAATCAAAATAATTTAGATTTGATATTGTAGGTACCAAGAAGCCAACATGTTTCTGAATAGAGTAGGGACATGTTGAAAATGTCCCTACTTAGCTCAATACTCCAAAGATCTATAATTTCATCACTGAGGCATATTGCAACAGAGTTTCTGTCACCTAAAAATCCAACCTTCTATGGCCAGCTTGGAGTTTGGGGATGGTTCCTTTTGAACTTAGTGGGGTGGATGTTGATATAACAGGCATATAGCCAGTGCTTTGATGGAAATACATATGAAGAATTTCCAACTTTGGAGCAGCTATCAGAATTTGCACACTCTATGAAGAACTGGAGGAGGCCATTAGTAGAGGGTGAGGCACAGGAGTGCATTGACAAAAGCACTGAATTTAGAAGTAGAGGACCTGGGTTCAAATCCTGGCTCTTCCTCTTTTTACTTAGTCAAATTAGTTAATCTCTGGGTCTCAGTTTTTCCATCTGTAAAATGAGAGTGTTGGACCAGTTGATCTCTAAGTTCCCTTCTAAAGAAAAGTAGTTTTTAAGGAGAATTAATTTGACAATGGGTATATAGGCTGAATTCTAGAAAGCAGAAGATGGAATTGGGAAGACCAGCTAGCAGCCTCTAGCAATGAGACCCTGTAGGGCCTCGACTGTTTAGAAGTAGGTCCAAGAATAAAGAAAAAGCAGTTAAAATAAGGGCAAAAGACAGACAGATAGAAAGATGATTTAATGAATAACAGCATACCAAAGATGAAAAATGGGAATGGAAAGGACAGCTAAAGTTTCTAGATGAGGCTGTAGCATTTATAGAAGGAGGGACATTGGGAAGGGGAATCAATTTCTGGGGTTAAGTTTACAAATATGATTTTGGAAATGTTGAATTTGAGGAGAAAAAGGAAATCAAAGTGGAACTATTCATTACTTAACAGAAGACATGAAACTGGAAGTCAGGTAAGAAGGAAGGACTATATATAGAAATGTTATAGTTCTCATCAAAGATAGTTGCAAGCATATATGGATAATCTCTCCGAGGGAGAGACTGTAAAAAGAGAAAAACAGAACATATTGACTTACATTCCTACTTTCCCATCTACATAAAATCTTCATGAGAATAACTGTATTTATTGGGGGCAGCCTCAGTAAGGGTATTAGGAGAGAACAATCAAATCTTAGCAAGCATTATTGCATAGCAGAACTCCCATTTATCATCATATGACTGACCAAGACGTAGAAAACACAAGCTCTCCCTCTGCTTCTTCATTGACTATTACAAAAACCAGTATATGATTTGATAGAGCAAGGTCCTGTTATGACAAGGTATCTCCCATTCAAACCCTGAAATTATACTAGATTCTTAGTAGCATATAAAAAACTAAGATAACCTTATTCATGATCTGGCTAAGTATAAAGCAGGGAGGTGTATGTTTGGCAAAGGTAGTTACCACTGTCATGAAGATAACCAAAGTGGTGTCCAAGTCGAGAAAAGGACTCCCTACACACATGGTGAGATTCTCCAGATTTCCCTGTTTGTAGAAGATGATATGGGGCTATTTACATCACGCCCTGGAACACCAGCCTCCTGAAGAAGCGTAATCATTCAGGAGTTCAGAACTGTCTACTCAGGAAACATAAGAATGCCTAATTCCAGATGAGATGATAATGGTACAGGGAAAAGAGCACTTACTGCACTTGGAGCTGCAGGACTGAGTTCAAATCCTACCTTTACACCTTTTCTTCTTCTCTGCCCCACTCCATCCCTAGCCCCTAGTAATGAACAGTGAGGTAAAATAAATATTAAAACCGTGTTTTTAATTGAATCAGTGCTTCATTTCTCTCAACTCTCTTTTAAACCTGTGTTAATCTGGCTGCCAACCTTACCACCAAACCAAAAGTGCTTCCTCCAAAGTTTCCAGATCTAACAGCCTCTTCTTCATCCTCCTCTTCCTTGACATGCCTGCAGCATTTGACAGAGTTGACCTCTCCTTGGATAATCCTGGTTTTTGTGACTACTCTCTCTTCTCTTCCCCATCTGACTGTTCCTTCTTGGATATTTTTCTTTTGTTTTGCTGGATCTTCCTCTATGTCATGTTAACTACCTATGGGCATCTATTCTGGGTCCTCTTCTCTGTTCTCTCTATGCTAAATTCCCTGATGACCTAATCATCTCCCATGAGTTCAATTATTTCTATTGAAACGATTCCAAGCTCTAGTCTCTTTCCTGAACTCCAATTGTACATTACTAAATATTTGGTAGATATTTCAAAGTGTATGTCCCTTAGACATACATCTGAAATTCAACAAGTCCAAAACAGAACTCATTATATTCCCCCTCTCCCCATTTAAAATTCCTTATTACAGTTGAAGGAACCACCATCCTCCCCCGTCACTCAGGCTTAACACTTCAGTTTCATCCTCAATTCCTCTGTCTCATTCTGTTCACATATCTAATCAGTTGCCAAATTTGGTCATTTCTTTCTCTACAACATCCCCTTCTCTCCTCTAATACAGCGGCTGTCCTATTTCACTTCTCAGAAAGTTACTACCCTGTATGTATGCTAACAAAGAGATAGACTTCTAATTGGGCCCCTTGCCTCAGGTATTCCCTCTATCCCAAACCACCCACCACTCAGCCGCCAAAGTGTTTTTCCTACATCATAAATTTGACCATGCATCACCATCACGACCCCTCCCCCCACCCCTATGGCCCAATAGAATTTAAAAGCTCCTATTATCTTAATAAAATATGAAGCTGTTTGTTATTTAAAGCTCTTCAAAGCCTAACCAGTAATAATTACCCTTCCAGTTTTACATTCTACTCTATCCTCCCTATACTCTACAGTATAGCAATACTGGCTGACTCTCTATCTCCCATCTCCATACCACTGCATTGGCTGTTCACCAGACCTGGGATACTCTCCCCTCCCAATATCTGACTCTTAGAATCCTTGTCTCTTTTTCTTAAGCACTTTCTCCTCCAGGATAAGATATATGTGAATATATGCTCTGATTATACAAAATGTATGTTTTGATATATATATATATATATATATATATATATATATGTATGTATGTATGTGATCTATATATTATATATAGTCAGAGCACGTAAGAGCACATATATGCATAAAATACATACTTATTCATAAATATATGAATAGTCTCTCCCATTAGAATATAAGATCCTTGAGGGTAGAAGCCGTTTTTGCTTTTTCATTGTATCCTTAGCACTTAGCATAGTGCCTGGCACGTAACATAGTAAATCCTTAGTAAATACCTCTTGATTGATTCTCATGCTCAAAAATCTTAAGCAATTTCTCATTATTAATGCATAAAAATCCAGAATTCTCAGTCTGTAATTTAAAACCCTTCACCATTAAGGCTTAGCCTAGCCTTCCAACTGTATCTTCTAATGCTTTGCAATAGGAACCTTATGCCCAAGGCAATATCAATAAACGCTATTCCCTAAATATGCACAGTTAGTTGTTTCCTACTCTCATGTTTTGTTCATACATTCACACAGCTTGGAATATCCCTCTTTTTCATGCCCTGCTTCTTGGATCAACAAGATCTTGCATTATTCAAGGTCCTGATCAAGTACCAACTCTTTCCTAGTGTCGCCTGAATAAAGTTAAGAGGCTAGAGTGCTGAACTTGAGTCCAAAAGACTTACCAGCTGCATGACTCTGGGTGCCTCAACCTCGTTCTACCTCAGATGCCTCATCTATAAAATGGGGATAAGAGTAGCACCTCCCTCCCTGGATTGTCGGGAGCTTAAAGTGAGATACATGTAAAGTATTTTTGTGAACTTTGAAGTGCTATATAAATGTAAGCTGTGGTTACGATGATGACGATGGTTAGCGTTATTATTTTTATGTCCGCTGGAAGTTATCCTGGATTATTTCCTAAAGGGATCCAGGCACTCTGAAGTTGCAGAATATTAATTTCAAGCTGCTAAAGAGTAATATTAATTGCTGGCCTGTCACAGAGATGACACTTTTTGATCAGAGATTCTGGGACTGTTGGAAAGGACCATAGAGACCGGCCATTGAGGAAGCCGACAGATGACCTGACTCACCCAAATTCACACATCTTATTAAATGGTCGAGCCAGCACTTGAGCCAAAAGCCACACCACTTAAAAAATGGCAGAAACAAGAACCCTCACTTCCCGAGTTCAAAACTCCATTCACATCTAATGCTCTACTACAGTACTCTGCTTTTCCATTTTGGTGCTAAAAGTGACAAACTCAAGATGTTAATGGTCAAAGTGATGAAAATAATTATTAGAGATAGAATATTATTTTATTATAATAGATAATTATATTATTTATAAGTAATTGAAATGGAGAAATCATTAATTGATTATCATAACCATATATAATGTTGTTAACCATCTATATATTCTTATATGTAAACGATAAAATAAAAATAATTTGCATTTAGTGGTGGGTGTCTCTGTTTCATATATGTGTACTCTGCTCCATACTGAGGAACAAAATATATATAGTTCAGATAAGAGACATTTAATACATGCTTGTTGAATGAAAGTGTTATATTTAGACATTTATAAATAAATGCCCTCACTCCAACCAATAATTGTTCCCAAAGAATCACACCATAAGGAAAATGCCATCTTGGTCCAATATTTCTTTAAATGCCTACAATGATGGTGTCTGAGAATCTGTTAATTTGTGATCTATCCCTTTGGAATTAAGGAACAATGAGTGTGGCAAGAGGGGTGGGGCCCTGCATGGAAAGTCCAGAGATCTTCGTAATTCATTCTTATTACACCTGCCCCAGAATCGAAGGGACCCGTTTCTCTCTTTCATTGGAAACATTGTGGCATTGCCAACCTGCTGCTTCATCAGGAATCTCCTGCTCTATGAAAATAAAAACATGATACTAATGGTGAGGCTGCTCTGGCATGGATAGCAAACTATGCTTTGCTTTTAGAAATACATTCCTCTTCCAGTCTAGGACAATATTTCCATTTTCTACCTACCAGCCAACTAACATTTTTAATTCAAAAGAATTTCAATGAAACTTTGAAAACTATATACACAAATACAAGGTATATTATTATTAATAATAATTTACAAATCAGATAGACAGCCCTCTACGAACACATTTTGTAGTCTGGTTTCCCTCAGATCTGTGGTTGTCATCCACCTGGAAAGTCCCCAAAGTACTAGCTAGAAATCTGCCACCACCACCCCTTCTGCTGTTCCTGCAGTCATATTTAATTGTGTTTGCTCAATTCTAAGCCAAACTCATATGCAGTATATTTAGATGGTTAAAATAGCTCAGCACTCAACTGCTTTTAGAGATTATTTTCAGTTCGACAGTTCTTAGGAATTATTCTGGAGTAAACAAGGTGAGGGGAAAAGAAAACAACAGAAATCTGCTCCAGTGAGGAAGAAAACAACATTGGAACTGCAGTCTGGAGATTCACCAGGAGCGAGGGAAGGGAGTTTTCCTTAGTTTATTTTCTTTTATCAAACACAATCACGGATTCATTTCCTATTTGGCATTTATTTTAAAGCAGAGGATAGCAAGAAACTAATAGCTAGAAATAGAGAAAAGCACCATTATCATTTAAAAAGATGGATGTGTAATTACCATACTTACCCTTAAATAACATCAAAAGTAAAAGTGGAGAAATGACATATGGATTGCTTGTTACTTAAGTAAAGTTTTCTGAACCTTTGAAACAGTCTTTATCTCACATAATGGAAAATTTGCTGAATCGAAAGGTATAAATCATTTATTTATATTCAAGTAACTATTTTGTCAGAGCCCCAATCCTTAAACGTTTCTTCAGACTAGCTTTGAAAAAGAGCGGTAACTAATTTACAGGTATTTGCTTCTATCTAGCGACTTCACTTTCAATTTTTCCATTTGCATTTTCTATACCATTTAGCAAACAAGCACCCATTGTTATGAAGTCAAAAGGGGAAGGCTAAGAAACCTGAAGAAGTATAAAATTGCGAAGATATTAATGTATGATAACACAGTAATGAGTTTTATAAAGGTATAATTTTTTTTAAAAAAGTATTCTACCTCCAAGTTAATTTTTGTTTTACTGGGTTTTTTTTTGTTTGTTTTTTAAGTTTAAAAAATAAGTAGAAAGTCAACTTGACTTTTTTCTGGCAGTTTTTCCACCAGACCATGCTTGTGAGTATTTTGTGTTTAGGCTTTTTTTTGTACGTAGGAAATAAATATCTGTCCTATAACAGATTTATATTGAATACTGAGAACCTTTCTGATCCCTACCTTGGGGAGACCTTAGCCTGAACCTAAGTAGTAAGTAATTCATCCCCAGAGTTCCAGGGTGGGGATGGAGTGATATAGTGAGCATGAAAAAAGAGGCCTAATTCTTCTCAGTAGAGACCACGCTGCCTTTGAAATGCATGAGTCCAGTGAGATTGCCTCCTTAGTAGAGAAGAGGAAGATTGCTCCATGCCCTTTGGACCCACCATTTCTAGCTTTTATAGTAACCTTTGGTAGTCACTTTTATAGTAACTTTTCCAGTTACTATTATTCAAAAGGTGCAGGATGGCATTTTAAAGGATTCGTATTTAGTTCAATATTAGGAATTAGGAATAGCTTATATAATGGAAGACAAAGTCAGAGTGCAAAAAATGTCCTGACAAGTGACAAGTTTGCACCAAATCTAATGAGAAGAAATTAAAAGGGTAAAAGCAAGTAGTCTTACCCTTAAAAACCAATTTCACATAAATGAAATTGGGGAGGTAAAGCCAGGTAGCAACTCATTTGAAAAAGAGCTGAAAATTTTAATGAACTGTAGGGAAAAAAAGGTAACATTTCTTTTGCACAAATAAAATGTTTTAGGTAAATAATCTTAGTCAACCCTTATAACAGCCCTAAGAGAGAAATACTACAGGTATCATCATTCTTATTTTGCAGCTAAGGAAACTGCAGTCCAGGCCGCTAGTAGGTATCAGAAACAAGATTTGATTACAGGTCTCTACTGACTTAAGTCTAGTACTCCTACCACTGTACTACAGAGTCCAGAAGCTAAATATGGGTCATTAATATATGAAAGACAAAAAAAACCTAAAGAAATCCTAGCGTACACTGAGAGCATAGTATTCCAGAGAAGGAAGTGGCAGATCAAATCAATTCAGCCCTGGCAAGATCACATTTGGATATTCCACTCAGTCCAGGGAGCCACAGTTTAGAAGGGACATTGATAGGCTGAAGAGCATCCAGGGAACAGCCAGAAAGGCGAAGGACCTTGAGATCAGACCGTACGAGGCTCAGTCAGAAGCACCGATTCTGGTGACCTTCCGGCTTCTAATCAGATTCTGTTCTTCCTCCTTAATACTGTTTATTCCATAATTCTGAAGACTCAAAGCTTCCATCTCCTAACATTCATGTGATGCTCAGCCACCTCAGCCGGTCCTCTTTCCACATCCAGCACTTGAATGTGGATTGCTTCCAATCTCTACCCATGCAGAGGCAGGACAGTAGCATCATTATTTCCTTTGTGTGGTCCTTTTGTTTCTTTCAAAACATCTTTCGGAGCTATTACCTTGTTTGAGCCCCACAAAACCTAGATGGGCAAGGCAGGTATAATCATCCCTATTAGACACAGAAATTTGGCAAACTGGCTGAAGGCCATAGTTGATGACCAAGCTAGGGTTAGAATTCAAGGTCTCCCAGTTTCAAATGGCTTCCACTACACCAGAGGTGTCATACAAGTATTGAAATGTAATTGGGAAATATTTAACAAAATAAATAAAAATACAATAGAACCTAAGTAATGTTAATATGTAGCTTTCTAAACCTATATGTGGTATCTTTGTTTATTGCTTAGTGGCCCCCATTTCTATTTGAATTTGACACTTCTACACTAGATCAGACTTCCCTGTGTTGTATACCATTGTATCCATGAAAGGTATCCTTTTAGCCTTGAGAAAAATAAGAGTATAAGTCCAGGGACTCCTAGATATAAACAAATCTAGGCAAAAACAAAAGAATTCAAGAGGTATTGAACAGATTCTATTTTGTGGACCTGGAAAAAGTATTTTGTTAAACTATGACTGTCCACAGGCTGCATATCCACTTGTTGCACAATATATGACATTCGTCACATAGAGACTTGGACAATAAGTTCTGGTGCCAGAACTACATCAGAATGGCTTGGATTGCCTGAACATCATAACCTCCCCAGGGAAGGACAAAACTTGCAATCTCACCATTGTGGAGATTGATTCAGCTTTGATAGTCAACTATTCCTCAGTTTCCTTTCCCTGACAATTAGAGGGCTGAAGGCCTGGAGCAACAAACTCCTCCTTAAATCTCCCTTTATAGAGGACTCAGAAGTTTTCAACTAACAATATTTCCCATCAGTGCTCTATGTAGTTTCACTCTATGACCATCATGTGCCTCGACAGGTACCCTCTGGCATGTCCCCCAACTCCTTTCACCTTCTTTTTGTGTACTGTCTTTTCCCATTAGAATGCAAGATCTTTAAGGATGGAGATTCTGTCCAAACCCCGCTGCCCCGTCCATTTTTTAAAAGTGTGTATCTCCAGTGCTCAGCTAGAGTGTGGCAGATAGGAGGTATTTAAGAAATATTCACTGACTATGACTGACTAAGTATTAATGGAAAAACAATCCTTAAGTACATGGTCTTTTGAAAATGGAGACACAGCAACAATATCCTTGTTTATTCAGGACAATGCATTATCTCAGGTTCATGGCTTAAAAGGTTATTCCTTTATTGTTTAAAAGATGTAAATAGTTGAGATACCATGCTTTAAAAACTTGAAATACTACAAAGAATTATTTTTAAAAACTCCTAATAAATGTTTCTTGGCTTATAGAATTAAAACAATTTCACTCTTGCCAACTCAATCTCAATTGATTCCCATAAATTACATTTTAAAAATAAATGGAAAGAATACTGGAAGAAATACACAACTCCCAGAAGTCTTTCATCTTTCCGGGTCAGATCAATTACAGCTTATAGTGTGTGGTGGTTGGGAGCAGGATGCTTTTCATATCACACTTTAAAATCTAAGATTCTTATTAAGATTAGGTCCTGGCTGTTGCTATTAAAAATTCATGGCCCTTTTCTGAGAAAGAGCATTTGACCTATTATCACTGGCTAAATTTGCTCTTTTCCCAAAGCTTTACATTAGACCTACTGGGACATTTATTGTACTGGGAAATGGTTTTTAAAGGGTAGCGACAGATTTGTGTTACATTTAAAACTTGAAAAAAATGATTTTTATCAAGATTCAAAATTTTTGTTTAAATATTCACTATGAAACTCAAAGAAAGTAAATTATACACTCTCTAAGGATGTGTCAACTTCTTTCATTCACGCTTCTATACTAGCATTTAGTACACTGAAAGTGTTAATTGGCTGAAAAAGTTTAGTCAGATATCCTTATGTTGCATCTATCTAAACACTAAACATCTGGATACTTGGAAATATCTAGATAATTGGCTGATTTTTTCAGTTTTCAGACACATATTTGATATTGTGTAAACATTTGAAATTTGTGTTCAACACTGGAAAAAAGAGAATATTCGTCCAAAGAGAATTTTACTTCCTTTTTATTGGTAGAATATGGTCTGGTACTTTAATTAATCAGTTATATCTATTACACTAATAGAACTTGTGATCATGTTATTTTCAAGTACTGTCCCAAAATTACATTAGACTTTAAAATGAAAATTCCGATTACAAAGATATATTTTTGCATATTAGATATTAGTATAGGTCCATATAATAGGTTAATTTAGTCGATTTGGTGAAAGGATGTAATACAACTAAAGCAGTTTTAATGAATTTGTCAAGGAACTGTATTATCAAATAAATAAAAGTTAAAAAATAAATTATTCATGTAATATGATAAAACTCAGTTAATCTAAAACTCATTTCTGAAATGTAATATATAATTCAAAATTTCAATTATGATTAAAGTCTTTATTTTTTATAATTAGAAATATAAAAATAAAAGTTAACTCAAAGTCCATTTTTATGTTTCTTTGCATTTCATATTAATGAAATGTAATTCTTTTCCTTTAAATTGAATAGGTTTGGGTTGCCAAATATTTTTACTTTTAAAAAACCAGGTAATCTAGTATACTGGGGGTTGGCAATTTCTTCTGGTTAAGTAGAAGCTTCATGAGCATTTGTCCAAGATGCTATTGAAGGGACTGCTACATTGGAAGAGAGGCTGAGTTAGATGATTTCTAATTCAGTTCATTATGTCCTTATTATGTGGTAATGAGGATAAAAAGACAAGAATAAAATGATCCCTGATCTTGGGAAATATTTGACTGCGTAGTTCATTATAATACATACAAAGATAAGAAAATACGAAGCAATGTAACATAATGCTAAGAGGCAGAAAGTTCTGGGGGTGGGCGTGAGTGGGCTGAGGGAAGGGAAGATCAGAAGTCTCAGGGAGGAGGAGGGGGGTAGCGGAACTGAAGGAGGATGGGATTCTTAGGGGGAGGCAAGGAAAGACCGTATTCCAGGGATGAGGAACAACTTTCCCAAAGACACAGAGGTGAAAGATGAAATGTCATTTTGTGGGAATGGAAAGTATATGAAGTGAAGTAATGTGAAATTAGATTGGAAAGGTAGATGAGAACCAAATTATGAAGGACTTAAAATGCCAGATTGAAATTATTGTCTTTTATCCTGGAGGCAATGGGAAACTACTGAAGATTTTTGAGGAGAGTGGCATAGTCCAGTCTGTTTTATCAATATCAATTTGGCATCCATATGGAGGATGTGATTAACCAGAGGAGAGACTGAAGGCAGAGACACTGATTAGGAACAAATGAGAGACAATACGCTCCTGCATTTATTAGGTGGTGTGATGTAACTACAGAGGAGGGAGGAATTGAGAGATTTTTAAAGGTTAGATACGAAAAGCCTTATCAACTGATTAACTACAAGCAGTGGGCTACGGATTACTCAATAGTTACTCAATAGAAAAATGGTGGTTCCCACAAGAGAAGCAAGTAAATTTAGAGAAAGGTTTAATGATTTTGAGAAAATATCTATCAAACAGATAGATATACACATATTTAAACACAAACACATATGTATATACACACACAATAAGTTAATGTATAATTATGAATATAATTAATTTTAAAAAATAATGATAATACTACTAGGGAGAGTAATTTGGACATCTTGAGTTTCAGAGGCCTTCATGATACAGATAGATTTCCAGCAGGCAGCTAATTATATGGAACTGAAGTTTACGATGACTACAGCTAGGAGATGTGTAGATTTGAATCCATGGGAGTAGATAAGATTACCAAAGGAGAGAAATAATACCAAAAGAGAACTGTGAGGATCTCCCACACTTAATGAATAAGAGAAAGATGATGATCCAGCAAAGGAGAATGAGAAGCAACAGTTAGGAGAACCAAGAGAGACCAGCATTACATATATGGCAAAAGGAGTCTATTTCAACTCAAATCCTATAGTTCTCTAAATTAAATGCTATTTTGAATATATTATTGACTTAATATAAATCACTTAATAATGTTAGCATTAATGTCATTCTTTGAATAGTTTTAAATATTTTTTCTCAAAGATCTTTCTTATTTTATAGTCTAATTTAAAAAATATTTACAACAACCTCTGAGTTAGGCAGAGCCATTGTTATTACACATTAGACAACACAGAGATTAAGTGATTTGCTCAAAAACACATAGATGGCTAACGTCCAAGTCAATACCTAGTTCACACTTCCCAACTTTTACTTTTCTGCTAGGTCAGTCATTGTAGATAGATTGATGGATGGATGGATGGATGGATGGATAGATGGATGGAGGATAGATGGATAGACAGAATGAACATTTGTTAAATACTTACTCTGCTTCAGGAAGAGAGCTAGAAATACAAATACAAAAAAAGGCTGTTCCTACCCTCAAGAATTTATACTCTAATGGGAGAAATTAACACATAAGGGGAAATGAAAACAGCTGGATGATATTTGCACAAGGCGGCAAAATGGGAAAGGAATTCTGGTAATCATAGGCTGGGTTAGATTTGAAATGAGCATGTTGGCATGGGTGCTTCCTCAATTTTCAGCAAAGACTTAGAGGTAGAAGCATTGCTACTGTGAGAAGACCTCATGGTCAGAAGTGAAGAAGTCATCTAGGGAATCATGGATTAGACCATTTTTGAAGATTCACAATTTAGTGAGTTCAATAGCAGTGAAGAGAACCAGAGGGATACCAAGGTAATTAGCCCCAGAAGAGTGACTTTAATGATGAACAAATAATTCTCTAATAAATAACATTCTTGAAGATGAGAGTAGGTCCGGAATTCCTAAAAGTATATAGTTATTCTTGTCAATAAATCTTAGCTGTTTATATAGAAACTAACTCTCACAAATTATTTAAAAACTCCAAAGCAGAGACTGATCTCTTCTTTTGTTCTCTCTACTCACCTTTTAAAACCTTTCCTCCTTCTTCTTTCTCCTCATTCTCTTTTATGCTTCCTATTTTTTCCCTATCCTGCTCTATTTACCTTTTCCTTCCTTTTTCTTTTAATTATTTTCCTTTCATTAAATTGTAAGCACTTTGGGACTAGAGTCTGTCTCAAATAGAACTCAATCTCCCCTGCACTCATGGGAGTGACTTGCAGGAAGAAGTAGGTGTTTAATAAATGTGTGCTAAGCTGAACTGAATTAAGCAGCATGATTATGTTGGGAAAACCACTCTCTGGATTTCTAACCAAAGAAATGAGAGTGGATCCCACCTCTGCGCAATCTTGGACAAATCTCTTCACTGCTGTGGGTCCTCCTCTTATCCAGACTGATAAGGTTGATGTAGATGATGATCAAGGTCCCTTTTCACTTCTACATCATTATTAAGCATTTACTGAAAACAACCCATCTAACAGAGTATTAAAGAATAAAAAGGGTTGGGAAATATTGCTCATCGTATAGTAACCTCAATAAATTTTTTCTTTCCTTTCTGCTCCAGGGAGTAAAGTCATTTTTTTCATCAGAGTATTTTTTTTTTTGCAGATGCATCTCAATAAAATTGCTATATGATTTTGATGATGCAGTTAAGGGAATGTGTTGCTACCCAACCTGGTGATGAGTTCATCCAGGGATATAGCCTACCAATGAGAAGGCTGAGACACAAGAAAGGGATAATACTGAAAGAGAGAAAAGGTATGGCAGTTGAAACTGAGCAACCCAAATTTCCCCTTCCCCAGCTGCTCATCTGGGTTAGACTTCACCATCAGTTACGAGCCCCTCCTCTTCCTTCTAGTTCCTTCCACACATTTTTTCAGATCACTTCTATCCTGTTCATTATTTTAGAAAGCATTAGAGTAGCAAAGGAAACTCAAACATACTAATAGCTGAACATGAATCATTTAGTTTTCTGAGTTGGGTAGGTGGGGGTGAAATAACCAGGAAAATTTTAGTTAATGGGGGGGGGGGTTTAAGAAAATCAATTTGGAAATTGAGAGGAGGATGGATTGTGGTGGAGAAAGGACTTGAGGCAGAGAGATCAATAGTCCTGGCAAGAGGTAATGAGAGCCTAGACTAAGATGGTGACTGTATGAGTGGAGGGAAATGGATCTATACCAGTCACACTCTGAAGGTAGAAAAGATAAGGCTCTGGATAGGAGGGATGAGTGTAAGCCAGGAGCTGACCCTGAGATTCAAGCCTGAGTGACTGGGAAAAAGGTAGTGCCCTTGAAGTAATAGGAAAGTTGGGAAAGAGGATCTGTAGGCAAAAGTGTTGGGGAGATGAGACAAAACGTGAAAGAAGGGGATATTGATGGTGGTCACTTCTCCTCCACACCTGCTAATGCAGCAGCACACAAGAGAAACCCTGAGGCACTTCTGTGCTCAGGTAACAAAGAAGCTGAGGGAATGCTCTCGGTCATGAGCAAATTGCTTTTTGCAAAGCTCCAGAGGCAAGGGACTACAAATTGTACCTCTAGCTTCTGTCTTCCATGATGCATACATAGAAGGGGTGGGATGGGCTAAATCAAAGTCACAGTCTGGAGTAGTCATGATTAATGCTCTTATATCAGTACATTTATGGTTCCTTTACCACTAACTAAATCCTTTCTAGAGGAATGAGCTTGACAACAGTGACGTGAATAAAAGCAAGTGCAAGGGACTGGAAGGAGAGTGGCTAGCAAGAATGAGAGGGGGGTACATTGAAGAGATTTGACTAGTGGACACAGACACCAATAGACATCAGAATCTGTCCAAATGTAGGCATCCATGACAAGCAGGTGTGTCAGAGTTCTGACCAAGAGGAATAGGCAGTTTGGCAAATACCCACAGCACCCCCTGTTGACTAAAAAAGCAACACCAGTCTACTCCAAATTTTTCTAGTTTAACAGTAGTTACAGAAACTCATCTGCACTGTTCTGCTTTCCAAAGTGTATTGAAGTATGGCAAAAGATGATCTGAAAATTCCATTATGTTGTCATTATGGATATGCCTTTGAAAGAAAAAAATGACTAAATAAAATAAATTTACAATTAAAAAATCAAAATAAATTTATGGTAGACTAAGAACAAATTCAATATTCCAAAGAAAACTTCTTCTATAGAACTTCACAATTTTCAAAGTATTTTTCACAAAGGAGTTTGTACAAGTAATACATCCATTTTGTATAATATTTCTTGACTTCTCAGTGAGTGGGGGAAGGTCTGGAGGGAGATAATTTGGAACTCCATTTTTTTAAATGAACATTTAAAATAAGTAAATACTGTTTAAAATATTATGCCATTTTATATATGAAGAAGTAAATGGTTATAAAGCTCATAAGTAACTTACATCTTATATTCGTTTCAGTACTCTGCCTAACATACCATGCTCCCTCTCATAACCAGCTGGAGGTAACCAGACAGGCAGGACACTGGATCAACAGTCTATGAAATATACCCAAATATTAAGATCTTTTAGAAGGTGTTATATTTTACTTACATGTCTTAATCCTATTTCAAAGTGCTCTCTGTCTATGCTTTTTCTTTTACTAAAGGTAAGCATTTTAAAGTATGAAATTCGACATGAAATGATATAAAACATGAAAATATATATATACCAGTAAAATAATGTAAATATATTTGTTTTCCACATGAGACTACATATCTTTATTTTAATAAACTTCTTCTCTAAGTTCTTTTGTCCATAGGGTTCTTTTGGCCTCCGTACCTTTTTTCGTGACTTGACTGTTAAGCACCGTACAGATAGACCATTTGAATGGGATATGAAGTACATCACTCTGAGTGATACTCTCAAACTAACTTATTGGCACTTCCAATAAAATCCCACTGGTATACAATGTATTAGAATTTCACTTTATAAAAATTCTTACAGCATGTCAACGGACCTTTGCAAATACTTGATGGGTGGGGGTTAAAATATTTCAAGTTATTTCCAAAGTGAACTTTGACTATTACAATTTCTAAAAATCCCCACATTAATTTTTCTTATCTATCAAAAGCATACTGCTAAAAATGTAAATATCAAAGAGTCAATTTTCCCAACAAGGCTCCCCTCAAATCTTTTTAAAAAAATTACCTGTTCTTAAGCAGTGCCCTGAAGGTCGTCTTATTCAGTCCCAGATAAGTTGGCAGCAAGTTTGACCAATTCCAGTCCCATTTAGTTATGGCTGACTGTTGACATATGAGAAGAAGCTACTGTTAGTTATTAATCAGCGTTAATACGATCAGTAAATTAAAGCTCCAGCTGGGATAGACTAACTAAGAAGGAGGGGGGTCTAGAACAAGGACTTAGACAGATGATATCAATCATGCCCACAGAAGAAGGTTCTTATTCCAATAAGACAGCAATTAATTTATAAATCCATTGGAGGATGTAGCCATTATTTATGAAAAGATAAATCAATTTTTGAGTCGTTATTCTTCCAACTGTTAATGGCATTTTGCCCAACTACTTTCTCTGAAAGGTTGACTCTTGAAAAGCAAAATAACTGGCAACTTTTTAAGTATCCTCCCAATTTAAATTTTTTTTTTCGGTGTCAGCAAAAAGTTTTAACAAGAAAAACTTGAAGTAGTTAGAAATCTGGCTTTATGCTATATCTTAATTAGTGTGCCATATTAGTATTGTCTATTTTGCAAAAGGAAATACAGTAAACAGATGGTTACAAAAATAAGAACGTAATTCCCTTTTTAAAATGTATTAGATAATCTGAAATCCAAGTATAGAGATAAATGACTTTGTATAATTGCTTTGTAAAAGTATTTGATAAAATAATGCTTATTTAAATGAAGAAATAATTTAACGGTTAAGATTATTTTATGCAATCTGAAATGCAATAGACAGAGGTAGTAAGTCAATTTATACAGACAGAACAGGTTTGGTTTCCCACTATTATAGTAGCTCTCTGCTCTGGAAACCAAATAGTTCTGATAATAATGCCAGTTTAGGCCAGTTTTTAGACTCCAACAACAACTATCCCTTGTCACCTGCTGATTAATCGAGCCCTACAATCCTGTCATACAGTAGAAGAATTCTGCCCCGAGTTGTCAGCATCTGAAGGTCTTATTCTACAGATTTGATGAATGTAGGCTAGAGCTGTAACAGGCATGATAAAAATATTATCTGCATCCCAAATTAGGACAATGTTTTAAATTTTTTTCATTAGAGCTCTAGGTCAAGCAATCCTTTTTTTCTGTCATGCCAGTTCAAATGATTTGTCAAGAGACTTTGAAAAAGAGATACCTAAATTGTGAATTAAGCTGGAATCAAAATTGCCATCCGATTTCTGCTTTTTTTTTTTTTTGCATTTTGGGTTATGATTTTAATGTAACCCCTGATGATGTGATTTAAATAATCTTTATGAGATGATATAATTAACTACATATTTAAACATTCATTGTTTTCAATATTGAGTTTTTTAATGTAAATTCATTCATTTTAAATGATCACTTGTGTAAATAATGTCTATGCCAAATTCTATGATATACTTTCAAGAAGATTGCCAAGAACATTTTTAAACACATAAAAGTGTATATACTATCTACTAAAAGTGAATAATTCAGTCATTTACAAGACATCAATGATTTAAAAGGACTGGCTTGATTTTATAGCCTCACTGAAGTTCCTTGGGCCAGTCAAAAGGCAATTAATAAATATTTATTAAGCACCTACTAGGTGTCAAGCACAGTGATAAGCACTGGGGATACAAAAAGAAACAAAAAACCTTATCTGCCCTCAGGGAACTCACAGTCTAACGGGAAAGACAAAACCAAACAAATAAGTACAAACAACCTACACACACACACACACACACACACACACATGACACATGATACACATATACTCATATACACACATACATACACAAAATAATTAACAGAAGGAAAGATTCTTATACCAATTAAATAGCATGAGGGAGAAAATGAATATGTAATTTTAATTTTCAAATAATGTATAGAGAGCTTTCAGTGTGCTATGTGGGAGATAGCACCCTACATATATGTGGGTTATCATTTTAACCTGCATGTCTATTCATTGCCAGACCCTTGCACATAACGGGTGCATGCCAGATCTTTGTTGAATGACAATTACTCTCCACATACCTGACCCAGAATTTTTTCACTAAACCACTTATACACCTGAAAAGGGTTAAAGGCAGGAGGCTGCTTTTCCAGGTTCTTCAAGGTCACTTTTAAAGGTCTGGTGGGTAATGTGTTTTCCTCTGGTACATTCATCGAAAACAGCTGTTCTTTCAAATATTCCTTCAAGAGAGGGAAAAAAAAAACAAATTTGCATGCTTATTACTCTATGTTCTCTTTAAAAGCAAGCTGATCAAAACCTGTATTTACTCTTTACACACATTTCTTAGCATTCACTTGGTAGATTCCAATATGTTAATACCACAAGAGAGAATTCATTTTCAGAAGATACAGTGCTGATGAGGATTTATTAAACTAAACAGCACCAATCAAAAATAACTGAGCCTAAAATCCTGTGGTGATGGTCAATTACTAAATTTCATGAAATGAACTATTCAAAGTATTTGATTTATATAGATTCAGTTGTACTTGAAGCTTTTTTCTAAAGGCATTGTCTTGTGGATTATATGGGGCAGATGTTGAATAGTCAACATTAGAGCAATAGTTAAATAATCTAAGGAATGACTACTATGTGTTCAGTTCTGTAGTATTAATATATTTTAACTATTTATTTTCAATATTCACTTAAACTTTTGAGTTCCAAATTCTCTCTCCCTTGAGTCCTTCCTCCATTCATGAAGAAGGCAAGCAATGTATCAATTTATACATGTGGAATCATGCATGAAATATTTCCATATTAGCTATGTTGCAAAAAAAAAGCAAGAAAAATAAAGTGGAAAAATTATGCTTCAATTAGCACTCGGAGCTGATCGGTTCTCTTTGTGGAAATCACAAGCATCTTTCATCATGAGTCCTTCCAAACTGTCTAGGATCATGGAGGCTTAGTCTCTGTGGTCACTGTGATCAGAGTAGCTAATTCTTTCACAGTTGAATAGTAATACAATATTGTTGTTACTGTGTACAGGTTTCTGGTTCTGCTCACTTCACTTTGCACAATTTCATATATCTTCCTAAGTTTTTATGAAACTATTCCCCCTTGTCACAATTATATATCACAGCTTGTTCAACCACTCCCCACTTTATGGGCATCTCCTCAGCTTCCTTTTTTTTTTTACTACCACCCAAAGAGCTGTTATGAATATTTTTTTTTGTACATACAGGTCCTTTTATTTTTCTCTTATCTCTTTGGGATAAAGACTTAATAGTGAAGTGGTACTGCTGGGTCAGAAGGTATGCACACTTTGATAGCACTGTGGGCATAGTTCCAGACTGTCCTCCAGAATTATTGGATCAGTTCACAACCGTCACTGCATTAGTGTCTGATAGGTGTGAGGTGGCACCACAGAGTTGTTTTAATTTACATTTCTCTTAAAAATTAGTGATTCAGAACATTTTCATACCATTATAGAGCTTTGATTGCTTCTTCTGAAATCTCCTTTGACCATCTATCAATTGAAGAATGGCTCTTATATTTACTAATTGAATTCCATTTCCTATATATTTGAGAAATGAAGCCTTTATGAGAGAAATGTGTAATCTTTCCCACCAGTTTCCTGTTTTCCTTCTAATTTTGGTTGCACTGGTTTTACTTGTACAAAACTATTTTTTTAAATTTCATGTAATCAAAATAATCCATTATGCTTCCCATGATCCTCTGTGTCCCTTGTTTGGTCATAAACTCTTTCCTTATTTATAGATCTGACTAGAAAATTTTTGCATGTTCCCTTAATTTGCTTATGACATCATATGTCTAAGTCAAAGTATTAATATTTTAATAGGAGTGGTGCAGTGCTTTTATAAAAGTACTACTTTGATGCCTCATCATGTCAAGTATTTCTTAAAGTCCCACTGACCAAGGACCAACCAACAAAGTCTAGACAACTTCTTTGCCAGGTTGACCATAAAGTGATTAATATTTTGGTCACAGCAACTCTCAAAGATCATCTACTATTTTATAGAGTGGTTATCCTCCATGTCAGTGAAGGGAGTACCTAGACCAAGGAAATGACAAGTCCCTAAAGTACTGACATCAGAGAGCCACTCAAGGTCTATATCATAATCACTTTTACACAGAACTAATTACAACAGACAATTCCAAAGCATATTTATATGCAGTAGACTGGAAAATACTAAGGTCTAGTACAAGTTCTGGGCAATGAATTCTAATCCTGTAACTCACTGGGTGACACTACGAAAATCAATTCATTTCATGGTGCCAATCATTTTCCTGAGTAATAGAATTAAAAAAAAAAACAATCTTCATCCAATATACTGGTATGTTTCTCATAGAATCAGTCCTCAGAACTAAAAATGGCCTCCCCATCTTCTAATCCAATGTCTCATTTTACAAATTAAGCCTAAAGAGTAACTTGCTCACGGTTATACAAGTAGTGACAGTACCAGGATTAAAATCTAACTTGAATTCAATGCTCTGAAGCAGAGTGAATAAACACAAAACATGAGCCATGATTTAGCAATACAAAATTAGATCATTTCATAACAAGTGTATTTAAATATCTCTTTTCTGATTTATTAAAGTATGTTTTGACATAGTATTTTCTAAGACTAGTATTTCCTAAGAGATTAATGAATTCATAGAATTTTAGCTCTGGAAGGAACTTAGAGATAATCTAGTCTGCCACTTCTCTCATTTTACAGATGAGGTACCTAGGAATGGGAGAAGTTACATGACTAGACCAGGGGTGGGCAACCTTGAGGTCACAATGAAGCTTGGATTCAGTCAGAGGGTCACACTTGAGAACCTAGAGGAACCTCAAGGCCACAGATTCCCCATCCCTAGACTAGTGCATGGTCCCATGGGTGCTGATTTTCAGCAGAGCTAGTGTAAAAAGTTTCCCAACTCACTGGCCCAGGATGCGTTTTACTAATCTATGCTGCCTCTGATCCTCTGAGATCCTAGATTGCTGCATATTATCACTGAACTCAAAATTCAGATTACGGATGTGCCAATAGAGTTTTTAAGGGTCTCCAATAATTTGGAACATTTGGGAACAACTACTTCAGCAGCAGCCTTGGTTGGACCTTCTTTTCCTTGAGGGCTCTGAATAAAGAATATATGATAACTAGCAACAAAAAGGTTTCTTTATGGGAGGGAAAACAAAGACTTTGGGGGACTAAGTTTACTATATCATGATCATGATTAAAGTAAAAGAAATAAAAGACCCTGCCCCATCCTGAATCATGACTTCATTTCTGCTTATAAAATTCTGTTTATACATATTTTCTCTCTGAATTAATGAAACCTGGCTTCTGTCCCCATCAAAGAAAAGTGAAACTACTTTGCTGAAAGTCACTAATTACAGTCGTTTGCTAAATTCAGGCAATTACCTCATTCTCCGAATTTCTTTGCTGCTGTACTCTCCTGTCTTCAGGTATCATCACTATGCTAGTAATCAAGAAGTCTGGATCTCTAGTTGGGTCCTATTGTCTGAGCCTCGGCATATAACACATACACACGTGTATGTATATCTATGTATATGCACACATACATATATATATATATATATATAAAATTATCTCTATATTTTTTCCATCTGATATTACCACAAGCTTAAATTCAGTAAATTCAAAACTTAATTTCTTATCTTCCAACTCATACCCATCAAAAGTTGCCTAACTGTATCCATGGTGACACCACTTTCTCTTTTTTACTTCAGTCATCAAAATGTTATTCAAATATATCCTTTCCTCTCCACCTCTGGTGCCATCAT
>CM053769.1:679086662-679099162 GCA_028658325.1 Potorous gilbertii | reverse complement strand
CTATGGTTTCATATAGGTTAGTGCTAGAGATATGTATAAAATTTATCCAAGTATGCTTTAGACAAGCATCAGTACGGATTGGGGGTGGGGGAAGGCAGTTTTGTTTTTTTGTAGTCAACAGGTTTATTCAGTAGTAAGAACTCCTGGGCACTCATCCTGCATGCTTCTTATTGGCAGGAATGTCATAATCTATATGTTGGAAAGCATTTTTCAGAAGTGAGACTTCCTGTCATATAATTCTAAAATGGAAGGTTACTTTTAATTCAAGAGAATTCTATTTGCATATTTAAATATGCCAAGCAGCCTTAAAAATTCTCACAATAGTATAAACCATTTAGCCTTGGTAGCAAATCTACGGGAAAGTTGATTCTTTCACGCAGAAACAGACAGGTTCATTTATTGCCCTAGTCTGATATGCTCAGTCTCCCTTTAGGACTCATGTTACCAGATGAAAAGTATTTTTTTTCCTTAAACTGGGAGTAGAGAAAGAAAGAAAAGGTCCTTTATATCCATTGTCTTGTTAATTCAATCTCCATATCACAATTTATTTAGTAAACTTAGTGTTTGCCCAATAGAAAAGATCAGAACTGAATTCTCTGATTTTAGTTACCTATTTGCACAATGGAAAAAATCAAGTGAATTCTCTGATCCTCTGAATTATCCCTGGTAATCTCCCAGTCTACCTTTTAAATCAGAAATCTTAAGGTGGTGACTAAACAAGGCTCTTTTTTCAGTGTATCAGCTATAGCTCAAATTTTAAGGCAGGGAGTTTCTAACAATCTAGTTTTTAAGGAATAACTTATCTTTTCTTTGCTAAACAAAATTCTCCAAGTGAAAAACCAAAATAGAAAAATGACTCCTCCTGCCCATGTGACCAGAGTTTTTGTTTGCTTGCAAGTTCCCATTGTGAATGTGTTTGAATAAGCCCACTGAAAGAAACACATCATTTGAAAATATCACACGCTGCTCCTTACCATTCTGTGCTCAATTTTCTTGCTTTCAGCAACTGGCTTTCAATCCAGTTTGGTTTTTGCTGCTCAATTCTGTGTATAACCCGCTGGGTCACTTGATTAGGGCTACTTTTCTGCTTTCCCATAATGCTTTCTAAACACAGACAAACTAAACTGAGTTTCTCTTTACTCCAACTGTCAAGCAAGACACCCGTTAAAAATTCCAAGGTGTTTCCATCTTCAACTATCCGACATATAATTACAACCAGGTTCCAGACAAGCAGACCAGTTTTCTTCAATTCAACAAAGTTTTTTGACATTTTTCTCTCAGAAAGAAAAAAGAAGTACTTAATTGGGGGAGGCAAACATGCAATCACGGTGGGTAAGTCGCTGATTACAATAGATACCGCCTGAGCTGCAAACCTGGTGAAGCCTGGGGAAAAAAAGGAAGCAAAGATAAGATTAATACTAACATTCTAGTTCTATCACTGTGCTGTGTGGAGTGTGGTATTGTGGGATGTGTACTTTCTGTGGAGAAAATTGTTGGGATGATAAAGTGCTTGACATCTTCAGACAGTTGGTCTGGTGTATCCGGTCCTCTACTGTACTATAGCATGTTTCATTCCAAGAATTTAGATTTAAGCAACTCTGGGTCTGTTCTTGAACAATGATAGACATGAAACTCAGAATGAAAGCTTTTGCTTTGAGCCACATTGTCAAAGTCCCCAAGGACTCCCAACAACAAGTTTAATGGCTTTTCTTAGTTTTCACTCTTACTGCCTGATCTATTTCAATACGTGGCACTACTGACCACCTTCCTGGTCTCTTGATGTCTATAGTACTATCCTATCCTGGATTACTTCCTACCCCTGTAACTATTTTTCTTCGGTGTTCTTTGCTGTTTCCTCGTCCTTCCAACACCCCCAAGCCCATCTACAGTTTCCCCCTCACACTTACCTAGTTTTTAACCTTAACTCTCTCTCCATACATTTATTTCCTTAAAGATCTCAATCTTTACCATGAATGTAATTATCACCTGAGCTGATGACTCCCAAAATTTGGTCCAAGTCCCTTAACCGTCTTCAACTTCCTCCTGAACGCTACTATCTGAATGATCTTAAAGACTCAGCACATCTTCCCCAAGGACCTCTGACTCCTCCCTCCTTCTCTGCCCCATACTTCACCATCTACTCATCAATCAGCATGCCCTGCCAATTTTGCCTTTTCCATTTATATCACTGTTACTCTAGTTCTGGCTCTCCTCTAATGCTAATATTATTACACTATTTTCTTAATTGGTCTCCCTTTCTTCACTCTCTCCCCCTTCCAACCCATCTTTTATAATCTAGGTTAATCTTTATAAACAACCCCTTCTATCATATCGCTCTCTGCCTCAATAATGTTAATTGGCTTCCTACTACCTGCTGTTTTCCCTATTTAGCCTAGAATTCAAAGCTCTTCACAATCAGCATTAACCTTCCTTTCCAGTCTCACTTTCTAATTTCTCCACCTGTATTCTCTGTTTCAGTGAAATTGTCCATGACAATTTGTTCTTTCCCCGACTGTGCTTCTGCCCAAGTTGCTCCCTGTACATGTGACATCATCCCCTTCCCTCTGAAGCTATCTAAACTTATTCGTCCCAATCAAGTCACTCTGTCATGAAGCCTATCTAAGCCACTCCATACTATGGTGGTCTGTCCTGAATTCAGACTTTATTCACTATATCACTCATTTGCAATTCAACACATACAAACCTTTAACTAATCTTACATTCTTGCCTTGCAGTACTATCTACCTGCAAGTGACTCTTAGATTATTTTATATCTTATCATGCTGTGTCAGTGCCTTGAATCTTAGCCATGTGCTCAATGCATATTTGTTAATCTTGCTTGATGAGCTCATCACCACCAAAAGGTGCTGAGTTATAGTCATACGTTACCCAACTGCCTTTTGGACACCTTGAACTGGACACCTCCTAAGTATCTCAAATTCAACATGTCCAAAACAGGGTTCATTATCTTTCCCCCTAAATCCTCCCCTACTACTGTCAAGGGTACCATCATCTTTCCAATCACCAGGCCCATAATTTCATAATTCCCAACTCCTTATATATATTCACCCTATTAATCCAATGTGTTATTATTTTCACCTTCCCATCTCATACATATGTGTGTACCTCTCCTGTCCACTCACAAAGTCACTGTCCTAGTACAAGAGGACATCGTGACTTCTTACCTGGACTACTGCAAAAGCCTTTGAATCGGTCTCCCTGGTCCAACCCATCATCCGCTCTGCTGCCACAATGATCTTCCTAAAGAGTAGCTCAGAGCATGTCATCTCCTCTCCCCAACCCTTTACCCCTGATTCCCCTCAAATCACTAAAAAACTCAAGTAACTTTCTGTTATTTTCAGGATCAAAAAAAATCCTTAGTTAGGTATTAAAATCCCTCACATATGATTATTTTCTGTTTTCAGCCTTCTTAGAGCTTATTTCTCTCCATACTCTAAACCTCATCTACACTGGCCCATGTGCTCTTCCTTCTACAAGACAAGCCATCTCCATCTCGTCTCAGTGCCTCTGCAGTGGCTGATTCTCACGACAGCTATGCTCTGTTTCCTCACCTCTGTCTCTTGGCTTTCCTGGCTTTCTTCAAGACCCAGCTCGAACCTCACCTTCTGCAAGAGGAGGCCTTCCCTGGTTCTTTTCCCTCCAGCACCCAAGCTCTGAGATTACATTCTATCTATTCTGTGTATATACATATACATACACATATATATTACACACACACACATATATCTTGTATGTTCATAGGTATTTACACAATGTTTCCTCCATTGGAAGGTGAGCTCCTTGAGAATAGGGACAGTATTTTTACCTTTCTTCATATTCCTTGGGCTTAGTACAGTGTCTGACACATTAGTATGGAGGCAGCTAGGCGGTGCAATGCACAGAGTGTTGAATCTAGAGTCAGGAAGACTTGAATTCAAATTGAACCTCAAACATTTAGTAGCTATATAAGTCTGGGCAAGTCACTTAAAGCACAATACAAATTCTAGTTACTATTATTAATAAAGTATTGATTGATGGTTAACTGAATGCATGTGAAATCTGATTGAATTCAACAAACATTAATTTCTTACTCTCTGAAAAACTGTGCTGAGCACTGAGGATACCAATGAATACATATGTCCTTGCCTTGATGGAGCTTATATTCTCCTGGAAAAAATGCATTCAAAGCAATTAGCTTTAGAAGAAAAAAAGGTGTTATATAAACTCGATACCGATTTTGCTTTTGTAATAGTAAACAAAACATACAATATCAATAAAAAATACAGTGAAGAGATTTTGAGATACATTTGTAACATTTAATTACCAAGTTTTTCCTCTATTCCTCCAAGAAGGACACATTTTTTATGTGACAGTGTGACATGTTCTACTCCTGAGGTAATCTATCCAAAAAACATTAAGAACTGGAATAATTCTTATTTTGCTCCAAAATAGATGAAAATAATTTCTCTTTATGAAAGGGCTAGAGACAATGAGAAAGGTTACTTTCTTAACTTATTGTTTTGTAACATCTTTTCTTTTTAAGTGTTTTTAAAACATTTTTCTTGTTATGTAACTGTTTATATATTTATATAAGTTCCTTATGCCTCTTGGCAACCCTTCTGTTCCTATCAAAATGTCTGAAATAGGTGTTCAGTAAGTATTTCAAATTTGATTTTAAAAATTTACTTAGCCATAGAATGGAAAATGAATTCAAATCTACACACAGATATTGGTATTGGAAAAATTGCTGAATACCCTCCCCTGGATACTGAAAAGTCTTCTGAAACCTAATGTAATTGTCAACTGGAAAATTTTCAAGCCTAAAGCTATGGGTGCGCTGTATTCAGTGAAGTTATGAGGGATTTAAAAAAATGCCACTTCTTGACAGTCCAGGCTGCAGTACAACCCCCAAAGGGAAGAGAGACCCAACTTTCCTTAGAGGGAAACATGAGTTTAAACTATAGCTTGGAGTTGGTGTAGGATTTCTTATAATTAAGAGTCCATGAGTACATGTTACTGATATTTGACTACCAGTAGGTACATGGAGGAAAGCATGGTAGAGGGATAGGGAGTCTATAGCTTGTAGTACATTTACTGTGAGGTCTGGTAACCTGCACTGATTAGCCATATGCTATGTTCTTGGAATGGTGCAAGCTTCAAGGAAAAGTGAGGCCTTAGACAGAAACCTCAATAATCCTCTTGACCATAATGGAGAACTCCCCACTCATTGGTCAGGACAGTGGCCAACTCAGGGTAATAAGAATGTGCTAGTGGTCCTCTTACAAAGAATCCTTCACCTTTTAGACTAAGAAGAAATAGCCTGTAGTGATGGAAGAAACAAATAGCTGCTGAAGTGTCTATCAAGATTAATTTCAGGCTGTTCTCTGATTTTGTTTTTCTAAAAGGTGATGAGGGAAGGAAGGAATTTCGAACTGGATTGATGAAGTAGTAAGAAAGAACATGGAGAGACGAACAGGAGCTTGAGAACCACTTAGGAAGGAGCACAGTGCATGTGATTTAATGGGTGAAAATAACCATGACTTCAAGAGAGGCACAAGATATATGAAATGTCCCAAAGACAGAATGAAAGAAAGATAGCAACAACTTTCAGACAGGGAAGAACTTTGGAAATGAAAATCTGACATTTTCTGATTTCAATTAAATGGCTTTACAGGATTCAAGGGCAATTTCATAGTCCTTGGATGGAATTAAAGCATTGATATAAAAGGTCACAGATAAAAAATTTGATTTGTGTTTGTAATGTAAGGTTGTAGTGAGAGAACTACCTATTATTCAAGATACATACAGAGAATAACTGAAGAAACATATGTTGCCAGAGTATTTGGTATTAGAAAACTAAGGGTAAGTTAGATGAGAAAAATTTTACCTGAATAATTAATATATAAGGAAATGATTTTACTGTGAAATTTTAAAAGAAGATCCAAGGATGTGGATATCTTAAAAAACCGAGCAAAAGGAGGCAATGTGAAAAATCTAAAAAAGTAAAAACAACTAAGGAAATCCCAATTTAGAATGAATAACTCTTTTTGATAACTGCTAACTAGGCCAGTGAAAATTACAATCATTCACTTTTTAAATTGAACGTTAAGGCTTTTGGACTTTCCATGTATTGTCTCACCTGATGCTGACAACTACTGTGAGAGTAAGACTGTTATCCCCATCTTAAGAATGAGGACACGGAGGCTTGGAGAGGTGCAGGCACACAGAGTCTACAGGCACATAGCTAGTAAATATCTGACAGGATCTGCACCAGAGTCTTCATAATTACTGGTTAAGTAATTATTATTAATTATTATTCAAGCCACTGTATCATTTTGCCTCATGTGAACTCAAATGAATGAATTCAGAAATACACCAAAATATGCCCATTAAACACACATGAGCTAATTAATGCCCTGAACAGGCATAAGGTGTGCTGTTTTGAACTATTTGCATTAGAAGGAAACAGTCTGTTAAAAGCATATGTGCAATGACTGGATTGTGTGCTACTTTTTGTCCTTAAGACAGTTAGTGCAGACGTGATTCAGAAAAAAATAAGGGAAAGAAGATATAACTTTCAGATCAGTCTTGATAGTAAGGACTCTATGTTATACAACAGCCTCCTACAGGAATTAATAAAAATAGCATGTTGTGTTGTTCAGTCATTTCAGTCATATCTAACTATTCCTGACCCCATTTGGGGTTTTCTTGGCAAAGATACAGGAGTGGTTCGCCATTTTCTTCTCCAGCTCATTTTATAGATGAGGAAGCTGAGGCAAACAGGGTGAGGTGACTTGCCCAGGGTCAAACAGCTGGGAAGCATCTGAGGCCAGATTTGAATTCAGGAAGATGAGTCCTCCATACTCCAGGCTTGGCACTCTATCCGCTGCTCCACCTAGCTGCCCTAGAACTGCATAACATGTTGCACAAACTAGGGTGGTAAAAAAAATGACATGACATATTGTGAGAAGAAATGCTAAATTGGCTGTCAGATGTAAAACATGTTTTAAGGCTATTGTCATTTCTAGTTTCTTTCATCATATGACTCATAGTAAAGAAAATGAAAGCACTTAAATATTTTGCCATGTTTGAAAAATCATCTTTTCTTACAATTCATTTTAAGGTCATGCTTCTCAGTGATTCTAATTCTTCATGATTTATAAAACTAAACACTATAGGAAATCATTTTTCCTGTCTGCTACTGTTTTAATGTGAAGGGGCATTTACTTACCTTTCCCCAGTTCTCTTCTCTTCATTTCTTTTGGACTGTAACTCCATTCCTTTGGAACGGTCTTAAGTAAACTTTCAGGAAACATTTGTTTGTGTGGGTAAGCTCCACAGCTTCCTGAGGCTTCCCAAGAAGTTATCAGTGAAGTTATTTGCTTTATGATGCTCTTGACTGTCTCAGTCAATGTCCCCTTTAAGCACTGGATGATCTCTGGCTCAGACTCCATGTTACTTTTAGCTGCATATCAGGGGGGGAAGGTGGGGGAAGCCACAGAGATGGAAGGAAATGTTGTGATCACTTGTGCCTTTTTTTGATAAGAATACAATTTCATAATAAGCTAGAAAAAGGTTCAAGTAAAGAAGAGGAATTCACAACTTAAAATCATACAGCTGGAGAGATCTAAAGTAAAGGTGGGGGGAGATGACTTGAATACACAGATAATCACAACCATAAAAATTAACAAACAAAAACTAGGAGAAGCAGTTTTATAAGTTCCACAACTTATGCCTCGGGGGTGTGTTCTTAACCAAACAAGGGACAGATGACATTACAAAAAAGACAAAAGAAGTAACTTCAATTACCTGAAAACTAAAAGTTTCTACACAAACAAAATGAATGCATCTAACATAAGAAGGAAAGTGGTCCATTGAAAAAACAAAAGAAAAACCTTTCTATCAAATTTCTCTGAAAAAGATTTGATATCCAAGATATATAGACAACTGAGAGAAAAATGAAAGACCAAAAGCCATCTTCAGTAGAGAAGCAGGCAATGAATATGAACAAAACATTCACAAAAGAAGAATGACAAATTATAAACAACCATATGAAAGAATACTTCAGATCACTAAGAATAGTAGAAATGCAATTTCAAAACCACCCTGCGGTTTCAACTCACAACCAGAGAATTGGGAAAGATGACAATGACATAGAGTCAACGTTGGGGGGATTATGGAAAGACATGCACACTGCCTAACCTCCAGACACTGGAGGAGTCTGAGGAGCTGAGGAGTAAGACCTCAAGTCTGATCATCTCACTCTGTGTCCCATCTCTTGCATCCAGCCTGATTTCTAACTTCTGATGGGAAGACAAGTGGCATCCTTCACTCAGTAATGAACATTCTCACACATGATCATACCTTTCACATCCCAGTGACTTGGAACTTCTGTAGATCATCAGCCAAACAAACTCCATCCTCCAACCCCCACCACTGGATTCTTCATTCTCATCTCCCTCAACATTCTCACCTCAAATTTTCAACCAAGCTCCACTCAGCCCTTTCACTATGCCTTCTGGAATGTTTGTTCCATAGGCAACACACTTCTCTTCATCTTAAATCTTTGCCTCTCCCTCTCTTTCTGTCTACTAACTATTACTGAAAATTGGCTCCCTTCTGATAACACAGACTCTCTGGCCACCCTGTACGCTTCCTGTACTGGCTTCACCCTCACACATTCTCCTCAACTCACTGAGGTAGGGGCGATGGAATATTCCTTGCTCATTGACACTCACTGACACTTCCAGGTTCTCCTCCTACTTCTGTCACTCTCCTCCTTTGAGGTTCATGGCATTCACATTTCTACCCAACCAAGATCTTGATAGCTGTTTGAAAAAATGGAGATGATAAGAAGGGGCAATCGATTGGAAGAGATGGGATAAAATGGGGTAGCTCGAACAAGTAGTGGGGGTAGCCTTGGTAAGGGAGTAAGGTTACATCATCGTGTGAGACAAGAATTCCAAAATCCCCTGACAATAATCCACTGACTTTTCACCTCTCCCTCTCCTTTTCCTTATAAAACTCTGCTCTTCATCCATACCATGAGCCTTCAATTCTTTCTCAGGTAATCTCACCTTAGTTAGCCAGTCTTCCCAGCTTGACCCTTTGGTGAACCAATTCACAACCTTACTGTCCTTCTCTCTTCAATCTCTAGCCCACACATCGCTGATTGTGCCCTGGCAATCCTAAGCCTTGGTTTACCCTGGCATCCTCTGCCTTTGCTCCTACACCCATGCTGCCGAAGGAAGATGGAGAAATTATGCAACTGTTCTGATTGGATTTCCCACAAATTTATTTACAATCTTAACTAAGTCCTCACTGCTGCTAGGCAATCCTACTCTACCACTCTTCACAATTCACAATCCTACTTTCCACCCTCTTCAAATCAGCAATGGCTCTCTGTCCACGAATTCTCTCAGCTGAGAATTCTGCTTCGTATTTTCCAGAAAACATTGAGGCCATTCGCTGTGAGTTCCCTCTTCTCCCCTCTTCCTCATCTTCTACTATTCAGATGACTTCTATCACTATCTCTGTCTTCGCCCTGTCTCACATGATGACATGGCTACACTCCTTACCAAAACTAACCCTTCTACTTACTCAAGCAATTGCATTCCATCCCATCTACTCCAATAGACTGCCCCCTGTGTCATCCCTATTCTTTCACTTATTTTCAATCTCTCCCTGTATAATGGCCTATTCCCTACTACCTACAAATGTAGTCACGTATTCACCATCCTGAAAAACTCTCACTTGATCCTTCCATCCCTGCTAACTCTCATCCTATATTTCTTCTGTTCTTTGTAGCTAAACTTCAAAAACATAAGTGCCTTCACTTTATTTTCTTTCATTGTCTTCTTAACTCTTTGTAATCCAGCTTCTAACCTTATCATTCCACTGAAACTGCTCTCTCCAAAGTGACTAATGTTCTCTTAGTTGCTAAATCCAGTGGCCTTTTCTCAATCCTCATTCTCCTTGACCTCTCTACAGCATTTGACACTGTTGATCATTCTCTCCCCCTTCATATTATCTTCTCTCTAGGTTTTCAGGATGCCATGCTCTCCTGGTTCTCCAACTATCAATCTGATCACTCCTTCTCTGTCTTCTTTGTTGGATCCTGCTCTAGATCATGCCCTCTAGCTAAAGGTATCCTTCAGGATTCTGTCCTGGGGCTCACATTTCTTGTCCCTCTTTACTCTCTCATTTGGTGATCTCATCAGCTCCCATGGATTTAATGACCATGCTGATGATTGTCAAATCCACCCATCTTGCCCCAAACTCTCTCTTAATTTCCAATCTTGAATCTCTAGTGGTGTTTCAGATGCTTCAAGCTGGATGTCCAGTAGACACTTTAAACTCAATATATCCAAAATAAAATTCATTATCTTTTCAGTAAGATCATTCTCCTAGTGGTCCATCTCACAACCTAGGAATCAGCCAAGATCCCTCCCTCTCTCTCATTCATCACATCCTATCTGTTGCCAAGGTCTGTCACTTTAACCTTTGTACATCTCTCAAATACACCTCCTCTCCTCTGACACTGTCACCATTCTAGTGGTGAGGCAGGCCCTCACCACTGGTGGGTCAGCCTGTCTCAAGTCTCTTTCCATCACTCCAATCCATCCACCATTCAGCCACTGAAGCATAGGTTTGATCATGTCATCCTCCTACTCAATAAATTCCAGTGGTTCCCTATTGCCTCCAGAAACAAATACAAAATATTCCATTTAACATTCAAAGTCCTTCATAACCCAGCCCACTCCTGAAGAGAGGGGAGGTGAGAGGGAATGAGTGAAGCTTACTCTCACTGGATTTGGCTTAAGGAGGGAATAATATACACACTCAATTGATTATGAAAATCTATCTTACCCTACAGGAAAGTGGGAGAAGAGGATAAGACCAGGCAATGATAAAAAGGAGGACAAATGGGAAGAGGCAGTAATCAGAAGCAAACACTTTTGAGGAGGGACAGGGTCAAAGGAGAGAATAGAACAGATGGGGAACGAGATAGGATGGAGAGAAATATAGATAATCTTTCACAACATGTCTATTATGGAAGTGTTTTGCATGACTACACATGTATAAGCTATATTGAATTGCTTGCCTTCTCAATGGAGGTGGGTGAGGAAGGAAGAAAGGAGAGAATATGAAACTCAAAAGTTTTAAAAACAAATGTTAAAAACTGTTTTTATATGCAACTGGGAAATAAGACATACAGGGAACGGGGTATAGAAATCTATTTTGTCCCCAACTGATAAATGGTCATAGGATATGAAAAGGCAGTTTTCAGAGGAAGAAATTAAATCTATCCATAGTTATATGAAAAAACGCTCTAAATCACTAATGATTAGAGAAATGCAAATCAAAACAACTCTGAGATCTCACACCACATCTATCAGATTGGCTAACATGACAAAACAGGAAAATGATAAATGTTGGAGAAGATGTGGAAGAATTGGAACACTAATTCATCGTTGGTGGAGCTGTGAGTTGATCTAACCATTCTAGAGAGCAATTTGGAACTATGCCCAAAGGGTTACAAAAATGTGCATACCCTTTGACTCAGCAATATTGCTTCTAGGACTGTATCCCAAAGAGACCATAAAAATGGGGATAAGTCCCACATGTACAAAAATATAGCAGTTGTCTTCTGGGAGGTAACTAGAAATTGGGGGGATGCCCATCAACTGGGGAATGGCTGAACAAGTTGTGATATGAGAATGTAATGGAATACTATTGTGCTATAAGAAGTGATGAACAGGAAGATTTCAGAGAGGCCTGGAAAGACTTTATATGAATGGATGCTGAATGAAAGGAGCAGAACCAGGAGAACTTTGTACACAGCAACAACCACAGTGTGTGAGGCCTGTTTCTGATAGACTTAGCCCTTCACAGCAATGCAAAGACCTAAAGACTCTTGAGGTAAAATGCCATCCATATCCAGAAAAAGAACTATGTAATCGGAACACAGAATAAAGTAGACTATTTTCTCTTGTGTTGTATTGTTTTGATTTTTCTTATGGTTTCTCCTATTCATTTTAATTCTTCTATACAATTTGACTAATTTGAAAATGTGATTAATAAGAATGTATGTGTAGAACCCACATAAGATTGCATGCCATCCCTGAGGAAGGAAGGGGGGTGAGGGGGAGAAAATTTAAGACTTAATGAAAGTGATTGTTGAAAACAGAAAATAAATCAATCAATTTATTAAAAAAGGAATAAGGGGGGCGGAGCCAAGATGGCGGATTAGAAAGACTCACCTATGCTAGGTCCGAACCCACAGCCCATAGATTTCCTGTAAAAAGAACTCCTGACAAATTCTGGAACAGTGGAAGCCGCGCAGCAACACAGTGAAGGAGATTTCCGTTGCAGAGAGCCCTGAAAAACCAACCACAAAGGTACCCCGAGCAGAGCCCTGCCCGGCTGAGCGCTCCCCTCCCCCGCCCCGGCCACGCGGCACTGAGAGGAGCGAGCAGACCCAAGCAGGCGTCAGGGAC
>CM053769.1:678967065-679086162 GCA_028658325.1 Potorous gilbertii | reverse complement strand
CCAGCTAGTGCTTGGGGTCTGGGATTCAAATGCTGTTCCCCAGCCTCAGGGCTTTTGGCGGCAGGCCTGACTGCTCTTCAATGGGAGCTTATCTGCTGGTTCTCAGGTGGGGGCAGGGCAGCCTCTCAGGCTCAGTTCCCTCAGGGGATTTATGCAGAGATCTTTTGTAATGGAGCTGGGGTGGAACTCCTGCCTGCTCTGGCCGTAGCTGCCTCTGCCTCTGCCGCAGCGGCCACCTCCCGAGGTGGGTCCGAGTCCCGGAGATACCCCGCTCCCCTCTCAGCCCGTTTCTCTCACTGACCTGTGCGCCTGTGGGTGGAGGGACCTTCGAGGCCGCCAGAGATTCAGGTCCCTGACGCCTGCTTGGGTCTGCTCGCTCCTCTCAGTGCGGTGCGGCTGGGGCGGGGAAGGGGAGGGCTCTGCAGGGCAGGGCTCCGCTCCCGTCCGGGGTACCTTTGCGGTCGGTTTTTCAGGGCTCTCTGCAACGGAAATCTCCTTCACTGTGTTGCTGCGTGGCTTCCACTGTTCCAGAATTTGTCAGGAGTTCTTTTTACAGGAAATCTATGGGCTGTGGATTTGGAGCTAGCAAATGTAAGTCTTTCTACCCCGCCATCTTGGCTCCGCCCCCATTTGAGTATTTTTTCAAACACATTTCTATATTTTGTATTCTCAGTTTTGCTAATATATAATTGTGCATAATACTTCCTGGTTATTATTTTTTATTACTTCTGTTTTTGTTTAGATTTCATGCTGCTCTTTTACTATTTTATAAGTTTGATTTTCTGCTCTCTTTTTAATCAGATTACATAAAGGTTTTTCAATTTTGTTAGTTTTTTAGGAAAACCAACTTTTAGCTTTGTTTATTTTCTTTCTGATGTATTAATTTCTCCTTTACCTTTCAAATACCTTCTAGTTTCTGTTTATTTTAGTTTTTCTTGTTAGTTTTCTAATTGTTTAAATACATATTGAGTTCACTAATACTTTTTATATTTTGTTAATATATGTCTGTAAGGATATAATTTTCTTGCTAAGACCATGTTAGCTACATCCCCGAAATCTGAGTATCATTTCATTATTATAATTTTCTTGTATGTAAAAAAGAAAAGAATGAAAAAATATAGAACATGAGTTTCAAGTAGTAGTTTTACTTTCACTTCCTAGATATTGATTTCCATTTTTATCTGGATTATTTTCAGTACAGTTTTGGCTAAGGGCAAAAACTAGCCTAAAAGTTTAACCAGATATTGCTGGATAGATGCTGAGCCTGCTGTCAAGAAGACCTAAATTCAAATCCAGCCTTGGGAACTTACTAGCTCTATGACCCTGGACAAGTTATACACCCTTTGTCTGCTTCAGTTTCCTCATCTGTAAGATGAGGATAGTAACAGCACCTACCTAACCAGGGTTGTTATAAGATAATATTTGTAGAATGCTGTGCAAACCTTAAAGCACTAGATAACCACTAGCTATCACTATGTTGAAAAAATGGGTGTTGTATTTTTATAACCATATGGCACAGCTCTGTTCTTGCTTCCTTAGAAGCTCCTCCAAACAGCTGGGTCATTTTCAAAGCTGATTTTAAGTACTATCAAAGCTACACCACTAACTCAATAGGTTTCTGATATGCTTCTTTTCATAAAAATGAAACAGAAAACTATCAGAGTGAAAGGGAAAAGATGGGGGAAATACAACTTAAATATAGAATATGTATTACAAAAGTAATATCCTTTACTAAAATAAACAGAATCAGTTTAAAGACAAATACATAAAGTTGTCTACATACTACTTGTGGGGATGGAGGCTGGAAAACATTTACAGAGCAACAACTTTTAAGAATCTAGTGCTCTTGTAAATGATTAATAGTGTGACACACTTAAGACAAAGACATTGAACTATATCCTTCTCCTTTGGGAGTCAGCTTTGTTTCCATGTTCCTCCCTCATACCCTCTAAAGCTCCCCCTGCCACCATGTTAAAGATGTAGGCTTTTAATGCAGAATGAAAGAATGAACATATAGTACGAGTGTCTACATTTGAACCTGAAACTGGACTCATCCATATGTGGCTGGGATTCAGGGACTTCCACATATTCCTCTAGGTTTAGGTAGAAAAACCTTTTGTCTCCTAGAAACTTAGACAAGATCCTGATCAGTAAGTGCCTGATAATTAGTATTTGAGCAACAGTCTTGTAACTCATAATATACCCAAGGATTGCCAAGTTTCCTTATACATTAATAAGGCCTTCCTTAAACTATTATGAGATGACAAATAGTAATATAAATGAATGCTCAATAGAGTAATATGGCCCCTTGTAAATATTTTAAATTTGGGAAGAATATTATGATAAAACATTTTCCTGCAATTTCAGAAGTTGTGTCAAATAATTTCTTTTAGTTACTATAATAGATTTGACAGGTGACAAATATTCCTAACAAGTATCTTTATATGGATAAAAATGTGTTAAGCTCTTATAAACTACTTCAATAAAATGATATAAATAGAACATTTAAAAATGTCTTCCAAGAGGCCTGTGTTAAGAATTTTAAAAAATACTTCCTTTTATGACCAATGCATCTTTTCTTACCTGGAATATGATATAAAAAGTCCCATAATTGTTCTAGTTCCATATAGTCGACAAAGACCCTTCCAAGTGACTGAGGAGAAAGATTGCAATAGGACAGCAACTTGAAGATTGCTTCTGTCACACTAGGTTCTTGGTTAGGCATCTGTCCCACATGAGGAACTGTTTCTTCATATTTTGATAAGGTACCTTCTTGAAAAGAATAATAATATATTAACATAATATCAATGAATATCATAAAGTTCTTATCAATGACATTATGCTGGATCATTTAAAATTAATCAGATTGCATTTGTTTGAAAACATAAGCAGCACAAGACTTGCTCAGACCAGTTCTCCACCTGACTCAGTATTTAGTCTCTGACACAGACACCAGGGACTTTTTTTTATTTTGGTGTGAAAAAATAATTTCCCATAATGACTTCAAAAATTATGAATGTTCTCTCTCTTTCTTTCTGCTTTCCCTTAATGACTCTTTACAGATTTATCAATATCTATATTTTGAAGCTCTTTATAGATCTCTTCAACCAGTGCCCCAGTGTTATTTCTTGGTATAGTGAGTTCCTTAAATTTATCCTCCATTTCTTTCAGGCTTCATGGGAAATACCTTATTGTAGAATTCTAAAATCTGATGTGCATCTTATCAATACCTGTTAAGATGTTTATAAATTTTAATCATATTTTCTGATTGAATGGGACATTTCCCAACCTCTCCACCTATGGTGTTACTACATCTTAATGCTCATTTGGATGGATACCCCCTTCCTCTCCACATACTTCCTTTATGTGTTTCTTGAAGTATGGGAATCATAGGACCTGAGTTTAAATTTCATCTCTGCTAACTGTGTGATCCTTGGCAAATATATAACCCACCCCCAAGCCTGAGCTTCCTCTATAAAATGACATGGTTGGACTAGATGGCTTCTGAAGTCCCTTCTAGGTCTAAATCTATGATCCTATGACCCAATGAACCCACAGGCAGCATTATGGGTGATACATGCTCTTGTACAAGGACAGGATAATGCTTTGGTTTAGAGCCTCAGAATTATATCCCCTCTCAATCAGTCAATCAACAAACATTTATTAAGTGCCCTCTATATACTAGGTGCTAGGAACAGAAATACAAAATTGAGACAATTTAGTCCCTGCCTTCAAGGAGCTTACATTCTACTAGGGAGATGAAACATGTTCCCAGAAATACAAGATATATACAAAATATTAGATAGTACAGATGAGTAAGCTGGGACAAGAGCTAAAGAAGAGGATAAAGAAAGGAAATCACATAGTTCCTTTACTGACTCTAACCTTTCCACTGACATAAAGACCCATGTTTTTAATATTAATATCCTAGAAGTATAGTGATAAAACATGAAATGCAACAGTCTCCAAAAAAAAAAAACCCTAAAAATTAATATCATACAGAGGGCAACAGACAGAAAAATATGGTGAGTATGAGAACGTTTAAATATAAAATCAGTGAGGAACTTGAAAGGAAAAGCAAAAGATGTCACCAAGGAAGTGTATGATAGGAAGAAGAGAGGGTTGGGTTATTGGGTGAAAGGGAGGGGCAGGTAGACAGTCAGATGCACTAACATCTCTGGATGTTAAGGGAAAGCATGGGAGATTGATAGCACATTATGCAAACCTTCTGAAGCAACCTTATGGAAATCCAAGAGCAAAGATTATGCAACAAGAGTAAATATGGACAGATTGAGATTTGTATTGCTGGAGCAAACTCCCAAACAATGAGATCATAGATCTATTGGAGTATGTGAAAGAATATAAAATTATTCCCTGGTTGTTGGACACATAAATAGGGGGATTAGGAAAGATTTCTTGAAAGAAGTGATATTTGAGCTGAGCCTTGAAGGAAGATAGAGGTATTATGAAATGGGGTAAAGAAGGAGGACATCTGAGATGTGTGGGGGACAGACTATGCAAAGGCCTGGTAGTGGGAGGGGAAGACAGAATGTAGCATGTAGGGAGCAGCCAGTAGGCTACCTTCGCTGGAGTACAGACAGCATGAGTGAGAGTAATGTGTAATTAACCTGGAATGATAACTAGAGACCAGACTGTAAAGGGCATCAAATGTCAAAAATAGTCACTGAAATTGAAAAGGGGAGGATAACGACCCCTGCCTTATTTTAGCCTTCATACCTTAACTAGAAACATCTTAATCAATCACTCATTCATAAGTATTAGACTAAGTGCTCACCCTCTGCCATATGTGCTCACTATGCTTGAGCCTACCTTCCCCTGGATTCCATAGGTATTTGTAAGAAAGTGTATCACAGACATTGGAGGGGATGTTTTATACTAACTCTTCTTATTTTATCACCTTGGAAAATACCTCTTTCTAAAAGCTACTTAAGGTTGACTGGCTAAATGAGTTTTAACCAATCATCTTGTAGGGGAAAAAAACTTGTACAGGTTTCAACAGATGGCATGAGAGAACCACTCATGATCCCTCAGGAGTCCCCCTAGGATCCTGAAAAGGGGATATATAGCCAAACTGTGGGGACCCCACTCATCAGTGGAAGTAGGAGCTAGGATAAGAATTTTCAGAGTTCACATGGGACACTATAGAAGTTTTTTGATTATAGTGGAATGACATGGTCAGATTGTGCTTAGGAATAAAGAGGCAGTTAAGTGCCATGATAATAGGAAGATGACTTAAAAACACTTTTTAAAACCTTTATTATTATTATAAGGAAAACACAGAGGTCATTTATTTTCAATATCCATTTTCATTAAAGTACCAAAATCAAACACATAAATGAAAAATCTAAGTCACATTTAAAAAATTCTTCCATTAGTCATGCATATGAAATCATTTTATATATGATTTTTTAAAAAGATTCATTTCTTGGGATAAAAATGAGAGGCTGGTTCTCCTAATAGCACTTTTAAAAAAATTATTTTTAAAAGTTCTAACAGTGGAACTAATTTCAGAAAACTGACTGTGAATCGTACCACCCTTAGCAAAAGCACTGCCCTTTGGCCAAAAATTGATAGACTAAAGGTACATGATTTAACATTAATTTTCAGATACAGTCAATGTGTGCGATTATTTTTGCTTGACAATGGGCTTCCATGGGAAGGGAGAGATTTAGAGGGTACTGTAATGGTAATTTCAATGGGAAGCTCTTTCCCATTCATTAATAGGCCCATGTAACCTGTTTAAATCACATGGAATTCTAAGTCACATGTGGTAGGAGGAGCTTGTTGAATAGGTGGAACAGAAAGGGTAGAGCAGATCTCAGAGGAAGTTACTGAGAGCAGTTAGGAGGGAGGGAGGGAGAGAGAGAGAGAGAGAGAGAGAGAGAGAGAGAGAGAAAGGACACAGGCAAGCAGGAACAGCTAGGCTCCTGAGTATTTGTCTGTTTGTGGGAAGTCCCCAGCAGGAGGGGAGGGGAAGGCTTGAGAATGGCTTTGTCCCCTGCAGGGCTAATGCATATTCACTTCTTGGCTACTATAATGGATTTAGCTTTCTGGCTTTAGGATTTGGCTTTCTAGTGTCTGAATAAATGTTTTTCATCTGTCTTCTATATAGAGAGTCTATTATACTTTGCAGTTAAGAACTACGCGGCATATTCATAATCACAACCAGTGCTGTGAATATTGTCTTGGTGATACAGGTACTAAGAGACATAAAAAAGAAAAGATCATTAACAAATTTATTTTAAAAGTACACACCCAAAATATAAATTCAAAAGGATAAACAAACAAGTCAATTGTGTAACTGCCATGTTAAATTTAATATACATTTTAAAAGAAAACTATACATACATATATATATCCTCTTTTTTGTTCTTTGGACTCTAATGTTTACTAATATTAATGTTTATGGATAATTGTTTCATTCAATTCAGTAAATATACATTAAGTGTGTATTATGTGTAAGACACTAAAGTAAGTGCTATGGAAAGTCCCAAAAGGTCTAAGATATGGTCCCTATTCCCTGAAGAGGAGCTATGATATATATACAAAAAATTGGATGTAACACTAGTACCCTACACACAAAGCTTCAGGACTAGGAGCTAAGGAATATGAACAATTTAAAAAGGGGGCCAAGTTGAACATGAGGAAGAGAGATTATAGGAATAATAGCCTTCAAGGGAGGCCTTGTGTTCTTCCTTTCTGATTTTCTGACAGTACTTAAAAATGCAAGCCACTTTTTCTGTATTGGGAAAAATCCCTTATCTTCCAAATTGCTACCGTAAAAGGAGGCATTAAAATGCATGAATATTTCTAGATACGTAGATAGGCTGCCTGGATGAAAGGGGAACATCAGATTCAGGCTGGCTGTGAAACCTGAGCCCTTTCATTGATAGAATTACCTACAATAGACTGGACACTGACCTCTGAGAGATTAAGTGATGAAAGCCCTAGGAGGGAACCCTAGCTCCCTGTGGGAGTGAAAAAGCTTATCTGTAGGGAAAAGCAGTTGAGCTCCTGGGGCTTGCTGAGAGAGAGAGAAAGAGGGAAAGACAGATAGACAGATAGAGCTGCTGTTCAGTCATGTCTAGCTCTTTGTGACCCCATTTGGAGGTTCTACTGGCAAAGATACTGGAGTGGTTTGCCATTTCCTTCTCCAGTTCATTTCACAGAAGAACTAAGGCAAACAGGGTTAAGTGACTTGCCCAGGGTCACACAGATAGTAAGTGTAAAAGGTCAGATTTGAACTCCTGACGATGAGTCTTTCTGACTCCAGGCCTGGCACGCTATCTACTTACTGCACCAGTTAACTTCCCCAGAGAGATAGATACAGAGAAGTAAAAGGTGCTTCAGCATAGGAGAGATAACTTCCTTTTGGGGCAATCAGGGAGAGTTTCATGAAGAAGGTGATATTTGAACTAGTAGGAATCAGAAAAGAAAACTAAGAAGAAAAGATATTTTAGGCACAGGGAATCAACAAAGCAGAAGGTCTATAGAAGGAAGGGCAAAAGATCTCATTTAATTGGAATTTAGGGTGTGTAGAGAGTGGGGGGAAATAAATTTGAAAAGGTAGCTTGGAGGCAAATTTTAGAAGACCTTAAATGCCCAACGAAAGGGTTTGGACTTCAGTCAAAAAATGAGACACAATTGAAGATGTTTGATGAGGGGACTGACAATCAGAATTGTGCTTTAGTTATATTAATCCAGATGGATTCGAGAGGGGACAGGCTGGAGGCAAGGAACATCAATTAGAAGGTGCTTTCAACAGTCCAGAAGAGAAGTAATAAGGGCCTTAACGGGCTGCGGCAAAAAGGATGAAGATGTAACTCTGGTGGTGGAACTGACAGCATGTAGCAACTGACTAGACGTCGGAGAAGGGAGAGAGGAGTCAAAGACGACATCAGGTTTGGAGCCTAGGTGACAAGTTAACAGTGATGCCCCTGACAGATGAAAGCTCAAGACAGACCATTAAGTTGAGTAAAAGCAGTCGCAGTGATTAAGTTTTCTTGGAAAGAGTGGAATTTCAAGGCTGTGTCTAGTAACATCGCACCACTGCCAACTAGTGACAACTATGCTGTACTGCAATCACAAGGTTCCCTTTGGAAATAACGAAACTCTAGATAACAGAACCAGAAGGTAGTACTTGCCAATTCACAGATTCTAAATGAATTCAGAGTTAGGAAAAAAGTTGCCTTGATAATTATCTACTTCAATTTCAAACACATTATCCTAATTATATATTTGACAGTTACATCACCTATATCAGCTGATCCCACATTGTGTTCTTCAATAACCATGAAATCTATAGCTCTCAATGTGGATTGGATGCTAGTCTGATAAAGCTTTTCTCAGTAAGAAATTCTTTCACTATGGTTTTCTATGGGAAGTGTCTACACATGCCTGCGAGTGAGAAGTGTAGCGCTGAAACTATGAATTTAGTTCTGTTTCAAGTGATTGCTATGTCCAGGGTCAAACAAGGCTGACTGTGCTGCTCAGACAGAATACTGATGGTTAATTTATTTATATCTGACTCCAATTCTTAGATGAAGTAGGAATTTCTCAAACTGGCATAAAACATTTATATGTAAAAGTCTAAGTTTAAAAGACCCTAGTTTTTCTTTTATGTAAAATAAAATAAAGACAGTTGTTCAAACAATCCAAGAAACCAAATATGTATTCCAAAGAAGACTCTATTAACGTCTTTGTAAACAATTATGTTTCATCAAAAATCCACTCCAAAATAATGGCATTTCAGAACATAATGATCTTTGTTCCCCTAAAATGCCACACTTAAAAAATCAAGGGCAATTCATCCAGTCACTTCGTGTCTCAATTTTTGCATCTGCAAAACAGAGTAACAATACCTGCCCCCAACTTATGTCATAGGTATATGAATGAGATAAAATACATGACATTGTCCATTCTTTAAGAAAAGATATTTGATGATGGCAAGATATTTATAATATTCCACTTCAATAAACATCTATTAAATGTTTTTGTTATATAAGGCACTAGTTTAGGTGCTGAAAGACACAAAGCTCATGTTTTTAATAATAACTGAAAATTACCATAGCACTCTAAGTTTCACAAAGCATTTTCCTGACAACTCTGTAAAACCTGCAGTGTAAGTATTGGTACCCCCATTTTGCAGAGGCTCAAAGGTTACACAATTGGTAACAAGAAGACCCAGGATGTGAGCGCAAGTTTCCCAAGTCCAAAATCAGCGTTCTAAATACTCAACCTCCCTAATGTTAATCAGGTCTGATCCCTGTCATGAAGGAGTCTACAATCTGGTTGATGTCTATCCTTCTTTTACAAAGAGGACCAAGGACATCACAGGGTGCTGTGCTGACTCTTACATGTGAGGTAGAATCCACAAAGTCCTCAGCCTCACTCTCTTCCAGAGTCATTAAATTCTGGAAGCAACACAAAAAGTCAAAATGACTGGCCATGGCCCAGACTGCAGTGGATGACCTTGGTGTCTTAGATAGCTGATCGAGCTCTATGTACTCCACGGTACCTGCTTCTGCCACATTCTTAGCCATGGGAATAAACTGTTCTCATCCACCCATTCCATCAGAGGAAATCTTCACATGCTTGGGGTAGACAACCCCCCTAACTCACCGATGGATTTGACATCCCTTGGTTACCAGAACCTGGTTTAGTCCATCTGCCAAGATCTACCAAGATGTGGCTGCTATGTATGTTACAGTTTTCTGAAGACACAGATGAAAGTTAAATTACAGGTGGACCCCCAAGGTGAATGAGCATCCCTGAAGGGGGCTTGGCAAGCCCTCCCACCAGAGGTGCTAGTGTTCTCTGAGCACCCCATACACCTCTACAATGTGGTAGGAATGATATTGATATAATGATAATATAATATAAATAACCTGCTTTGGAATAGAGAGATGAATATAATGCAAAATAAAATGTGCTAAGAACATTTGAGACATAAAAAAGGTACTATGGCATGTTCAGATAAGGAATGTTCATGTCTGGTGAGGGGGACCTTAATAAAAATTGTACCTAATTATTTTAATGCATGCAGATACTAAAATTATTAGTAGTAGTAAAGGAGCACACAATTGAACCATACTCAGTTCTTTCTGCATGTTCCAGAATGATGATTTTAGGACAGAAGAATTAAATGAAAAAATTTAGCCACTAGTGACCCAGATTCAATTTTATTCTATAGTATGTAAGTGAAGAAACATGGATAAATACAAAGCTTAATAACATTGCCAATCTGCCACACTAATCCCCTAAAAGCCCCCTAACATTATGATTATAAGGCATTTTCTTTTTTTGTTTAATATTTATTTTTTCCTCAATTACATGTAAAAGCAATTTTAATATTCATTTTAAAAACTTTGAGTTCCAAATTTTCTGTCTTCCTTTTCCCCTACCCCCTCACTGAAAAAGCAAGCAATTTGATATAGTTTATGTGAAACACATTTGCATATTAGTCATGTTGTGAAAGAAAACATAGACAAAAAAAACTCAAGAAAAATAGTTTTTAAAATGTGTCCGTTTTTATTCAGACACCATCAGTTCTCTCTGGGGATGCACAGCACTTTTCATCATGAGTCCTGCAGTTGTACTGGATCACTGTATTGCTGAGAATAGCTAAGTCACTCACAGTCGATCATCTTACAATATTGCTGTTACTTTGTACACAGCACATGTCACATTGCATCAGCTTCTGTAAGTCTTTCCAGGTTTTTTTGAGAGCACCCTGTTCATCATCTCTTATAGCACAGTAACATTCCATCACGATTCCACACCACAATTTGTTCAGTCATTCCCTAATTGAGGTGTATTGGCTTGATTTCCAATTCCTTGCCACCAGAAAAGAGCTATTATAAATATTTTTATACTTATAGGTCCTTTTCCTTTTTGTTTTTTATCTCTTTTTAGATACAAACCTAATAGTGGTATTGTTAAGTCAAAGGGTATGCATGTTTTTGTAGCCCTTCGGACAAAGTTCCAAATTGCTCTACAGAATGGTTGGATCAGCACACAGTTCCACCAACAATGAATTAATGTCTCATTTTTCCCACAACCCCTCAAATATTTGTCATTTTCCTTTTCTGTCCTAGTAGCCAAACTAATGGTGGTACCTCAGAATTGTTTTAATCTGTATTTCTCCAATCAATAGTGAGTTGGAGTAGTATTTTTTTCATGTGGCTATAGCTACCTTAGATTGCTTTATCTGAAAACTGTTCAATATCTTTTGATCATTTATCAATGGAAGCAGGGCTCTTATTTTTATAAATGTGACTCAGTTCTCCATATGTTTGAGAAATGAGGACTTTATCAGAGAAACTTGCTTCAGAATTTTTTTCAGTTATGATTGCTAATTGTATTTCTCTCCACCCTATTTCCCCCTCTGTTTATTCTACTCTCTCTCTCCTTTCAGCCTATCCCTCCTCAAAAGTGTTTTGCTTCTGACTACCTCCTCCCCCAATCGTCCTTCCCTTCTATTTTTCCTCTTTTTCTTATCCTCTTCCCCTGCTACTTTCCTGTAGGGTAAGACAGATTTCTATACCCAACTGAGTGTGTATGTGATTCCCTCTTCGAGCTATTTTTGATAAGAGTAAGGTTCACTCACTCACTCTCACCTCCCCCATCTTCCCCTTACTGTAAAAACTTTTCCTCTTTTATATGAGATGATTCACCCCATTCTATCTTTCCCTTTCCTTTTCTCCCAGTGCATTCCTCTCTCTCACTCCTTAATTTTACTTTTTTAGATATTATTCCTTCATATTCAACACACATGCCCTCTGTCTATAAATACTCCTGCTATCTGCCCTAATAATAAGAAAATTCTTATGAGTTACAAGTATTATCTTCCAATATAAGAATGTAAACAAAATAGCATGAAGTCTCTTAAGATTTCTCTTTCCTTTTTACCTCTTTATGCTTCTCTGGAGTCTTGTATTTGACAGTCAAATTTTCTATTTGGCTCTGGTCTTTTCATCGGAAATGCTTGAAAGGTTCTCATTGAACATCCATTTTTCCCCCTCCTGGATTTCACTCAGTTTTGCTGGATAAGTGATTCTTGGTTTTAATTCTAGCTCCTCTGACCTCCAGAATATCATATTTCAAGCCCTCAGATTCTTTAATGTAGAAGCTAATAAATCTTATGCTATCCTGACTGAGGTCCCATGATACTTGAATTGTTTCTTTCTGGCTGCTTGCAATATTTTCTTCTTGACATGGGAACTCTGGATTTTTTCTATAATATTCCTGGGAGTTTTCATTTTGGGATCTCTTTCAGGAGGTAATCAGTTGGTTCTTTCTATTTCTATTTTACCCTCTGGGTCTAGAATATCAGGAAAGTTTTCCTTGATAATCTCTTGAAACATGATGTTTAGAATCTTTTTTTTTTGTCATAGCTTTCAAGTAGTCCATTAATTTTTAAATTATCTCTCATAGATCTATTTTCCAGGTCAGTTATTTTTCCAATGAGATATTTCACATTGTCTTCTATTTTGTCATTCTTTTGGTTTGTTTTATTTTGTCTTGATTTCTCATAAACTCATTAGCTTCTATTTCTTCCATTCTAATTTTTTTAAAAATATTTTTCAGTGAACTTTTGTACTTCCTTTTTTCCATTTGGCCAATCTTACTTTTTAAGGAATTATTTTCTTCAGTGAATATTTGTGCCTTTTCTTTCCATTTGTCCAGTTCTACTTTTTATGGCATTCTTCTCCTTGTTGGTTTTTTGTACATCTTTCACCATTTGGCCTAGTCTGTTTTTTAAGGTGTTATTTTCATCAGTATTTTTATTGTCTCCTTTATCAAGCTGTTGACTCCTTTTTTCATGACTTTCTTGCATCACTCTCATTTCTCCTCCCAATTTTTCCTCCACTTCTTTTACTTCATTTTCAAAATCTTTTCTGAGCCTTTCCATAACAAGAGAACAGTTGATATTTTTCTTGGAGGCTTTGGATGTAGGAATTTTGACTTTGTTATCATGTTCCGAGTGTGAGATTTGATCTTCCTTGTCACTATAATAACTATTTATGGTCAGAATGTTTTTCTGTTGTTTGTTCATTTTTCCTGTCTCCTTCTTGACTTCTAATGCTTTGTTAAAGTAGGGGTCTGTTTCCAAGTTGAGGGGTGTACTCTCTCAAGTTTCAGGGGATTTTTTTCAGTTATTTTCAGAGATACTTCTAGGACCTGTAAGTTTTCAGTTCTTCCGGGGTGGTATGATCTAAGGAGAGGTATTTACTGCTCTCCTGGCCTATGCTCTGGTCTGTGAGCAACAACAAGCACTCATATCTGTCTCAGAACTGTGAGGAGGGTCCCTGCTCCATTGTAGCTCACAAACTCTGGTGTGCCAGCTCCTCCTTATCATGGGACTGAGGACTGTGACCCAGACCTGAGTATGGCAAAGCAGCACAGTCCTGTCCCCAGTGCCAGCAAAGAGACCCCTATAATCTCCTTCTGATCAGTTGTTTGACCCCCTTATTGTCTGTGGGCTGAGAGCTCTGGAAGCAGCAGCTGCTGCTGCTGATTCAAAGGCTCCCAAGGTCTGCTGAGGCCCAGTCTCTGCTGGTATAACCTGCACTAGACTGTGTTCCACTCTCACCCCTTTCCTGACTCAGACCTTTCCTGCCAGCCTTCTAAGTTATCATTGGCTAGAAAATTATTTCATTCCTTTTGTGGTTTCTACCACTCCAGGAATTGTTTTATGGCATTATTTAAAGGTGCTCAGAGGCATTATTTAAAGGTGCTTTAGAGAGGAACTCAGGTGAGTCGCTGCCTTTTCTCCACCATCTTGGCTCCACCTCCAGTATCTATATGGTCCAAGTTTCTCATCCCTATAAATGAAGTTGCTGGTTTAACACTCACAAATGCATGAGAGGAAGACAGTAAGTTTCTCAAGTCAATCTGATTTAAGAATGGATAAGGAAATTTTTGGTAGGAGAAAGTTGGGGCTGATCACATGACTCCTATACTCCTCATCAGGACTAGGCAGGTTATCCACCCCAGGTTCTAAACTATCCAATTTATGCCCTTATTGGCATATTTGGGGGCTAGTAAATAGCACTCCAATTCCATTTCACCTCTGAACACTGAGCAGTTTTTAAACAGGAATATTTACTTCACAAATATAGCAAGAACAAATGTTTTCCCCAGTGAGTCAGGGGCATGCTTTCCCCTCTTCAATATCATGGTTTCTGTGGGAATAGGCTCAAAACTGAGCTCAATTCCCATGTGGCATCAGCCCAACCAAAGTCATGTCCAGATGTAGCATGACTGGTACACACGCTGTGATGGCTTCAAAATCCAGCCTTCATTTCGACTCGTATATGCCTATGAAGTCCTCCAGCATCAAATGGAGATGAAAGAGACTTCTGAATGCCTGTCAAGCAAATCAGGGGTTAATCTCCAGCATCTTCCACTTGTAAAGAGATTGCTTGTATCAGCTGAGCAAGTTGATGGGGTCTATGCAGTCATGCCATCCTTTCATTCCTCACAAGCCAAACTCTGTCTCCTGTATTCTCTCCCTACTTGCTGGCTCAGAAAGTCCCTCTCTTTCTTTAATACAGAGCCCTGCACAAACTTCTTCATGAAACCTTTCCTGACCCACCACCTCCAACTGCAAGTGCCCTCCCTCCCAATCTACCTCATAGAGACTTCTTTTGTACATATTTGTATGTATTCTCTTTAATATTTATGCTGCATGTATTTTTATACTTGACTGCCCCCAGTAGAATGTAAGCTCATTGCAAGTAGGGATTGTTTCATTCTTGGTATTTGCACTCAAAGCCCTTATCATGATGTCTCACATCTAGCTGCTTCACTGATTGATGGTCAAAACTGAAAAAGGTGCCAACCCTGATAGGATAAGTAGCTGCTGTGCTCTGCAGACGCAGGGATTGGGGAGCAGCTCCAGAACATATGCTTCCCAGAATTCCCTTTTGAAGACAGCCTTGTAGTTTCTTGTTGGTTAATTTATCTGGTGGGTTAAGTAGCCTCAATCCACAGTCTCTGCTGTTTACAGTAGGTTGCAAGGAGCTACAATAAGGACACTCATATCTGAATTCTACAGCTCCTACTAATAGCTCAAGATAAATCAGAACAAAAACCACTTTGGTACCAAAGCCTTCTAACAGTAATGTCATCTGTCATTATGAGCAGCAACAAAAGATGAGAGTTAGAACTGAAAGAATGTCAAGAACACAGGAGTGGAAGTCAGGAAACCTGGGTTCAAATCCCGGGTCTCTCCCTTGTTATCTGTGTGACCAGAGGCAAGTCATTCTTAGGGCTTTGGTTCAATTAGGTGAAATTTGATTAAATCAGGGAAGAGGCTAAATTAGGTGACTTCTGAGGAGTTTTCCAGTTCTAAATTCTATGATCCCTTAGTCAGTGATCCTAGGCTTAAGTAATTTTGTAGCCATTGTCAATTTGGAATAGTCACGTAATCTACTTTTCTTTAGATGTTTTTTCAAGATGTATTTTAGGCTCTTGGCATGGGCAGACATGCTAATTTACAAGGCTGTGTGGAAAGGTCCAAAGCGTAGCTCCGTAGACTTTCACACACTGAGGCTATTGATGGCGAGCTTTTCCTCATTTTGCAATACTACATTTTGGCAACAATTTTAATCTTGATCTATGTTACACAGAAGATGCCATTATAAGGGCAATGAGAAAAGAAAAGAAAGTTGTGGTCTGCACAAATATTGAAGGCAGCAATAGGCCACATGTTAGGCAATTTAGAAAGTGGAACAATTTTTTTTCCTTTGATGCCAAGTATTAGAAACTTTGAAGGCTAATGTGACCTCAGGGACACAGTTACGAGAAAACACCTAATACCAGATGGTACATGGGTACCTCAAAAATCCTTATATATTTATGGATGACTAATTTTTGTAATTGATATTTAAAATTATATATTCCCCTTTGAAATCTGTACTTTGTACAAACAGTGACTACATGAATGTATTTGTTTATCCAAAAAATCTTTTTAAGGGGGCCAGTGTAGAACTCTGGAGTCAGGGGCTCTGGGTTCAAAACCACATGTGATTCTTATTAACTGTGTGACCTTAGGCAGGTCATCTTGGACTCAGTTTCCTCATCTGTAAAAGGAGAGATTTGAACCAGTTGGCCTCTAAAATCCTCTCTACCTCTTGGTCTGTGAACTATAATCTATTTTCTTGTTTATATAGCATGAACATCCTATCTATGTTCCTTAATTTTTAAATAGTGCTATGCTATTTTACTAGGCACCGACTGCACATGTCAAAGATGTAGACTCGCTTTCCAAAGAGCTTATAGTTGATGGAATGTAAATTATTACTATATGGCCATCTGAGTGAGAAAAAATGTCTAAGGATTTTTGTAATTTGATCTTGGTGCCAAATTCTCACTACTTCATTTCAGCTTATCTGAAAAATTTTTTCAAGCAAGGTTAATAAAAATCTGTTCCCCCTCCTATTCAATATTTCTCCTACTGCTAACTGGATCACTAATGATACATGTAATGGCTTGCCTTCCTCTATCAATATACAAATGGTAAAAAAAAAAATTATAAATAGAGTTCCACTCAGGCAGCTTCTCTATATTTCTCAAATGCTTTTTTGCCAGTACTTACCAACACTAAATTCACTCCTCAACAAGATTTTTAGTATCAAACAATCATCATGCAGGAGGGTTTCCAAAAGCAAGTTCCAATTACAACAGGGTTGGGATAAGAGCAGTTTCAATCGACCCTGGACTGCCATTTCTCCAGCTGATGGAATCCTTTCAAAATGCAAGATAAAGAAGGAATAATGTAGTTAATTTCTCTATGAAATTAATAGCCTTCAAATGCAGCTGTAATACTAACTTCTTAAATGTCAATTCCTTCCAGATCACTCTGAAAATGCTTTCATGCTTATTTACTTTCAAGTTTCTCAGAGAAGGAATTACATTTAATCTCAACTAGCTAAAAGAAAATGAACATTTGGTGGTCTGCCAAATTTATAACTGGTACAAAGTAACCTTACTGATAACTCAATGAACAATTTAAATTCTTGTTTTGTGAGGGAAAAATGTTTTGTGCATGAATATATTAAACTAATATATGATTGCTTCTTTCAACAGTAAGCATGTATTTATCTTGGTTTCTAATATTTCAGTGAATATCAATATTAATGAAAACACAAAAATAAAATAAACTTACTTTTGTCAAGTCAACAAGCATTTGTTAAGTGTCCACTATGGGACAGCAGCAATCCTAATTGTTCATTACATAGGATCATGACACTAACCACATATTCAGTACTGTAACCACTGCTAGTGCTCACTACTCTGCTTTCCTGGATCAGCTTAGTGATAAGTGAATGAACAGAGTCACCTGCTTGCACTGAGTTCAGATCTGGCTCTGCCATTTACTACCTGCATGACCCTGGGCAAGGCCAGTCTCTTTGGACCTCCATTTTCTCATTTGTAAGATAAGGGATTAGAAGACTTGTAGGGTTAGTTCCAGATCTATTCCTGTCATTAATAGGTTCAGAATCACAATCAAAGTGAATGGATTTCTTTGGTAGAGAATATGTACATACATTCTGGTTGAAGAAGCTCTGTAGTAATGCTGGTCATCAACTGTTCTGCAATTTATAATCTTAGAAAATTGCCTGGAGATTTGCAAGGTTCCATGACCCCCCCAAGGTATCACACAGCCAGGTGGGGATCAGAGATGGGATTTGAATCTATGTGTAACAGTAAGCTCCCTGATATACAAAGTGGGGCTGCTATCACAGGTTCTTAGATCTGCATTCATAAAAGGAAAGGCCACTTTTGAGGGGTTAACAATCACTTTAATCAAGCACATGTATCATTCCTTTAACCAAGTACATATATCATTCACCTAGTTAAAGGGAGTCAGCACCCTGAACTTCAAAGAAAATACAGAGAAATTAAAAATCGACAGACATGGCTTCCTCTGCCTGAATTCAACAGACAGTCCACGTGTCTGACCATAGTTACCAGAGAGGGAAGCATAAGCATACATAAGCAGCTTCCCAGTATCCTCATCTGGTACTCAAACTTTCTTACAAAAACTAAGCCCCAAAGTAAAACTTCACCCTCAGAGTATACACTTTTTAGAGCCAGAGGACCCTCTGACTCAGTGCCTCAATAGAAAAAAGAAAAGGTATTTGGGACCCTCCTAAAAATAACTCCCCTAATCAATCTTCCCACAATGGGCAAGTCCATCAATGAGTGGGAAAGATCTTCTCTAATCATATTATTCAATCAGAGGCACTTTCAGTAAAACAAAAACAGCAAAAAATCCTAATTGGATTGCCATCACACTATGTCAGGCCTTTATCCAATATAAGGTGTTTCTGCCTGTCACTGGAGACAACTAGTAACAGCAATTACATCCTACTACACTAACATTTTATAATTTGATAGAATGTTAAGCAGGAGGTAGGTAAGTAAAAGTGGTTCAATTTAACAAGCAATATTAAGCATTTCTTAAATGCAGGGCACTGCATCATACATGTGGGCCGTGTAACCTGATGAAATCTCTGAGCTTTCAAGGCAACTCTATCACATGGTAAGTTATGAAGTAGGTACAGATCTGCATTGGCAAAGAAAATTCTCAGAGTTCACTATACAAATGAAATCAAAGATCCAGACCAAAATCCAAATTATTTAACATAATTCACAATCTAGGTGTCATCCTTGAATCCCCCTCTCTTTAGTCCCTTCATATCCAATCTGTTGCCAAGGATTGTTGATTTTACCTTCATAACATTTCTCAAATATGTCTACTTCTCTCCTCTGACACAGGCGCCACCTTGGTACAGGCCCTTATCACTTCCCGTACACTAGCCTGGTCATTGTTCTCTGTGTCACAAGTCTCTCCCACTCCAGTCCGTCTTCCAGTTGGTTGTCAAGTGATCTTCCTAATGCACAAGTTGGATCATGCCATCCCACTCCCATTCTCTTCAGCCCAGCCTTCTAACTCCCTATCATCTTCAGGATCAAACATAAAATCCTCTGCCCTTCAAAGCTATTCAGAACCTCCTTCTCACTCTTTCTAGCCTTCTTTTACTGCCCCTCCCCAGCTTGTCCTGGGCCCCTGGATGTTCCTTGAACAAGACATTCCATCTCCGCATTCCAGACATCTTTACTAGGCCTCATTCATGCCTATAACGATCTCCCTCCTTATCTCCATCTCCTGGTTTACCTGGCTTCCTTTAAGCACCTTCTACAGGAATGCTATGTCGATCCCCCTTTATTCTAGTGCCTGCCTTCAGTTTATTATTTCAAATTTATTCTGTATGTAACTTGACTTTACATAAATGCTTTCATTAGACTGTGAGCTCCGTGAAAGTAAGAACTATCTTTTACCTTTTTTTTTTTTTACATCCACAGAGCTTGGCACATAGTAGGTGCTTAATAGATGTCTACTGACTGAATAGTATGGCCACTAAACTAAAATCTACAGAGCAATATATAGTACTTAATATGGAATCCATAAACTTAAAAAAATGGATGTTATTTCAATATAACTGGTTTCCTTTGTAACGCATTTTACATATTTTACTTTACTCATTTTAAAACTTTTCTGACAGATTTTACCAGATGGTCAGAAGGGTCCATGATTCAAAAAAGGTTAAAACCTCCTCCGTAGAGGTTTTACTTAAAAGGTACAAAGCAGAATTCAGTTCACAATACGAAATCCAAAGAAGAGGTTAGTAGTTAGTAGTAGCTTCAAATGTCTATATAAGAAATGTACGAAGTATAAGGCAACAAGCAATGTTTTAGAGCTCTTAGGCAAATTTCACCTCAAAGTTATCACTGAAAGTTAAGTGAGATGAAACCTATGCCTGGAATATGGCACTGGATAAGTGTACCTTGTATTTTAAAAAAGATAGGAAAAAGAGAGACACTATTGTATATTAAAAAAGGTTCAAGCCAAGCGCCAAATTGGGAAAGCATGGTAGAAATCCATGAGGGGAGGAGAATTGATTTTGTCATGCTTAGACAGAAAAAGGAAACAGACAATGAGTTCAGAAAACAGATCCTAAGCCTCACCCAGAGAAATGGTATTGTAGTGATGCAAGGCCTTTGTTTATCTAGATATCTACTATAGCTCTTTCTATCAAGTAGAGCCACTAATAATTTCTTTAACTTGCCTTACCAATCTTTCAAAAAGGAGAAAGAAGGGAAAAATTATATTCTGTATCTGATTCTCACCAACAGGTAGAAACTGTTGGTTGGAGTGGAAATGGTGGAAATGCTGGGGAAGTGATCACTTTCTGCTCTAGTCTGTGATAGCTTAGGAAAGTCATGCACAGTCTGATAGGTACCTTAGAATTAGAAAGAGCAGATTTCAAAGGATTTGAAGGAAGGATAGGTAAGATTTCCTGGCCTAAAATGGTATAGAGGACTTCAGCCCAGGAAGGTTGAAATAATAGGTGTAATGAGCTCTGAAAAATTTAGAGTTATATAAATATCAATTATATAAATGTCATCTAAACCCCAGACTAGGTAGGGCAGGAAACCAGGAAGGTTAAGGCACAGCTTAATCAGCTGGAGGTGTTCCAAATAACTTTCTCCTGCTATGACTAAATAAATCTTCTTCTGTTAACTGTTGAATGATCTGTAAGGGGCTCATTTTATTACATTATCAAACTTAAACTACTGGTGGACTGCCCTGAGTCTGGTCCAGCCTTTAACAGATTCTTACAGTAGAATGTAAGTAAGTCCTGGAGGGTTCTGCTCACCTGGAAAGGCTTGGAATGTGGACTCAGTGACAGATTATATAGGGCACCCCAAAAGACTTGGTGCAGGGTTAAGCTTTAATAATTTTAATTATTTTGGGATGCCCTGTACTTTTCTTGGCCAGGGACTAGCTTAGCTAAATTCACAGACTCATTGTCAGATGAGTCTGCAAGATAATGAATCCTTCTACTACAACAACTCTCAAAAATCATCTCCTATGGAGTGGAAGGGTTGCTGTCCCCTTCAGTGAAAGGAACATTTGCATCAATGAATCACAAGTCCTTGAAGTATTAAAATATTTCCTTTCATAGACCCCCTATTAATACTCTATTTGTACAACTTTTATGCACTTACCATGTTCTGTTCTGTATTGTAATTATTTGTGTGTCAGTCATTTCCAGCTACTAGATTTTAAGCTTCTCAAGGACAATAAATGTTCTATTTTTGTGCCTCTCCTCCGCCTCCCCCTTCTTCCCATTGTACCAGACAGTTTTCTGCACATAACAGCTACTTAATAAATGTTTGCTGGATTTGTTCATGATATGTTTGACTTGTAACTGATGGTAGTTAAGTTTAGGGGGGAAAGTAACCTTACTTCCAAATCTATCACTTTTAATTTTTTTGAAATGAATTTGGTCTATTTTGTACCCTACTGTGCTTGTCCTAATCATATAAACCCACATCTAGCAAAGTTTTTCAGTTCCTTATATAGCATTATTTACTACTGTTTCATGAATGGATGACTGAATGAATGAATGCAGCTTGTACCAACTCAGGATCTTCTGGGCTCCTGTGATAGCAACAAGTATATAGGTCAGGACTGGGACAAATCAAGGACGTTCAAAACTGTCTGGGAGGCACTAACATGGGCTGAGGTCTTTGAGACCCTCAAGTTCTCCCAGTTTAGTCTAGGTTTTGTGCGACTCCACTAGTCTGGCTCTAAGCGGAATTGAACCTGAACCCTGAGGGTTGTAACTTACAGACTATCCCAAACCCTAGGGTGAAACATGCGGGGAAGATAAGGAAGAGAGAAAATCTTCACTGCTCAGAATAGTCCTATCCCAAACCCTTGGAGACTGCTCTTGGGATCCTTGATACTGGTTCACAGTATGAGTAATTAGATACTACAAACAAAAAACTAACTTGTGGCATCCAGGATAAGTCCTGGTTTAAAAAACAATAGTTTTCTATTCCCTCCATATACAGGCTTAAAGATAGAATGTATATGTATGTACATATGTGTACATATATATGTATATGCATACATATACACAAGTATGTGTGTATATGTATATACATACGTGTGTATGTGTATATACATATATACATATAAATGCATGTGTATAAGTTTATATGTATATAAAGATGTCTTACACATTCATAGGATGGCAATGAATATTGTTCCCATATGGACTCTCACTGGGGTCCACCAACCTCCTCTTCTTTCCTCTATTCCCTTCTCTTCCAGCTTGGTCCCAGAACCTGCCCTGAACAGTCAGGTAGTAGGAAGAGCTGACATCACTGGAGTTACCTCCCCCGCTTCCAAGATATCAAAGCAGAAAGAATGCTACCACTGGGGTAGGGAAGCCCAATCCCTTGCTTGGGTTACTTGATAGGATCTGAATAAAATGGAAGTCAATGACTCCACTTTCTTTAGTGAGATGGAGGGCCACCAGGCTCATCATCATCTCTACCTTTATATTCTACAGTCCCCTAGCATTCCCATCTTAATGACTTAAGTAACCTAAGGACCTTTGGACCTTTCCATCTACCCTACTCTTGGAATTTCCAGGTTTTTCTCATTGCCTTTCCATCTAGCCTATAGCTGAGCTTTCCTTTATATGTTGTCTTCTCCAGGAAAAAGGGTGAGCTTCTTGACAACAGGGACTGTGTAGCCTTTTCTCTTTGTATGACCAAAACTTAGCATGAGTAAACATTTAATACATGCTTTTAAAAATTCATTCATTTCAACTTTTCTCTTTTCCATCCTTGGCACATGATCTTTGAACAGGAACACCAGCAACAGAATATTAAGGATATGTGATTTGTGGACTTGTGGACAGACAACTGAGTTGGAGTTAGGAGAGGTCTGGGTTCAAATTCTAACTCCAGCAATGATTAGTTGTGTGACTAAGCAATGGCACTTAAAGTCTCAGTTTACCCCTCTGTAAAATGAGGATAATACTACACACACGACCTAATGTAAAGGGTTGTGGGAAAGAAAATACACTGTAAACTTTAACACATCAAATGAACGTCATTACAGTGATAACTGGGAATAATAACACACACAGAACAGGTAGCAATAAATATTTTCTGCTGGACTGATGAAGTGGGATGTTATGTCCAATGAGTGAGATGGAAGATGTCTGGTTATAATAAAATACCTACTACGTATTTTTCTCTTTCTCTTGTTCACTAAGTAAGCATTTTTGGTTAGCCATGCAGATGCAAAATGATGAAGATTATTATAAAGAAATTTTTCCTAGCATTGTATTTAAAAACCTGGTTAAGAAAAAAGAGCTTATCACTGACCAGATGGGAAATCATTTGTTGTAATGTATACCAGCTTTTGGCTCTATGAGGCTAGCACAAATTTAAAAAAGTACAGTGGCATGACTCATTCAGAGGAAAAGTAATATATTACAAACATTCCTCAATAATTAAGCTAACAGCAATAAATGCATTGAGGAGTTTGTGTTGGACATATGGAGAAGCATATGTTCTCTCTCATCCTTCTAGCTGATGTAGCTGAGAACTTGAGATTATCTCTATGAAAAGAGATAAAAGGTGAACTATAATAAGCCTTGTATAAATGTACATGTTGAATTCCAGGATCAAAGAAAGAAGAGGATAAAATTTTATAAAAACAGCAAAATGCCTTTATAATGTTAGAATTAGGAGAAAGAATGAATTCTTCATAGGTTAAATGATATTAGACATTGCAGGCTCTGTAGTTTTTAAGATCCTAGGAGTATATTCTGACCTGTAGAATCTCCAAATTATTTGTGTAGTAATAAACAACATATATGACAATGAGATTCAACTGTAGCTATATTTCTTAATAAAGACACTAAATAAATATTTTGAAGTTACTACAAAATTTTAGAAGGATTCTCCTAAATCATCAGATTTATATTCTGTAGAGGCCATTTCCTTTCCACATGTAAGAATTTCAAATTTTCTAAGTGATTTTTATGGAATTTTTCTTCTTTGAAATGATTATACATTCTCCCTATGGAGTATAAATACTTCATATCTATTTTCTGAATGCCTATCCATCTTAATGAACTAACCAGATGTCTCACTGATGAGTCTATCAAAGAACCAATTACCTTTCATGTTCTAGTGATTATCAACCAATCCTTTTCATGGCTATCACAAACATCTCTCTTAAGCATGGTTGGTGCTATCTGTTGTGATTTCTAATGTGACAACTCAAAACTACTCACCTAGCTCAGCAATCAGTCAATAAATATTTATTAAGTTGGCACTATGTGCCAGATACTGTGCTAGGTGATAGTGATAAAAAGCTCAAAGTGAAATAGTCCCAGTTGTCAAGGAACTTATATTCTAGTAGGAAGTACTCTCAAATGGATCCATGATTTTATTAATTCAAGAGTTCCCTAAAATGATGAAGATGTAAACTCATCCATAAGAGAAACTGAAATATATTCCTTGTAATTTTCACCCATTGCTTCTAATCCTACCAATGGGACCAAGGTTAAAAAAAAGTTTAGTTTTGGATACATTGAGTTTAAGACCAATAATGTCAAAGGCTTCAGAAAGGGCTGAATATGAGAACTAAGAGAAAGCCATTAAATTGGACAATCGAGATGACTGGTAACTCTGGGAAGAGCTATTCCAGTCGAATAATGAGATCAGAAGTCATATCACCAAAGAGTTGACAAGACAATGAGGCTATAGGAAGTGGGGGCATCTACTGAAGTCTTCTCAAGGAGTTTAAGCACAAAAGGATAGAGAAGTATAGGGTGATAGTTAGAAAGAATGGATGAATCAAGGGAGGGTTTTGATGAAGGGAGAGATGTAAGTACACTTGTAAGGAGTATGGAAGCAGCCAGTAGACAAGGAGAAAAATGAATATGAAAATAAATGAAAGCGGAAGTGAGATAGAAGAGATAAAACAGGGGACAATGCTGGAAGAGACAGGATGGAGTAGGATCACATGCCTTGGCTGGGAAAATGACCGCTTTGTCATGCTATACAAGGATGAAGAAACTGACAGTGGCAGACAGCATCTGACTGACATGAGATGAGGAGGAGGGGAAAAGAAGGAGCTCTCTGCGAATGACCTCCTTTTCTTCATTGAAAGCAGAGAAGGTGGTGGGAGGGGAGCCATGGGAGGTTTGAGAAGGATGAAAAGGTTGAGAAAAACCCCTGTGATCTTTGGAATAGTGAGTCAAATAGGGAAATGTAAAAGAATTGCCTTGCTGTGAGGCTCCAGTTGAGATTACATAACATACATTTGCAGGGGACTTAGAAGTTTTATGATTTCATCCAGCTTTGTTCAGCATGATGTGAATCAGAGTGGAGGCAGTGGATGATGAGAGTAAAGGCTGAGGCTTAGCAGAGCAAGTTTCTTGATAGTGTAAGGAGATGAATAACCACAATTAAGGGGCATGACAAGAATGATGACCCATCAAAGGAGCTGAAGAAGAAGCAAGAAAAATAAGGAGGCAGACCAGTAGAATAGTACCAGAACACAGAAGAGAGTATCAAGGAAGAGAAGGTAGTCACCAATGTCAAAGGCAGCAGATCCATTAGGTAGTTAGTAAAAAAAAAAAAATTACCAAGCACTTACGAGCTGGCTGGTGTACTAAGTGCTAGGAAGACAAATACAAGCAAAACAGGACAGTCTTTGCCCTCAGGGAGATTGTACTTTGAGGGAAGACAATAGAGCTGAAAAGGGTGAGGTGAGGAAGAACATACAGTAGTACAGGAGCATAGTGCCTGTTCTGGGTCCTTGCCCAAAATGGAGGTTCTGGAAATAACTCACCAATGGGAGAAGAAGCTAACGGGAGTGGAGAAGGATGAAGACCAAAAAAGTCCATTAGAATTATCAGTTAAGAGGTCATTGGTAACTTTGGAGAGAATGTTTCCACTTGAATGATGAGGTCTACAGGATGGATTACCAAGGGTTGGGGAGTGAATGAGAGAGGAAGTGGAAGCAGTGAGTATATGCTACTTTTTCAAAAAGTCTGATTGATAAGGGAGAAGAGATGAAGGTTGAAAGGATGGTAGGTCTTATAGAGGTTTTTTTTAAGGATGGAAGGAGGGGCTTAGCCATGTCTGAAAGTAGCAAAGAAGGAACCAGTTGATAGGGAAGGATAGAAGATTCAAGGGACAGGAAGACTGACCAAGGATGAAATTTGCTAGAGAAGAGAACAGAGGGGATGGGGTGGACACATGTAAGTGACCTTAGCAAGGATAAGGGCCACCTCTTTATCTAATACAGAGGTAAAGAAGGAAAGAATATAAGTTTGGAAATAAAGAGAATGGGAGAAGAGGTAGTTCACATCAAATGGTCTCAATTTTTTCAGGAAGTAGGCAAGGTTCTCATGGGGGTGGTTGTGGTAGGAAAGAATAGATAAGGGGCATATAACATACATAGGTATTTAACATATCAATACATACCCTTTGGGAATATAAGATATATATTATATAATATATATAATATGTAATATATATAATCTCTCTATATAAGATATATCTATATGTATATATAGATTAGGGAGATGATCTCTCTCTATATAGAGATGATATAGATATATGATCTCCCTAATCTACTGATGTCATAACCCTATCAAAAAAAGTGAAGACATGAGCACGAGGTCATGACTGTTCTTGACAAAGTCATCCTGAATCTTAGTGACAGGTACGCCTTTTCTAATCCATCAATTTAATAATACATTCCAGAATTCTGCCAGAAATTGAAATTCACTGGCCTATAGATTTCAGGCTCTATCACATTCCCTTCTGAGAAAATATGCAGGACATTTTCTTTTCTACAGCACTGTGACCTCTCTCCTATTCTCCATGACTTCTCCAAGATAACCGATAGTAGTTTAGCAAACATGTCCATGAGGGCTTTTTTCTTCAATATTTTTAGTTATTTTACTCTTATTCTAAACTTGACAAACAAGAATATTTCCATGTACAAAGAACAAAAAATAATATTATATAGAATTTAGGTTTAAATATCCATGATATGTCATTATAGATGATCATTTCTATTACCTATGATATGGATTTAAAATATATAATACATATTAGCTTCTGTGTCTGTGCCTCCTGAATTTTCTTTTGTTCTCTTGCATACTGAGAAAAAAACTGTTTCATTTTCTTTCTCATTCATTTTCTTACTTTTCTTCGTATTTGTTTTATCACTATTACCAGCCTGTCTGACCTCTCCACTTTTCCTTCTCTTCCCCTCCCACTCAGGAAAAGAAATTCCTCCCTTGTAACACATACGTACAGTAAAACAAAATAAGTTCACACATTATCCATGGCTGAAAACGTATGTCTCATGCTATGCCACTCTAATTCATCACCTATCTGTCAAGAGGTGAGAGGCATGCTCTACCATTGATCTTCTGGACTCATTGTCAGCATTATTAATTAAATCTTTCAAAGTTATTTTCCTTTTAAATGCAAACTCTTCAAGTGCAAACGCTTCCCTTAGTTCTTTCCACTTTTCTCTGCATCATTTCATACAAGTTTTCCAAAGCTTCTTTGAATGTCTTTTTGATACTTTCTTATGTTCAGTAACATTGCGTTACTTTCTCCTACCATAATCTGCCCAATTGATGGGCACCCCTTACCTTCAAGGTCTTTACTACAAGAAGAAGTGCTACTATAAATGTTTTGATACATATGAGTCCCGATATCTTGGGGGTATTTGTCTACTAGGGTTATATGACTGAATCACAGAGTATCCACAGTTGACTGACATTTTTCAGGTGTAGTTTGAAATTGTCTTCCAGAATGGTTAGTTATGCCATTCTATCAACATCCATTAATGTGACTATCTTCCCATATTCCTTACAACAAGCTGCTTTCCTCTTTAATAATCATTTTTGTCAATCTGATGGGTATGAGATGGAACCTTAGAGTGACATCATTTTGCATTTCTCTTGTTATTAGTGACAGAGCATTTTTTAATACAGTTGATAGCTTGTTTTTCTTCTTTTGTGAATTGTCTATTCATATCTTTTGATCATTTATCTAATGTGGATGACTAATATATACTTGATTCAGTACCTTGTATATCTTAGTCAATATTTATCAGAGAAGCCTGCCACAAATAATTTTTCCAAGTTAATTTCCTATATTTTAAGTGTATATTTTTTTTGCGCAAAAGCTTTTCAATTTTATTTAGTTGAAATTGTCCATTTTATCACATATGATACTATTTGTCCCTTGTTAGGTCAAGAACTTTTCCTTTATGCATGGTTCTGATTAGTGCAAACAAAGAATCTTGTGAAGTGATAATATTCAATTCCCACTATATGAAATTGTAACTATATGGAAAATATGGCAATTGATTCCAGTCCAATAGAAATATGAAGTATAATGAGACTACACAATGGGATTCATTATTCACACTAATCAGGACCTTACTTTATCTCTTCCCTTCCTAGGACCTTACTGTATCTCCTCTCTTCTTCCTCTGAGTAGTACTACATGATGTGATCTTTTACATCTAGGTCATATATCATTTGCAGCTTACTGTGGTAGCATAAGATATTAGACTAAACTTGATTTCTGCCAGATTGATTTCCTTTATTTCACAGTAGTTTTTGTTGAATATTGAATCATTTGAATTTATTGGGTTTTATTTTAGTTTACTGAACATTTAACAACCATGTTAATTTGTTTTTGGATTTAATATGTTCCACTGATTAACTTTACTTCTTTTTAATCAGTATCAAAAACTTTGATGACTACTGCTTTGCAGTATAGTTTGAGTGCTCACACTAATAGGTTCCCTTCCTTCTGACTTTTTTCATTATTTCTCATGAGATTTTGATCTTTGATCCTATCGCAGAATCATTTACTGTTTTCTCCAGCTCTATAGAGTAAGCCTTTATACTTTGAATTGTATGGTAGTGAATAAGTAAATTAATATAGGTAATACTGTCATTTTTAGTACATTGGCACAGCCTAATCATGAACAGATAATAGATCTCCAATTATTTAAGATGATTTATTTTTGCCAAAAACTTATGGAAAATTGGCAATAGTTGTTCTTTGAATGCTTGATAGAATTCACTTATAAATCCATCTGTTACCAAATTGATTTTTCCTTAAAAGTTTTTTAATAACTTGCTCAATTTCTTTTTATGAGATTGGGTTATTATCTATTTCTTGTTGTGCTTATTGAGGCATTTTTGAGTTTTGTAAAAATTCATTCACTTAAATTATAAATTTTTGTATGCATACAAATAAGCAAAAATGTTTTTATTAAATTTTTATTTTTATTAAACTTCCCCATCTCCTCCCAGACAACCACCTTCATAATAGAAAATTGAAAAAGAAAAAGAGAAAGCAGAGAAAAAATTCAGCAAAAAACTGATTAACATAAAATAATCTGCCATCACACATAAGGTTCCACACCTGTGGATCCCCCTTTCCCTCGCCTCTGCAAAGTGGTGGGAGGAGGTATTTTCTTTTATCTCTTATTTGGGGTCATGCTTGTTCTTTGTAATTTGGAAACATTAATTTTAGATTGTTTTGTAGTTGTTTTTTTCCATTTACACTGTTGTCATTGTCTACATTGCTTGGAAAGATCTCCATAAACTGATGCAAACTATAAAGTAATTTCCCATTACATTCATGTACCATAATGTGTTTAACCATTCCTCAATCAACGGTCAAGTACAATATTTTTAGTTTTTTACTATTACAAAAAGTCCTGCTATAAACATTTATGGGGGTAGGGGGTGGGGTGGGCAGAGAAGGTTGCTCTACATAGCCTTTTTGTCAATAACTGGTAATTCCACTGTCTGACAAGGGAATCTGTGAGACTAAAGCTGTAGACATTTTAGTCACTTTATGTGCAGAATTCCAAATTGTGTTCCGGAATGGCTGTACTATTTTATAGCTCCATCCACAGCACATTATTGGTCCTGTCTTTCCAAGTCTCTTCCAATATTAACTATTCTGATCTTTTGGGAATCTTTGAAAATTTGCCGGATATGAAGTAAAACATCAGAGTTGTTTCTCATTTCTTTAACATGGTTTTATTGGATTCTTTTCTCATCTTTTGAGAACTGTCTGTTCATATCCTTTTACCATTTCTCCACTGAAGAATGGCTTTTGGTGTTTTATATTTCTGTAAGTTTTCTATATATCTTGGATACTAAATCCTTGCAAAGCACATCTGATACAAAGATTTTTCCCAGCCAATTACATCTTTCCTTATCTTGGATGAATTCATTTTATAAATGTAAAAGAGGAAAAACTTTTCTAATAATTTTGTTTTCTCTACATTTTTTTGAGAATTTTTTATATTGGTGATTTGATTTCACTCTTTTTTTGGTAACCAAAATAGGAAATCGTTTATTTTATTGATTTTAAAACACTTCATCTTTATTTAGTAATTCTATTTTTAAAATTTTGTCAGTCTCTTCTTTGATTTTCAGAATTTTTATTTTTGCGTGTAGCTGTGAGTTTTGGATGTGATGTTTTTAGTTGTTTTTAGCGATGATATGGCCAGTCACTATCCTATTCTTTGTCTTTTAGTAAGGAAAATGATATAAATGTTCCCAAATGCATGATTTTGACTGCATTTCAAAAGTTGTCTGTTATGTTGTCTCACTGTCATTATTTAATTTCATAAAATTATCTATTGTTTCTATGACTTCTTCTTTGACCTACCAATTCTTTAGGATTAAATTAGTTCCCGTATTAAGTCTACATTCTCTCTTCAAGTGTTTTTTTTATTAATTATAATTTTATTGTGTTGTAGTCAGCAAAGTATGTTCAACATTTCTGCTTGGCTGAATTTATTTATGAGGTTTTCATGCTACAGCATAGTCGTCTTTTGTGTACAAACCATGTTCAGATGAAACAGATGTCTCTTCTATTCTTACTCAGTAATTCCTAGAGTCATTAAATTTAACTTTTCTAAAATTCTATTCAGATCTTTAACTTGTCACTTAATTTTTTGTTAGGTATTTTTCAGTCCGAAAGGGGCATGTTGAGGTCCCCAGTTTTACTGTTTTCCAATCTTTGATATTTAATTATTTTTTCCTTATTAATAGTATTAATGCTAATAGCTGGCATATGCATATAGCTTTTTAAGTTTTACAAAGCACTTTACAAATATTATCTCACTTTATCCTCATTTACTTTGGGAGGCAGGTGATAGTACTAGTCTCATTTCACAAATATGAAAAGTGAAGTAAACACAAGTTAAGTGACTCGCTTGGGGTTGTAGAGCTAGCAAGTCTTTAAGGCTAGATTCAAATTTGGGTCTTTCAGATTCCAGGTCCTGTACCCCACCCACTGCACAACCTAGCTGCCTTTATGTATTTAGATGCTATGCTATTCCATGAAAGTGTATCAAGTATTGATATCTCATTGTTTATGCACATTTAGGTATAATATAATTTACCTATTTATCTCTTTTAACTATGGCAATTTTTATAGCTGTCTTCTCTGAGATTGTGACTGCTACTAGACTTCTTGAGTTCATCGGAAGCATAGTAACCTCTGATCTAGCCCCTCATTTTAACGTTAAATGTTTAAGTTCATAAGTGTTTCTTGTAACCAGTGAATTCTTAGAGTTGCTTTTCAATCCATTTCACTATCTTCTCCCTTTTAGGAGTGAATTCATCACACTCACATTCAGAACTATGATCATTCATTGTGTATTTCCCTCCATCATATCTTCTTAACTTATTTTTCTCTTTGGCCCCTCCCTCCTCCTTCCCCCCCACTCCCTCTTTACATAGAAGAAGGTGGTGAAAGAGAAGGAAGGTGATCAATACTAGCATTCTACAATAGAAGCAGAGTGCTTTTTCTACTCCATTGCCCCTCCTCCACTCACTTTTTCATTTCAAATACACCCCAGATGACTGGTTGTCTTTCTTTCCTTCTAATTACCCTTCACAATGAACCCTCTGAAAAGGAAGCTGGTTTTGCTTGTGACTCCTCGTTCCCCAACTTTACTATCTCTCTCCCCTTTTCCTATACCTATCTTTTCTTGTTAGATTAATATGATGTATTTCTATTTCAAACCTTTGGTGTGTGTGTTTGTGTGTGTGTGTGTGTGTGTGTGTGTGTGTGTGTGTGTGTGTGTGTGTTCAACCTTCCTTTCTTTGGTTCAGATAAGAATAAAATTCTTTTGACCTCATCACCCATATTTTATACTCTTCTTAGTGGACCCCAATTATGAGAAATTGTAAGTTCCAACCCTTTCCACCCTGTTTCTTCCCTAATGTATCCCTTAATTTCCTTGTTGGGGTGGCTAGGTGGTGCAGTGGTTAGAGTGCAGGACCTGGAGTAAGATTCATCTTCCTGAGTTCAGATCTGGCCTCAGATACTTACTTAGATGTGTGATCTTGAGCAAGTCACATAATTGTGTTTTATCTCAATTTCCTCATCTGTGGGCAAACCACTCCAGTATCTTTGTCAAGAAAATTCCGAATGGGATCACAAAGTCTCAAATATGAGAAAAATGAACATTTCCTCCTTCATTTTTCCTCTCTTAAGACCATCAAAACAGGACACAACAACCCCAAGTTCAGTGTTTGTCTAATTTAACTGCCTCTATGACTTGCAGATATCAGAATTCTGAAGAGACACTAGTCTCGTCTCTTTTCCGTCTACTAGGCTATACTATCCTGTCATCATTTTTTTAGTCTCTTCCAATAGCTCAAAGGAATTGAGCCCTTCATGGGTTTTGTTTGTTCCCAGTGTTTACATTTTAAAGTTTCTGCCTAAGACTGACCTTCATTAGGCATGTTGGAAAGCCCTCTCCCTTATTAAAGGCCCATTTTTCATGGACTCTTTGTCCCTTTAACTCGTTTTATATATTTTGTTCCTTTTAAATAGATAACCATATTTCAATCACAAGGCTCACCTTCCTCACTCTCAGTGATATCTGCTTCCTTGCATTTGGATCACTTTGTTATCACCGATAATTTGTGAATTTGCATATAACACTAAGGCCATGTACTTTACTGTTGGCCCTGCTTGAATAATGCTTTCGATGTATTACTGGTCCTTTACACTACTATTTTTCTTCTCTTAGACATGTTATTGTCTAAGATAAACACATGTATATGCATATACATGCATGCACACAATACATATGCTATATACATGCATACATACATATGTATGTACATACATACATGGAAAGGCAGCTTTCTCCTTTCCCTGCATTTTCAGTTTCAAATACTTCTGATGAAATTTGTAAGACTCCAAGCAAATATATTTTCATTATCTTGTCATCTTAAATTTAATTTCTTCACCCTCCAAACACCTGGTGGAAGGTAGGGAGTAATTTTTTGCTCTTCAGATCTGTTTTTTCCATTCTTGGAAAAAAAATATTTAATTCTCCTTGAAAACTTGGAGAAGAGAAGAATTCCTCCAGCCCTTTCATTTTCTCCTAAAGGAGAAAGGCCAACTTGTACTTCATGCATAGAGGGTTATTTTGCATTGGCAGAGACACAAACACTGTGTATTCTCTGCAGGTCACTGTAGAGTTCCCCTTGCCTCCCATATTTGCTGCAAAGAAGACCCTCAGGTCTGTCATTCTTGTTAGCAGATCTTGCTCCTAACTCTGTGGTGAACTGATATGGCAAAATGCCTACTTGCCACATGTGTTAGCTAGTTGTGCTGTAGGCAGTTCTGAATAAGGCTGAATTTATTTATTTTAGGCCTCCTACCTTTTCTGATGATAGGATTCTAACTTGCTCAGCTGTCTTTGATTGGTAATTAGCAGATTCCTACCAAACTGTAATGCCAACAGAAGCTTGCCTTTAGCTAACTCCTAGGCAAGTCTCAAGCAGAAATATAATTACCAGCAAGGCTTTATGAATGAAAATGAATGAATGACTATGCATTATTAAGTGCTTACTTTGTGCCAGGCACTGGACTAAAGAAAACTATTTACCTATGTCTCCTCTCCTCTCCCTCATATTATTCTTGGATATCAGAACAGTATCTATAAAAGTAATGCAAAGTAAAGAAAAATACAAGACACGAGATCATTTAACCTAGGGGACAGAAGGTACGATATGTGCCTTAATAATATATCTATATTTTAAATATATGAATCTTAGGATCTTGTTAAGAGTCACAGGGATGAAGTCAAGGATGCAGCTGTTCCTTGACTAAGGGCCCAGTCAGCATTTTGGAGTTCCTTGGTGTACAGGGTGCCTAACCACCCAAAAGCTTACAAAGCAGCCAGATGTGCAAGACTTTTCCAGGGACACACAAACACCATCGACACAGGAGAAAAGCAACCCTGGTAATGACGCCCCAGATGGTTCTGTCACAAGAAGGTTATCACCAACGAATCTTGCCTTCTCTTCTGTCAACATAATCAGTTTTACAAGCACAGCACAGGAGCCAATTTGGGAACCCCTGCCCAGAAATCTGGGCTACCTCTGCTTTTATATCATGTTTATAAACGGCCGTATGGAGTGGTGGAGGCTGATGCTTTCATTAAGTCTACTGGCTACAGCTAATGCCTTCCCGCGCCCACAGGTCAATTGCCCTGCCTCTTTGATTGCAGTGACAGTGAAGAGCCCACATCTATACATCTATAGATTATTACTACACAAATTGATCTTGATGACGAATGACATGCTATTATACTTTGTTGAAAAAGTGTCTGATATATTCTTTAAAATGTAGATACGTTTGCTTCAAAAAAAAGTTACCCTCTTTATAGATAGAAACTGCTCTTAAAGAAAGGACTGGTCTAGAGAATTAAGCTGCTTCAATTGCTACATTTTATGATAAATACATATCATATTCACATCATAAAAACATTATAGTGTGAAGAGCAGAATGTAATGTGACTTAGAAGGTCCAAAATGAGCTCAGCAAAGAAAGGTAGGCAAACACATAATTCCACTGATAGAAAAAATGGTGGGACTCTGAGGTGCTCTTGAATTTAGTTTACAACAGGAATAAGGTGCTAATTAGAAGCAGAGGAAAAAGTCCTATTCAGCAACCCCTATATCAGGCAAAAGATTTTAGAGCAGTATCTAAGGAGGAGAGTTAAAGTAAATAAGTTAGTTTAATGATACCTAAACCTCACTCAGGACATTCAAGTTCTCAGCATATGTATAACTGGGATTGGAAAATGTTTACTTAAAGTGAATCTAAATAAGCCAGGGACCAATATTTCATAGTAAAGAATGAAAAACAAAGGTTTGGCTAGGGCTCAATCTAAAAAAAAGTCTTCTTTTTGACAAAATTTAGGTTATAAATCACAACTATGTGATAATTTTTAGAATGAACACATAATAAACCAGCTCGATTTTTTTGGCCTAATTTTTCCAAATAAAGTTGTACAGTAATCACCATAGTGATGAGACAGTGATAATGAAAACGTGCCACCTCTTTCACTTTACATTTGACTTTTGCTGCACAATCATAGGGTCATTGTGGCAAAAATATTCTATAACCTCAGCAATTTTCTCAAGGACTTCCCTTAATCTTTTGATATTTAAACAATTTTCTTTTGAAGTACCTAGCAACAATCATAGATAATCAGAGACGGAACCAACAGCAAAGGCATTAACTAATGGGCCAGAATGGTCAGATGGCTTCTAGTAAATATGGGAGGGAAACTGGAGAGGAAACTAATTTTATAAGTGGTCAGCTCAGCAGGAAATAAGTTTGAGTTTTACTTCACTTCACTCTTCCAATCTTGTAGGGATGTAGCATGGCATTTGGAGAGAGAGCCAGCCTTGGGGTCAGGAAGACAGATTTCCAGTTCTGCCTTTGATACTGACTGTGTGTATAGCTGAACAAGTCATCTATCCTCTCAGTGATCCCAGGCAGTTTTCTGAAATTATAAATTACCCAAAAGTTGCTGATCTACATGAGTAGAGGGAATATTCTTATCTGGAGTTCCCTACAACCAGTGAAATAGAAGGTCTGCACCAAAACCAAATGCAAGCATAATTGTAGAGTTGGATACTGAATGCTTAAATAATGAGGACCCCCATTTGGGTTTCCCCTTCATACTTCACATATCAGATAGGTAGAGCAGGCTAAAACAATAACTCTCCAAACTCCAGATATGAGAGAATGAGTAAAAACGGCTTAGCAAAAAGAGATCAAATCTCAGGAGGTTGAAGAGCATGTTACTGAAGCGATAGGAAACAGAACAGGATAGACTGCCGTATTTGGAGTCTTCAGAGGTCCTCCTGTCACATTCTGCCTGAGAAACATGCTACCTGAGTGAAACTAAGCAGGTCATTAACCCCTCCAGCCTCAGTTTCCTTAACTGTAAAATGAGGAGGTTGTACCAGATTTCTAAATCTATGCATCAATGACATCATAGGTTATGTGATTAGTTCTGATTAATGTAAATACGGATTTTGTTGCGTACTTACGTTTATATTTTGAAACAAAGTGCCTTTGTTTACACTGTTCTCTACATTGCAGTCTTCCTCATTTCTTCCTCTTGATCTCTTATCCAAAACATAGATCTGACCACGTCATTCCCAGCTCAGTGAGGGCCAGGAGTTTTCTCTTCCCTCCAGGATTAAATAGGGTCTTCTTAGTTTGACATTTAAAGCTCTTCCTAATCTAGCTTCAGCCTACCTTTCAGGACTTATTCCACAAGATTCCCCTTTACACATCTACTATGAGCCAAACTGGCCTAGGTAGGGATTCCTGAAATCAATGTTCCATTTCCTGTTTTGGCAACTTTCCCTTGGCTGACTTGCAGAACTGGGATGCATTCCCTCCTCACTCCCTCCTTTTAGCATCCTTAGCTCCTTTCAGACCTCATCTCTGGTGCAAACTTTCCTGATCCCTTGAGTTGTCAACATTCTCTCTCTCCTCAAATAATAATTACTTTTCTTTGTATCCCCTCTAGTACACAGTGCAGTGAACATTGTAAGTACTTAATAAATGTTTGGTGAATGAATGTGAAATCAAAAAGCAGAAATACTCAGAATACATGTCTTGGTTAACTAAAAAGGAAATTCTGTGCCAGAAAACAGTTTTGGGGATGAACTTTTTGTTACCGAAGGAGAACTTTGTCATTGACTGGCACCTACTGTAGCTAAGGGGGCTGGGGAGAGAAAAGGGGTGGGTCCAGACCCTCATAGGCCAGGGCTAAGCAAATCAATTCTCCATATTAGACAGCTATCAGCCTAGAGGATATACTACTAGAGTCAGGAAGACCTAAGATATGGAAAGCTCTGAAGTTACTGGAGAATTGTCTAAAATGAATTAGATCCCTCTTTTCACTTCTGTTTTTTCATTATATCACAAAAGTACAAGATGACTCTGGGTTAATATTTGAGCCCTTGACCTTGGCTTCAAGCTAAATATATACTTTTTAAAAGACAGTACTTTCTACCTCAATACATTATAACAGCAATGGAAAGACTTCAGAGAAAACTTTGTACAGTGATTTTTACATCCATGGATACCAAAATCCTTTATAACATCAAAAGTCACGTTTAGACTTATTATATGACACTCACCTAAGGAAAGAAGGAGAAAAATGTTCTATGCAAGGAATCCAGTGTAGTGGTTGATTGAAAGGTGATTCTGAAGAATCTGATATAAGATCATCCGTGTCATTCTGAAATGCCCTGTTGAAACAGAAATGATTTTTTTAAGAAACTAAATTGTGAAATGTTGCATATTACATTTCAATAAAGCTATTTTTGGATTTAGCCATTTTTCAGAGCTAATTACTTAACAAAGAAACTGTTCTGGGTTACCACATGAAAAACACAAACTGTCTCCCTTGAGAATGTACTACACATGTCAAAGTGTGACTCAGAATATGGAAAGGCAGATCAGTGAGCCCAAGAAAAAAAGGCATGAAAGGAAGTTCAAGGCTTCTTGAGGACATTTACGTTCTTTTCATTTACAGAGAGTAACAGTACTTTTAAATATTGTTCAGTCATGTTCAACTCTTCATGATCCCAAGATAATGAAGCGGTTTGCCATTTCCTTTTCCAGCTCATTTTACGTATAGGGAAACCTGAGGCAACCAGGGTTAAATGATTTACCCAGGGCCAAACAGCTAGTAAGTGTCTGAGACCAGATTTGAACTGAGGAAGGGGAGTCTTCCTGATTTCAGACCTAATACTCTGACTAGTCCAACTTCTAAATGTTAGGAATCAATAAGGAAAAATCTATCAAATTGCTAACATGCATCAAGTACTGTACTGTGTTATTATTCCAAAATGATAGAAGGTAAATTTTATTGGTTACATAAAACTAAAACAAGATACATTAGCATTTGTTTCCATTTCCCATCCCCAAGGGAAAAAATTCTCTTCAATGTGGATAAAGCAAAATTACTTTTAAAAGCCTCATATGATAATAAATTTAGAGCTGGAAGGAAATAAGCATTTATTAAGTACTTGCTAAGTACAGTGGGGTAAGTGACCTCCATTTTACATATGAGGAAACTGAAGAAGAAGACAAAGGTTATATGACTTTCTCAGGGTCGCATTCTAGTAAATATCTGAGGACAGATTTGAATTTAGGTCTTCATAGACTCCAGGTTCAGCTTTCTATCCATTGTGCCACCTAGTTGTCTCTAGGAACTTTAGAGCAGACTTCTGAGACGATCTACATTGATCGTTTTATTTTACAGATGAAGAACTGAAGTTCTAAGAGGTTGGGATTACCCCTGAACCATACATCTATTAAGTATCTAATGGCATTAGAACCAAAGTCTTTCTGATAAGAAGTCCAGTGATCTCTACCTACTCCATCCTGTTGCTTCTCAGGGAATATGACTTGACTCCTACAAAATTAATCATCAATCAGTCAAGAAGCAATGAACATTTATTAAATGTTTACTACATGCCAAAGATCACTGCTAAGCACTGGTATTACAAAGAAATGCAAAAACACAATAACAGTCTCTGTCCTCAGGGAGCTTATATACTAGTGAGAAAAACAATATATAAATGTGAGGCTGTGTGTGGGGTGGGCTATGTGTTGCCCATATAGGTTAAGTATATCAGGTTTGTCTAGCTATGAATAGATACCTTTAAAGTTTCCTCTGCCTACCTTTCTCTAAGGAAGACTTTAATTCCTGCCAAGAAAGGAAGCAGATTGGTGCCAAAGGCTGGCCATTTTGTTTCCTCAGAGAAAGGGTCCTCAGAGATAGAATTATACTTATTTGACCTTCTAAGTATTGTTAGTATATGGGAAATAATGTTTAGGTTCAAGCTGCATTCCTGATTGGTATTCCTTAATGGCGAAAGCGTGCCCATACATCTAATGCCACATAGAGAATGGGAGGTAGGAAAGGGGAAGGCTGAAAGGACTGGGCAAGCCTATAGAAGGTGGCCTTGGATCCAAGCCTTGAATAAAAATATATATTTCAAGAAATAAATGTGAAGAGAAAGAGCATTCTGGGTATAAAGGACAGCCAGAATTCATCACCTAGTAGCTAGCCCATTGGTAATAAGCCTCTCTTTACGTAGTGGGGCTGACCCATCAGAACCATCTTGGAAGCCTTTGAGCATGGCACAACCTATCAAAGCTTAAGCTCTATGGCGACAGCCTTCAAAAATTCAGCATCATTTCCTCTTACACCAATCTAAGTACTACTTCAACTCATCTTGAAATACAATTACAATACTCCCTCCCCCTACCCCCTTCCTTGCTTTCATTGCACTTACCATCAAAGTCTTTGTGGTAAAGCCAGGTTCAACCAGATTACATTTCCCTTGTCTTTTCCTACTTCCCAGTGTGCCTCTCAGGTTCATTCTACTCCATTTATCCAATTATCTACCTTCCGCTTAATTTTTCCCAAGATGTAGTCTATGCCCAGAATACCCTTTCTTGCCATGGCTTTCTAAGTTAACTCTAAATGTTCAAGCAGCTCCTTAAAATCTGCACACAAAATAACTTCCCTGACTAATTGGAAGAAAAAAAAAAGAAATTTCCCTTGGCCATTTCTGACATAAATATGCAGTTCCCTTGATGATTCTCCTCCATCTGCCACTCAAAAAATATAGTCTTTCCCCTCTGCTTGCATTAAATTTTCTTCTTCTGTGTCTTTTGTTGAATGCTTATCCCACACTATGGACTCTCCTTTAAATTTAAGTTCTTGGAGAGCCAGGAGCACTTATTTAACCTGTATAATGCTAAGCGCAACTAAACATTTGAAGTCATTCTGACTGACTTTCTGATTGAAAGTGTCAGGAAAAATCTTTAAGAAAAGGAGGGGCAATTGCTATAATATGTTGCCTAATTACACCTTCATCTGTCAAGACTATAAGAAAAATGGAATAACTACTAATAATTGAATTTTTTTTAGTGCCAGAAATTCTCAGAGAATAAATTGCTGGCAATATACTTTTTGCCACAACATGTCTTCCAGATCCCTAAGTCACTTATTCCTCTGACAGTTATACAATAATACTGGTAATTGTAAGGTTGTTTTGGCTATAAGAAATTTTACGGCAGATGTTTATGGTCTCAGAGGGGGAGGGATCTGTATGAGCATTTAATTCCACAGCAAGATCCCAAATTAGTTTCATTATACTGGAGAGTATAACAGGGTGAGAATTGATCCACAAGCCTCAATGGAGGAATGAAATGATGAGATAGCTACAAGATATATTCTAATGATGTTTGGTTGTAGGGTTAGAAAGAGGGGGTGCTATAAATAATTCAGAGAAGAAGATAAAATATAATTGCATGAGCTGTAACATGTTTTCCCCGTGAAATGCAATAGCATTTCTATATGGGGAAGTAATTACTCCTTTTAAAAAATAATTAAATGGACTATAGGTTGCACAAAATGATTATTAAATTTTCAAGCCTTCAAAATACAGCAACATCTGAAATCAAACTCAAACCACAGAATATCTTGCATATGGATTCAGTCAGCCTTGGCCAAACTGACTCCTACAAAATTAATCATCAATCAGTCAAGAAGCAATGAGCATTTATTAAGTGTTTACTAGGTGCCAAAGATCACTGCTAAGCACTGGTATTACAAAGAAATGCAAAAACACAATAACAGTTTGCTTTCCTCACACCTCCTTTTACACATCTTTTTCCACCTTCCTGCACTGACGATTCTCATGTTGCCTTCTGCCCCCTAAATCAGCCTTGTCCTTCCTGAGCTGTGGCCTAAAATCCAGAGTTAACCCTTTCATCTGTTAGCATATTGATGAATTTAACTAGTAGTAGAAAGGTGCCAATGACCTGATAGTAAGCCTAACGTGTTAACAAAGTAATAAACTACCTTTGTATGTCTCAGGATATCTACTGCAGTATTAAACACACTTTATATGATTGTTTAACCCATCCTCCAGGGTATTTACATTTTAAAAGGGGCTATTTGTTACCACCTCCTCTTCCTCCAGTTAATCACTAATGGAATTTCAGCAGTGGGGAGAGAGGTATCTTTTGTTAGGGAGAGCCTATTTCGTGGTCCTCAGTCACCACAGATGGGCCATAGCCTAATCTTGTAAATGTCCAGCGCTTTATGGATATAGAGTTTCAGTATCATAATTAGAATCAAGAAGTATCGACAGTTAAGATCTGCAGACAGTTTAAACCTTGTGTGATTCTAAATACCCTTTTCTCTCCCCTTTTCTTTTCCACCCCCTCCACACTATCACTATAGAAACAGAAGGGTTGATAGGACTATGGGATGTTTTGTATTTTATTAATTTCATGAGTTGCCATTAACCTAAAAAATTGTCCAATGACAGTGCTCCATGTCAAGCTTCTTAAGATTAGACTCTCCATGTTAAGTTAATCCTCTTTCCCTAGCACCCTAATAGAAGCCCTCTCAGGGATCATGCTCAGATTTGCCTTTACTGGTTCATGTCAACCCGACATGTGTTGGCTTAATATTTAGGCCTGTTGGGGATGATCTAATCATGAGAGTGACTCAGGTCTGAAGGATGTAGGTCCTCTGTCATTTTAAAATGGCAAAGCAATACCCTTCCTGGCTACTGAGTGGAAAGAGCCTTTTAAACAGAAGAAACTATCTTTGTTCTTGCTTCAAGATTATCCTATCTGGCAAGTAATGCTCTTTATCACCAAACTCCTCATTAGAGCTGGGGCAGGGGTAGAAGGGGAAGGGTCCTCTTTCTGCTTTCTGCTTGTCTTCCTGAGAAGGTAAGTGACTATTGTTCTCTCTAGGCTTGGAGGCATTTGAAAAGTCTCAAGGTCCAATATCCAGTGAGGGGAACTGACCAGCAGTAAGGGAAGAAGACAACCACTAAGGAAAGGAGAAGGCCAAGCCACTGGTTTGACTTGCCAAAAGACATGGACTTGGAAAGAGACAGTGCCTACTCAGAAGTCTCGAAAATGTTTAGATGAGATTTAAGTATCAGCCTAGCAGGCTGTAACACCACATAACATTCTATCACTGTCTCTATTGTACTGGCCATCCCTCATGCCTATAGCGTACTCCCTCACTACATTTACCTCAGGGAGCTTCTCTTTGCTTTGAGGATGCAACTTAAATAAGCATTTCTGCATTGTCCTTCTTGATCCACTAGTCAATGTTTCTCTAAGTTCCTGATGTATAATTTCTTATAATGAATGATATTTTATTACATTCATATTCACAATAGATGATTACATACTTTGCTTCCAGTTTTTCTACCATAAAAGGTGCTTCTAGGAATACTTAGGCACAATATCTATCTATCTATCTATCTACACATTTTTCTTTCACATCTTTGAGACTGTATGAACTACAGTGTTTAAGCTCAGGCTTTTCTCACATAATTACAATTGCTGCCCAGAACAGAATAGAGCAGTTCACAGCACTAATAATGGTACATCAGTGTTTATGTCTTCCCATAATCCCTTCAATAATTACAATGAACAACATTTATCATCCATGCTATCTGGTGAAACCTTTAAATGTAGCAGAGTTTAGTGTTCCGAGTTGGCCTCAGAGTCAGGGAGAGCTAAATTCAAATTCTGATTTTGATATATGTTAACTATGAGCCCCTGGGCCACTTAATCTCTCAGGGGCCCAAGCAATACTCTAAGACTACAAATTGCAAAGGAGGAGTCAATCTGCATTGTTAGAAGAAATTCTTCTTCCACAGCTACTTACACCAAAGAAATAAGAAGTCTGATTAAAAAGTCAAACCTCAATGTTTTTGCATTTCAACCATTTTAAGTAGTTTGGCAATATTTTGTATAATTCTTGACAATTTATATTTCTTCTCTTGAAAAATTTTCTTCATATTCTTTGATCAGTAAATAATTCACAATTTGATACATTTATGTCAGTCCCTATTATCTTGGATATTAGCGATACATAAGACAAATATTTTTGTTCCAAATGAGTTTTCCTGTAGCTGTATAAGCAAAGGAGTTTTTCATTTTAGGCAATCAAAACTGTCTATAGTATCTTTAATGACCACACCTATTCCTTGTTTCATTAAGACTTCTCCCCTAGCCATATTTGTGAAATTAACCTCCCTCCAACTCTAATTTTTTAAAAATGATATGACCTTTTGTATTTGGTGGCATATCCATTTGGAAATTATTGTGATATATGATGTAAACTGCTTCCCAGTTTCCTAATAGTTTTTGTTGAATAAAGGGCCCTCCATGAGTAAAAGTTCTTTAGTTTATTGAATTATGAGGCACTGCATTCAACTGCTTCTGAATTTTGCTTCTTTAGTTCTACTAACATACTTCTCTATTTTTCAAAACAGTACCAGATAATTTTGATGGCTATTGATTTGTGATAAAGATGGAGTTCTAGTAGTTTCCTCTTCCTCTCATCCCCTATTTCTTTTTCTCCATCATTTCCCTTGAGATTTTAGACTTTTTGTTTCTCCAAATGAATTTAGTTTTTATTTGGACAATTTCTCTAAAGTAAAATTGTGGCAGTTTGGTATAGCATTAAACATGTAAATGAATTTAGGCAGGATCATTTTTATTACACTGCAGTGCCCAATCATTAATAATCTATATCTCAAGGACATATTTCAAGAAAGAGTGTTTTGCAATTTCCATATCTCTGTAGGTTAACATACACTCACTTTTTTTCCATTTTGTAATCATTTTCAATGGCATTTCTCTTTGTATATTTACTGGATTTTGTTACCTACAAAATGACTAATGATTTCTGTGAATTGATTTTGTATATTGTTAGTTTAACTAATATTTTACTTTATACTAGCTGTGTGACCCTGGGTAAGTCACTTAACCCTGTTTGTCTCAATTGCTCATCTGTAAAATGAGCTAGATAAGGAAATGGCAAAGCACTCTAGTATCTTTGTCAAGAAAACCCCAGATGGGGCTGTAAAGAGTTAGACAGGACTCGAAAGAAAATCAACAAAAACTTTAACTGAAGCAACTACAGCAACAAAAACTTTAACTAACTTTAACTAAAGTTTAATTTTCTAATTGTTTTTCAGGGCAGAGCCAAGAGAGTGGAGTAAAAGCAGGAACTTGCTTGAACTTTCCCCCAAGCCCTTCCAAATATCTGTAAAAAGTGACTATAAGCAAATTCTAGAGCAGCAGAACCCACAAAATGACAGAGTAAGACAAATTTCCAGCCCAAGACAACCAGAAAGGTCAACAGGAAAGGTCTATTGCAGGGGCTAGGACAGCAGCACAGCTCTACACTGGCCACAACATTGGATCCCCCAGCAAACATGGAGCAGGACTCAGGGACAGAATCACTGGCAGTTGTGGTGGTTTTCAGATTTCTCAACCCACAAACACAAGGGACATCTTAGAAGGTCAGTAGGAAAGGTCTGTTGAACCTGGGTGAGAGAGGAGCCTCATCTAGTCCCAACCCCAGGGAGGTCAGCAGCAGCAGCAGTGGCTGGTTCCGGAGCTCTTGGCCCGCAGTTGGTGGGGGGATTGAGTAGCTAATCAGAGGGGGATTACAGGGATCACTTTGCATGAACTGAGGCAGAATTCTCTTGCTTTGCCCTGCTTCGATCTGGGTCATAGTCCTAGGTGGCAGTCCTGGGGTGAGGAGGAGCATTGGCATGGTGGAGCTTGTGGCTGTAGAGAGGAGTAAACACCTCTCCTTTGATCAAACCACTTTGAAAGAAGTGAAAATTTACAGACACTGAGAAGTATCTTTGAAAACAGCTATACGAAACCCCTAAAGCTTGGGGACAGTACACCCTCCACATTAGAAGCAGAGTCCTAACTTAAAAAAGAATTAAAAAGTCCAATAATTGAAAGGAAAAAATGAGCAAGCACCATAAAAAGACTCATACTATAAAATCTTATCTTGGTGGCAAAGAAGATCAAAACATATAACCAGCAGAAGACAACAAAGTCAAGGTTCCTGTATCAAAAGCCTCCAAGAAATATGAATTGACCTCAGGCCATAGAAGAACTCAAAATGGATTTTCAAAATCAATTAAGAGAAGTAGAGGAAAAACTGGGAAGAGAAATCAGAATAATGAAAGAAAATCTTGAAAAATAAATCAACTGCTTGTTAAAGCAGACCCCCAAAATACTGAAGAAAATAGTAACTTAAAAAATGGAGTAACCCAAATGGCAAAAGAGATCCAAAAAGCCAATGTGGAGAAGAATGTCTTAAAAAGCAGAATTCGCCAAATGGAAAAGAAGGTCCAAAAGCTCACTGAAGAAAATAATTCCTTAAAAATTAGAATGAAGGAAATAGAAGCTAATGATTCTATGAGAAATCTAAAAATTATAAAACAGAATCAAAAGAATGAAAAAAAATAGAAGACAATGTGAAATATCTCATTGGAAAAAACCACTGACCTAGAAAATTGATCCAGGAGACAAAATTTAAAAATTACTGAACTACCTGAAAGCTATGATCAAATAAAGAGTCTAAACATCATCTTTCAAGAAATTATCAAGGAAAATTTTCCTGATATTCTAGAACCAGAGGGGAAAATAGAAATTGAAAGAATTCCCTGATCACCACCTGAAAGAGATCCCAAAAGGAAAACTCCTAGGAATATTGTGGCCAAATTTGAAAGTTCCCAGGACAAGGAGAAAATATTGCAAGCAAACAGAAAGAAAGAATTCAAGTACTATGGAAACACAATCAGGGTAACACAAGATTTAGCAGCTTTTACATTAAGGAATTGGAGGGCTTGGAATATATTCTGGAGGTCAAAGGAGTTAGGATTAAAACCAAGAATCACCTAACCAGTAAAACTGAGCATAATCCCTCAGGGGAAAAATTGTACATTCAATGAAATAGAGGACTTTCAAGTATCCTTGACTGGAGCTGAATAGAAAACTTGACTTTCAAATATAAGACTCAAGAGAAGCATGAAAAAGTAAACAGGAAAAAAAAATCATAAAGGACTTATCAAAGTTGAACTGTTTCTATTAGCTTTCTTTGTATTAGGGTAATTGGAAGGAATCTCTCTCTCTCTCTCTCTCTCTCTCTTTCCCTCTCTTTTTCTCTCTCTAGACACATGAATATGAAAGGATGACATCTAAAGAGTACAATTAAGGCATGAGAGAGAGAGGAATATACCGGGAGGAGAAAGGAGAGGTAAAATGGGATAAATTATCTCACATAAAAGAGACAAGAAAAAGGGGAAGAGGGAGAGGTGAGATGGAATGAGTGAACCTTACTCCCATAAGATTTGGCTTAAGGAAAGAATAACATACACACTCAATTGAGTATGGAAATCAATCTTACCTTACAGGAAAGTAGAAGGGGAAGAAAAAGGGGGGTATGACAGAAGGGAGGGCAGATTGGGGGAAGGTATAGCCAGAAGGAAACACATTTCAGGAGGGACAGGGTCAAAGGAGAGAATAGAATAAATGGGGAGAGGCACAGGATGGAGGGAAATATAGTTAGTCTTTTACAACTGACTATTATGGAAGTGTTTTGCATAACTACACATGTATAACCTATATCAAATTCTTGTCTTCTCAGGGAGGGTGAGTAGAGAGGGAAGAAGGAAGAGAATCTGGAACTCAAAGTTTTAAAAACAAATGTTAGAAATTGTTTTTAAATGCAAATGGGAAATAAAACACATAGACTAGGAAATAAAACACATAGACAATGGGGTATAGAAATCTATCTTGCCCTATAGGAAAATAAAGGAGAAGGGGATAAAAGAGGGGGTGACAGAAGGGAGGGCAGACTGGGGGAAGGGATAATCAGAATGCATGCTATCTTGGAGTGGGGGGAGGGGAGAGATGAGCAAAAAATTTGGAAATTAAAATCTTGTGGAAGTGAATGTTGAAAACTAAAAATAAATGTATAACACTGAAAAAAATTTTCATTGAATTTATGAAATTATCTAAATAAACTATCATATTGGTTACAAAGATAATATTGACCATTTCCTTGGCTATGTTTATTTCAATTTCTATCTCATATTTAATATGGTTCGCACCAATAACACAAAATCAAATAATAATGAATAAAGTGCTTTACTCCTGATCTGCTTAAGAAAGTTTCTACATAGAGCCTTAGTTTTAGATAGATTAGCTCATATTTAGGAAAAATCCTTCTATTCATATGCTTTTTGATGCTTTTAAAAAATGAATTGACTTTTTTATGTATCTCTTGATATTAATTTAGCATCAAGTTCTTCATTATCTAGGTTCTTAGTATGATTCATTGTGTTTGTTGCTTTATTAATGTTGAAAACATCCTTTCGTTCCTGGAATAAATCCAACATGTTCATGGTGAATGATTCTTAGAAAATGTTATTGTAGCTTCCTTCCTTTCTAATATTTCTGCATAAGTATTCATTAATGGAAACAGCCTGGTACAATGGAAAAAGACCTAGATTTGGAGTCGGATGACTTGCTTCGAACCCCACTGATGGTTACGACCTGTGTGATCTTCAGCAAGTGTCACTTAAGCTCTCACTAAGATGAGGGGCTTTGCCTCAAAGAAACTTCCAGCTCTACCTTAGGTAGCAGGATCATATTTGTCTCATAAAAGGAACCTGTTAAGTGGCTTCCTTTTCAGTTTTATATGGTTTTGCTTATCTATTATTTGCAAATGGGTATGTAGCACAGGGTTTAATTACTTACTAAATTTTTTACAGAATCCACTTATAAATCATCAGGGCCTAGGTTTTTTTTTTTTCCACTACAAGTCTATTGCTGACTCAGCATCTCTTTCTGAGATAAGGTTGCTTAAATTATCTATCGCTTTGTTATCTGAGTATTTTGGATTTAAAAAGCACTTATCTAACTTATTTACATTTTTACTTTTTTTAGAGGGGGCACATAATTGAGTTTAGTGGTTTCTAATAATTTCTTATATCTTTATTTCTCCATTTGTTATTAAATTTCCCTTCAAATTTTTATTTTGCTTTGTTTTCCTTTTCTTTTATCCAATTAGCTATTTTGCATATTTTATTGCTGAATATTTATAACCAACTCAATTAATCAATTATATCATCTTTTAAAAGTTACATTTAAATTTTCAAGATCACTATTTTTGTGTTAATTTGTGATTTATTAAATGTATAACTTTCTGGGCTTTCTTATTGTATTCTACTTGTATTAGTCTTCTCTTTTGTTGATATAAGAGGTTAGTAATAAAAAATTTCCCCTTAGGATTGCTTTAGCTTCCTCCCATAAATTTTAGTAGGTTTTCTTTTAATGATTAAGATTATACCTGATAATGCCCAAATCTGAATCCTTTGTTCACAATTCCCTTACTTGATTAGTAATTTTATTGTGATATGATCTAAAAGGATATATTCAATATTTATATAGTTAGGCATTTGTTTATAAGTTTTTTTATGCTCTAGCATATAGTCAATTTTTGTAATGGTGCCATATAATGCTAAAAAACATGAGTACTTCTTTTTAATTCCCATTTTACAATCACCAAAGACCTATCTTATCTGCTTTTTCTCAGTTTCTGCTGAGATCCTCAGCTATTTTTTATTTTTATATTAGATGCATCCAAGTCTGAAGGAAGAATGAAGCACTCAACAATTATTATTTTGCTAGACCTTCCCACAGTTTTCTTACCTTTTCTATTAAGCAACTTGAATTACCATTCAAAGTTCAGGTATTTAACAATGCTAGTGTTTTATTATCTATGGTGTCTTTAAATATAATGTAGTTCCCTGCTTATTTCTCTTAAGCATGTTGATTTTTACTGTTGCCTTATCTGAGATCATGATTGCCACTCGTGCTTCCAGGCATTTAGCTGAGAGACACTAAATCTACTCCAGCTCCTCAAAATAACTCTAGAAATCTTCAAGTATTCTTTTTGGGAAAAAAATGGGGGGGAGGGGAGCAGGTTGCTTTCTGATTTATCTTTTATCCATTTTATGGATGTTTGTGTCATTCATAATCACAGTTACGTTTGTTTTTCTCTATTGTAGCTTCTTATTTTCCCACTAACTTATGAGGGAAAAAAGGAAGTGGGGGAAAAAGTTAGCACTTGAAAGAATCCGATACCAACTCTCTACTCTCCTCTTGTTGTCCCAGCCCAGACTTAAGTCATTTGGTCTTATACTTTTTCTTTTTATAATCAGTACAACAGACTTATAGTTTATTTTGCCCGTGGATATCACCTCTCTAGTTTCACCCTTCCTCCCACATTCAACTCTTCTCAGCCCAGGTCTGCTTTGTTTGTTTTGAACCTTACTTTGCCAAAGTCTGGTAAACATGAATTTTATGACCATCCTCACTATATACTCCCTCTTTTAATGATATGCTGTGGCATGCCAATTATGAGAAAGAATAAAATAATAAAAATCTCCATTTCTTTAGCCCTTATTTCTTCCCTCCCACCTCCACCCTTCCCCCTCTCTAGTTGAACCCTTGATTTGGGTACAGTGCCTTGGTACATGGTCTCTTCCTATATGCTTGAATTATTTTTTCTTTTATTTCTGGATTCTAGAGCTTGGCAAGCACATTTATGGTTATTTTAAGCATCTTTGATGGGAAGTAGTAGTATCTATTATCACTATGACCTCTAGCTCCTATTCTTCTGATAACTCTTCTACAATTTCTTGAAATATTGGACTTGTTGGTGGCGTGTGTGTGCGTGTGCGTGTGCATGAGAGAGAAAGAGAGAAAGAAACAGAGAGAGACACAGAAACAGAGATTACGCTTTTCAGGGAATCCAAAAATTTTTTCATTATTTCTCCGGAACCCTGTATTCCAGGTTAGCTACTTTTGATAATGGATATCACATCTGTTTTTCCTTTTATCATGTTTTTCCTACTATCATTTTACAGTATTTAGTCAATACCTAACTTGCTGGGCTTTTGTGTGATGATTATTTCATCCATTTGTTGCTGCTTCCAAATTTGCCTTGACTTTGAAGTTGCTAGAGCCACTGCCATCTACAGTCCTCAGTGCAGAGCACTTGATTTGGGAGGGTTAAATTAAAAATTAAATTTAAAAATTAAAGCCAAGAAGAGAGAGAAAGGAGCCATAAGACTTCAAACACGGATTGGAAAATGGAAGTAGAGGTGAGTAGACCAGCAGAACAAGGAGATGATAGTATACACCTGTTTTCTGAGTGGGGAGGATCACAGACATAACCAGAGATGTAACTTTAACATCTATTTTGTAGCAACATTAAATACAGAGGTATATGATCACTGAATGTTCACATAACATCATGAAACATGTCCTACAAAAAGAACAAAACAGAATTCTATGGCAAAATTCTCCAGGTAGTCATGTTGGCAGATGATGTTATACTGAGTACATAAAGCTCTGGAACACTATAGGGCCATGAAAACCATAGTTGCTCAAGAGATGGCCTGTATGTTCACCCTGAAAGAAACAAATAGATTAACAATGCATATTTCCAGGATTAGGAGTAAGAATTGACCTGGCAAAGTACATCAATAAATGCACTTTAAATGAACACTAAGAAAGGACAATTAGGGGCCAGAAATTAAAAGAACTTAAACGGTCAGGCTGAATCACAAATGGAAAGTTGTGTAGCGATTTTAATGATGCCTAACTGTCCCCTACCACAAAAGTCCACATTTTTTTGCCTCTAAGTGAAAGGCAATGTGTTATATTAGATAAAAGCTGGTCTGAGTCAGGAGGACCTAGGTATCAGACCTACATACTAGCCATCTTACTTAACTTCTAAGTGTTCCAGGTAATTCTCTAAACTAGACATTGCAGGAGCTCTCTTCTCTGATGAAATGATAGTTATTTAAATACACAAACACACACACAAATTCTTGATGTTATATGACTAGAAGGGCAGCTACATGGTGTGGTGGATGGAGTATTTGGCCCTGGAGTCAGGAAGATGCATCTCTCTGAGTTCAAATCTGACCTCAGACTCCTAGTAGCCATATGACCCTGGACAAGTCACTTAACCCTGTTTGCCTCTTAATTCCTCATCTGTAAAATGAGCTGGCGAAGGTAATGGCAAACTACTTCAGTATTTTTGTCAAGAAAACCCAAATGGGGTCACAAAGAATCAGGCACGACTGAAGCAACTGAACAAAAAATGTGTCTACAATGAATGAAATAAATTCCATCACATGAACCATAATTGCAGGAGACCAAACAGACAATGGAAAAAGACATGACAGGTGTAAATAAACAACAGCACATTACCAAAGTTGACCTTCTATGCTAGGGTCTATTCTAGTCAAATCTGCTCATTCATCTTATAGATGGAAGATACTGAATAGATGAATTACCTAGCTTGAACAGAATTTTTAAAACTCTATGTTGAATGAATTATATTTTATTAGGATTAATGCATGCTAGTGTGTCTGGTAAATTACAATGTAGAAATTAACACCATCTACTGACTTTTTGAGGAATTTTTCCATAAATTACATAAATAGAAGAAAAGGAAAGTAGGAAGGAGGGGGAATTGAATTATTGCAAGGTGGAAGAGTCAGAAAGTTTGACTTTTTTGTATTTCATATTAGAAGAGACATATTTCAGAGACCTAAAAGAGCTACATCAAGGGTCATAAGGCCTTTGCACTGCCAATCCCTTCTGGAGCCATAACTTTGGGACCACAATTGTCATTTTATGATTTGTCTGCGAGATATATGACTGACATATTGGAAGGCACATTCTATCTTTGGGCCAAATGCTCAATAGTCTAGATTTTGGCTCACCACTTTTTAGCATTCTAAAAGTGTTGAAATGACACACTTTCATATTATTTTGTGTTGTAACACTTCGACGGTCACATGAAATGACACATGAAAAATTTCAGTACTATTTATAAGTATATAACTTAGTATTTTTCTTTTAAGAGTACTCAGTTAAGTTTCTCTAACTAGTCCTCCGAAAATTATAGCTTAAAAGGGCAATTCTCTCATTGATCAAAGAATCAAATTTTAACAAACCATTCTCAAAAGAAGAAACACAAACTTTGAGCAATCAGATGAGATATGTTCCAAATCACTATTGCTAAGAGAGATGCAAGTCAAAATAATTCTGTTTCGTCTCATACTTCCAAAGTTGGAAAACATAAAAAAGATTAGAATGATTAGTATTGGAGGAGCTGCAGAAATACAAACACACTAATACACTGTTGATAGAGATATAAATTGGTAAAATAATTCTTGAAAAAAAATTTAGAATTATGCTAGAAACACAAACATCCACACCTTTTGCCCAGAAGATCTGACTACTAGGCTTGAATCCTAAGGAGACTGAAGACAGAAATAAAGGTTCCAAAAGTACCAACAAACTGCCAATATTTGTAGCAGCAAAGAAGCAAAAACAAAGTAGAAGTCTATCCCTTAGGAAATGACCAAAATAGTATGTATTAATGTAACAGAATTGTTGATTCATCACAAGAAACAACAAATAGGAAGAATTCAGAAAAGTGTGCATATTAAATGACACAGAGTGAAGTAACAAGAACCAGGAAGTAAATATATACAATGACTACAACAAAATAAATGGAAAGGGCCAAAAGAAAAGAAAGTGACCGCTATGTAATTGTAACAATCAAGCTTGTATCTGAAGAAGTGCCATGAATTACATAAACTATCAGACTCAAATGATGTATGTTAAGTTTGCTTCTTTCCTTCTAGTTTTCTTCTTTGCTACAAGCTCACTGGGGAAGAGAGAAAGGATGGATATAATCATAAATGAAGGTAATGTAAAAATTAAAAGGGACCAGGAGAAATTATTTTCAAATTTAATTTTTTATTTGCTGAATACCAAAGTAGACTAAATGGTTTTGTACACACAAAGTATAGCACAAGTTCTAAGACTACTGATTTCTATGCCTTGTTTACTATACTGCTTTAAATTACAAGCATTTGGAAATATACTTAACACACATTTTGTCTCAGTAGATCTTCCGAGATCCCTGGAGCACCAAACTGTAGTATTTCTTTTACAATAGCCTATCAAAAACTAGCCACCACAGACAGAGTTTTTTTTTTTAAGAGCACCTATTTGTAAGTGGGTTCTGTCCTCTGATGGAAAGCTATCAAAATCACTGACTTTTTTTTTCTGAAAGACTTAGCTAGTGGCCTATTCTACACTCAATATGAGAGTGTATTGAGTTTAATTATCACAACTATACAGAATAAAGTCAGTCACCTTCTTTAGATGCTTATGGTTTTAACGGACATGTCCTTCCTTTCCATTAGCAATTGGTACACTGTCTTTAGCAAATGTACTTTATGGAGATGCTTATTCAGCTGTTTCTTGGAAAGAAGTTATTTTGTCAAAACAAAAAATATCAGTGAATTTCAAAATAAATAAAATAAAAAGGCTTATAGCAAGCATGCTATCATGAGACATTTTCAGAAGCATTTTCTAAAATTCAATCATATCAGTCTCTGCATGCTTAATTCTGATGGCATATACCTTGATACACCCTTTACAAAAATATGAGTCATAAAAAGAACTAAAATTTTGACCTGGAAGACAGATAAAACAAAAAAGTGTGCTCCTGTGTTCTTTCTGGTTTTGTATGAGGCTTAGTTTAATTCAGGGCATGAGACCATTAGTACACTTCCCCTAGTACTGAAAGAGAGCCTGAAGCTTTGGAATGATCATTGACCAATGAGAAATATACAAAACTTCAAAAGTAGTAATTTATACTACAGGAGCACACCTATGAATTAGATTTGAAATTTGTATAGACTCGCTTAGAAACTTTGTAGTAATTGTTTTGACATAGAAAATTATTTATAGATATAGGTGGATATATATGAATATATACACATACATACACACATACACATATATATACATACATGTGTACATCTGTGTGCATACATTCATAGCATTTCTAGAATTACATTCTGTTTGGAGTTTGACTTCATGCTCATCTTAGCTTTTTTTTTTTAATTCAACTCAAACATTTCATTTAGCCTTTCTTAGATTAACTTAATGGAAAAATTTGTCCCTATGTCCTTAGTTGTGGGTTTTCATGCTACAAAGTACTCAATTTCAAATATCAAGTAAAATCATTAACAACTCATTGCGCAGAATGTACAATATTCTTGGCAGAAATTAGCAATTTAAATTTGTTGAATGAGTCTGTAGCACAACGCAGAAATGACAGAGATATCAAAGCTTTATATTGCTGTACAGAAACAAATATTAAAAGATCACAAGTTAACAATAATGAATATATTCTTTATTCTTAAAGTATACAATATTTGATAACCACTTATTTGTTTTACAGATCAATTGTTAATATTTTCTTATTAATCTGTGGCAACTCATGAAATTCAATATTGCTCGCCATGACCAATCCATGAAATTTGCCAACTTTGCTCCTGATTTTCACAGAGCCTGACTCTTAGATCAAATGATCCACTAGACCATTAGAAGGGCATTTTGTAAAATCTCTGGTAATTGTTTAGTTTACTAAGATTATTATAAGTCTCAAACCCTGACATTTTCATGATTACGAAATTATAAAATCTATAGCTCATGGAAATGTACTTCACTATCTTTTGCCCCTTTCTGAGTTTTCCACTGCTAAAATTAGTCCTCAACCTAAGACTGTCAGAGAGAACAATCTGTATGCAGCCAATTTGTTAAAAGCCAAAGAGTGGGTGAAAATTATAGGGAAATTGAAATAAAGATTGTTAATTACTTTTGGAATTTCTAACACAAAAAGTCTTGAATTGAAGATTCTCTGAAAATAATTATTTTTACTTCATCTTATCCAGTGACTTAAAGAAAGACATATTAATAGGTAGGCCTGATTTATCAGAGTAATGACAATACCATGAGAATTTCTTAATAATTTATAAATTAGATGAAGTACTATTTGGTTGATGGGGAATGGGGGTGGACGTTTAACTCAAGGGCTGAAGTTGAACTCAAATGCTATTTTGAAGTTTTTCTATGTTAAATAATGTTCCACCACAAATACCATTACAGTAAGGAGATATCTAACTGTATCAGGAACCCAATACTTCAATTTGTAACATCTAAAGCTACCTTCTGGAACATATTAAACTTAATCAAAATAATCAGAATTTCATAGTAGTTCACAATTTTTTTGAAGCTTCAAACCTCTAATGAACCTGAAACCACCTTCCCACTATACCATGAGACATCCCTATAGAACTCTAATGAAAACACATCACACATTTTCATAACTGAGGCAATGATGACATTTTGCATTTGTGTAGTGATTTTTATTTTTCCAAATGCTTTTCCTACATTAGGCTCCACTTGGTGTTATTGATAACTCTGTGAGGCAGGTGTTATCTTCATATTATAGATGAGAAAAGTGAAGCTAAGTGATTATCTAAGGTTATATGGCTAAGTATTTAGTGGAGCTGGAACTAGAAATCAAGGCTTCTAATTTGTAGTCCTGTGTTCTTTCCATTCCTTTATGCTAAATAGGAAAACTACATTAAGAGGTAATGGGTAAGACACGGGACTCCGAGTCTGGAAGGTCTAGGTATTTCCTCATCTTCAAAATGAAACAGTTGGATTTAATGGCTGCCCAGCTCTGTCCAGCTCTAAATCTAGAATCCTATGAAGAACAATTACTTATATAAATCATGAAACCCCAAAATAATAAGATTCATACTTACTTATGTAATTCTGTTAATGGTGATGTCAAAATTATCATTGTTGTAAACAGATGATTACAGTGGGTGTGAATTTTCAAGATCTTTTCATTTATACATTCATGAGGGTTCAAAAGTTCTTGCACTGATCTACAAATTGACCAGAGCATTTCCTGAATGCATATTAAGATTGCAGTAACATCAAATCTATAGAAAAATAAAGAAACAATTATATTAAAAAGCCATATTTTGACCTTGATATTTGCAATGTCACCTATATGTGGAATGAGAAAAAAAATGCCTCTAGATAGATTGAGCATGGCCTATCAATAATAAATGGGAAAAAAGATTAAATGATGCAACTAAAGTTTCTTGTGTCTTATGTGGGACAGAAATAATATTCTCATTAGCAAAAATAAGGCCTAGAAGTGGAAAACATTTCAGAAGTGTATCTGTCACAGATGTGTGGCATGCTTAGTTTGCATTGTCAGTGAAGAAAACGAAATATGGTTTCAAAAAAAAAAAAAAAAGGAAAGGAAAGCCAGGTGACATTGAGTTAAGAAAAAGAGGTAGTGAAAATTTGCTTTTGTTGCCAGAAAACATGTGAACAGATGTTAAAAGATGACCTTATCCAGTGTCAAGATACAGAGAAAAAAGACATGGGACCCAAGAAAGAGCCAACATGGCAAGTAGGAGATAAGTGGAAGGGATGACACCTTTGGAACAGCTAGAGAAACCTGAACTTCAAGAATTTTCTGATTCTAATTGTACTGATTACAAAACAATGAAATATGTAACAACATGCTTATGTTATTCACTAATTTCCCCCATTTCTTTGTCTTCCTGCTTTTGATTTTAACTGAAGATTCACCAATGTAACATTTACCTCAACATTTTTTATTTAAAATTTTTTTTAATATTTAAAGTTATTTTTGTATTTAACTTTTTAAACTTGAATTTGCTATTTCTTAATTTTCTATAGATAGAGTTAAAGGAGCAAAAGATTGAAGAAAAGGAGAAACGTGAGGCTAGAAGGGAGGAGAACTAAAGAGCTGTTGGGTCACTCCAAGTACTCTAGGAAATCTTGCCTTTTGGCATCTACTTAATTGGAACATTTCTGCTAAGTGTCTAAATGTCATTTAGAAAAAGTCAGATAGATGCCAGGCACGCAGACTGTATCAAGACTAACTGTCCTTGAGCAGATTCCAATGTAGTTTGTATGTAGGTTTCTCTAAATAAATTACAGATGATTAAAATAGGGGTATATAGTAATATATAATTTCAATTACCCACCAGGAAGCATTAATTTTAGATTAACACCTTACATGTAATAGGTACTAACATCATGTTTGTTTAATTGGATTGTATCAGACAGATGTTTAAGAAGTGTGCCCCATCTACTAAAGGAGGTTTGAGGTAATTTTTAAAATTCAAAATATTAGATTAAGTTACAAAACCCATTGTAGGGAAGTCTCTGGCTTTGAATACAATGTTAATACTACCAATGGAAACTATTCATTTGAATAGTATAGTTAAGCAATTAAATACATTTTGTACTTCACATCAATGTACTTAATAAATTATTGAGTATGTTATGAATGACTACAAGTCTTATAGTCAAAAATGATTTATTACTAAATCACCTTAGTGAAAGAAAATATTTTGTGCCTTCAAATGAAGTTGTTCATTTTGTTCTTTAGCAGACAATTTTTTTAATCTTATTTAGTAATTTAATACAGCTTTCGAAAATACTGTATTTGTGAAACACTGACAACCAGGCCTAGAAACCCTAAAAATTGCGGGATACTTTGGAAGAAGGTGATCAAGAAATGATTCTTTCTGACTGGAACAAAAAAAGCTCCTTAATATCTGTAGAAGATTACAGGTATCACAAAAGATACCTGAAACTGTGGATATGTAAAAGATATATATTAATTATACGATAACAGAATGTTTTAAAAACAGGATCACTTCATATAATAGTGTTGCTTTAGGACACCCAGTTAATATATGAAATTAAATTATGAAACTCACTAATTATTACTAATTTACCTCAAAGTTAATGTCCATAACTTAATACATAATTACTGTTGCGCCAAATCTTCCTTGAAATTACGTGTTGAAGTAGTCCTTATTAATACAAAATAAGAACAAAGAAATCCAAGAAAGAAATAAGAAAGAATAAAAAGGGACAACAGATGAAGAGAAAGGAGTTAAGAGCTTTGAATGAGTTGAGTTTCCATTATTTAAAAAGGAATTTCCTTAATTTAGTTGTACAACTGTATTATAAAGTTCTTGAAACAAAGTTTTTAGGAATGCTTCACAATTCCCTTTGAACTAACTGCGGAGATTTACCTGTTACCCTTTGAAGAGTCATAAACATTTTAAATAGGAACAGCGTTAGATGAGTCAGAATTATGACCAACATAAAATTAAGGAAAACCATGTATTTAAAACAAAATACCTAGAAATCACATTTCAATTACCTTATCTGTGGAGTTCTCCTATAACTGGGATGGGTCTGAGAATATCTGGAGGCCAGCAGATCCAAAGATTTCTCCAACACGTCTATGAGAATCTCTTGGGCTAACTTGGGGGGTAGAACAGCCCACAGATCATGATGGAGAGCACAGCAGAAATAATGCCACATCTGGATAGAGAATGAGCATCTTTCCCCCTGGCAAAACCACCACACATTAAACAATAGAATCACATCTTCCAAAATGTCAACTTGGTTCCTGTGACTCTTATTAGTTCAGGCTGAAAGGAAATAGCTGAAGAGTTTGAGACACTAGAAGACCAAGAAAAATTCTTGACAAGATGTAAAACATCTTTATTGACAAAGAAACACATGTTCTTTTTCAATTACAAAACCAACTATTCTACCACAAAGCCAAACCACAAGTATTTAACCCAAAATACCCTTAATTAACCTACTCCTGACCCATTGTTTAAAATTTACTTTAAAACTATCTGCTTTGTAGTTGCTATACTAGTCATGCTAGCTTAAGATAGTGGCCATATCTTCTAAAAACATGATTCAAATTATTTAAATTACTTAAATATGTATATTTTGCTACAACTATTATCATTAACTGACAGAATTTTAGAATGTTTCAAATTGCCCAATTATGATGAAAGGGCAAGAGCAAAAATAATCTTGCAACTACATTCCTATAGCTATGAAAGTAACCAAGGGGGTTGGGAAACTTTTGAAGATTACATTAAGCTATTTCACCTTTGACATTTTAATAATATCAGAAAAAGACACCCAAAATCATATCATTTATAAGACTCCTAGGCAGATGTTTTATTTTTATTGCTTAACATTTTAACATTACTTTATATATTCAGGAGCCAAATTCTCATTCTTTCCCCTCACTTCTGCAAATCTCTTCTCTGCACAAAGCCTCCCCTGATTGCAAGGGGAACTCTGCAAGTAGTGATGGTACAGGGGAAGGAGAGAGAAATAAGAGTGGGGCTTCAAATATCTTTAAATCTTTAAACTGACCTTTTTGCCAAACCAGATCACAAGATTACTTAGTATATTTGTACATTATATAATTATATAACTAATATGGAATATAGTAATATTTCTATATGATTTGGATCCTATGCATGCAAAAATACTATCAAAAGAATGAGACATTACATTTTCTCTCAGATTAAAATGGCTCTTTCAATCATGACTTTTAATTCTGAGTTGTGACTCTTCAAAGAGACATCTGTTACCCTCAAAGTTTATAGTCCCATAAGTAGACAATTTAATAAGTTACTTTATGAATATTAACTTTTGAATACTAAAATAATTTGTATTAAATTGAATAATGGTTTGTATTGATCTCATGTATTTCAGAGACAAAGACATTATTGTTATTCCTACAGGAAGCCTCTTTACCGCCACTTTCAGTACAAGAGAAGTTCAATCTAAAGGCAGAACTTCCAATCTCTGCTTTCATAGCTGAGGACTAGATTAGGTCTATAACTAGATTAAGGCATAAACTTTTAAATTTAGGCCCATGACAGTGCCTCATATTTTCTGTTGTGTCCAATGATAAACAAGCATGTTTTTAAAAGTACAAACTAAATACAAAGAAATCTGGAAAAAACAGAGAGGGGGAAAAAAAGCAGGACTAGAAGAATGAAGAAAATACTGACTACAATCACATGAGGAAAAGTATATGAGAATGAATAGACAATGAATTATGATGGGGACTTTGAGGGAATAACTAAGAATGTCATGATACTTTATGTAGCGCAATTAATTTAAATGTAAATAGTTACTAAGAAATTTTAGTTATATGTTCAATGTGAAGTTTTTAATAAAAAAAATTTAAAACAACCTGAATTTTAAAAAAAGAGCTTTGCATTTTCTTGTCTCATATTTGAGGGTGGGGAGAGGCTCTGTGTTGTTGGGGACGGGAGGGTGTGACATTGCCATAAAGTAGAATTTAGTAGCAATTTGACTGTTTATAGCACCATTCCTGGAGCAAATCAGGTATGCTTACAACACCTTGGCCCTTGTGATCTTTTAAGGCCTCAAAAAAGATGGGAAAATAAACTTTATTAAGATTTATACTATAAAACTATTCCCTCCTATTTTATATTTATTTTAGTGTGTATAAATTGAATTATGATGTCACATGATATAGAAGTGATATTTATACATGCATGGATATGTAAATATGCATAACTCATAACTATGTCCCAATGGACATAAATGTGCCTTATAGACCTCCTCACAGCTGAACTTCAGTGGAAAAAGAAGAGGAATCAAGTGTTTGTTTTTTATGATCTGCCACATTCTTATTGCTTATACTTGTATAAAATACTTTCTTTTTACTTCAAATGATCCTAAACAGGCAATCTTTCTAACAAGGCTTTTCAAAATGTGTACTGTTACAGCAGAAGCAACAGTGTTTTCATTAAAGACAAAATATGATGCATTCATTTTTTCTGACCTGTTTCTTTATTTGTTGTAATTTCAAAACTATTCTACTGGTAAACATCTGTTATTTTTGCAGACTCAGTATAATGTGAGCAGATGTGAGCTTTTATTTAGATTATATATCAGGAAACAAGCAGCTGGGCTTTATTACATAAGCCACTCAGTATTATCTTTGAACAGACAATTTGTTATTCTTTGACTATTGGAAAACATAAGTTGCCCAAATTTGCGGCAGATGTGAACCATGGTAAAAGCTTGATTTTTAAAATGCACTCTGAATGCAACTAGCACTTAATCAGTGAGATACTAAACCTTTAGGTTTTCATACTCTGACAGTTTTGGGGGAAAAACTGTTTTTATGGAAGTAATATAGTTAGGGTACAATTGATATCACAAAACCATGGGTGCATATTGTTTCAAATATTGTAAATTACTTTATTGTCCCATCCCTGTTCTCTCTATATGGCAGTCAGCTCCCTAAGAGCATTATTGGGCCTCCAGTCATGAGGACGCCATCTCCTTTGCTTTCAAGCCAACCCTACTAGAATGTTTTACTACTTCTGTTTTACAAATCAGTTGGAATAATAGGAGAAGGAAAGGGTTGTAATGTAAGTGAGGAAAAAAACCATGTCAGATACTCCAGATGTCAAAACATTTAAAACCCAACACTATTTTTAGAAGGTTTTTATTTTCAGTGTATAGAGGAGCAGGATCACTTTATTTTTTCAGAGCATAAATAACGATGCACCAGCTCTGCAATTAAATTGTAACTACTGACCATGTAAGTATATGGAAGCTACTGTACCATGTAATCACAGAGTAACTATCTTGTGATTTCTGTCTTCTAAACTAGAGCCTATATCATAAGATCTAAAAGCTGCACGTTACATGGTAATTTGTTTTCTTAACTACTTGGTAGCTTCAATAATAGGGCCTGAAAATCCACTCATTGTCTATGTCATTCTAGGAAGCTGTTCTCTGCATCACATTACATTTAAGGAAGCATTTAGAGCTGACCAAGTAAATAGTGTTGGACATAGACGGTAGTTGAAAATATCATAAAGATGAATAATTTTCATTTTGATATATTCTCAGTTAGAAAAATGCAATAAGCGCATTTCAAGCTTTCAGTTTACCTGAAACCAAACTGGAGAATTTGTGAGACTGCCAAGATAGGAGAAGCCCCAACGCCTCCATTCTTATCTCCAGCTACGATGGCACTTGGCCTTTCTCTCCTTCACTTGTCCTCTCTACTAATGCTGTTAGAAGTACGTCATGTGGGGCAAAAGCAGATTGAAATGGTTGGGAAAACTCTCTGGGAAGGGCCACTGAAGAAGAGAGAGAATGGTTCAGAAGAAACAGGCTCTTTCTAAACTTCTCATCTGCTTTTCCTTCTCTTTAATGGCTAGTCTTATGCTAACAATTGTCCTGCAAGTAAATAAACATAATAACTACAAGAATTGATGTTTATGCAGAACTTACACGTTTCAAAGGGTGTTTTATGTACATTATCTCATCTTATCATGTAAATTTCCACTAGAATTAAGGTGCCGAATTTACTAACTAGGTTCAATAGACATCACCTAGTGTGCTCAACATGAGTTCTCAGGACCAAAACAGAAATCGGGGAATTTAATCTGGGGGAAAGGGTTAAGTACAAAAAAGTAATCAAAGTTTACCGAGCTGGGGAATTTTTAAAAAATCTTTGATGAAGACAGTATAAATCTTACACAAAGTTGAAATCAACTTCAAGGCATTTCAAATAATGTAGTTCATGTGTAATCAATGGAATTTAAGGGAGAAAATACAATTGAAATCCTGATGATGAATAATTTTAATTGATTATAGGTTTAATTTCAGAATAAATTTGGGATTTCAAGACATACATCAAATGAATTAAGGCAAATCTTGATCAAATTCATGAAAAAGGGAAAAGAAATAAGAAAAATAGAAAATACTTAATAAACCATACTCATCAAAATAAATATTTCGATACTTCTGACCAGTCACATCATTGTTGTTGTCCTTCCTCCAATGATTAAAATGATAATGTATACACATTCTTCCCATTCTGCATGATTTCTGTCCATGGCCTCCCACAAATAAACCACATAGAGTTGACCCAATTTGCTAGGGTCATTCTCTAATTCTTGTACTATTGTATGGATACCAGAGCAATAAAATAGATTTTCTATCACCTATGGCCAGTCCAACTTTTCTGGCCACATATCAACCCAATAACATCTTTTATACATCTTTCCCTTGAATAACTTAGTTGGTAAAATGTTATCATCTACTCCCAACAACTGAGTGACCTTCAGCTTAATTCTTCAGAAACTGTTATAGGACCATATCTAGAGAAACCATCTGTTTCAACTCTCATTTTATATATGAGAAAACTGAGGGTGCAGAAGCTTACCCAATGTCACAAATGTTATAAAATTCAGAGCTGGGAATTGGGCTCCTGTCAATGTAGAGACGGCTCTTTCCATTGTATCCCAAAGCTCTCCAAAACATCAACCTAGAAGCACATGGATCTCTGATCTCACATGTCCATCCTATATGATTTTTGTTCATGTACTTATAAGTTCCCCCAAATGAACTCCACTTCACATTCTGAAGCTTCCCTTGTTTTCTCTTGACATTACAAAGACATCAGATATGCTGAAAAACCGTTATCACTCACTTTTGCCCCATGACCAACCTGCATTTTTTTAAATCACGTATTTTTTTGACAACAACCTTTCTTTGCAACTCATCTCCATCACTCCTTATTCATTTTGTGTTACAGGCTGCTAGAAACATCTACATTTGACTTATGAATGCTAATTAATGTTAATACTTTGGAGACTACAGTGTTCCATGACTTTCAACAACAACAGTTGAATATTAGCATTAAAAAGCTGGGCTTCCATCTCACGGAGAAGTTTGGAATGATTCAAGGAGTTCAGTAATCTACAGACAATCTAACCCACTCTCCTACCCCTACTTATCTAAGCCCAACTTACTATTAACAATTTATAATATAAATTTGTAAAAGACTAAAAAATTACCTACATATTACACATATATACATATACATGTGTATATGTGGACATATGAGAGAGATATGCATATCCATAATCTCTATACTGTCCATATAACTATATAGCTTAGATCAGGCAGTAAGCACTCTTTACCAACTTTGAGTGATTATGGAGCTCATTTATCCAATAATATGTGCAAAAAGGAAGATCTTAAGGATCTCATTATCTAAAAGGAATTCCTCTTCAAATTAGACTGTGCAATGAATCTTCTACATAGCAATGACAAACATGAGTACAGATCATACTACTTCCATTTTATGCTTTAACGTATATTAATGATCATAAGAAGGTCATTATGTTATATGTCTTAGGGAATCTTGCCTAATTTTGATATACACATGAATTATTATAACAAGAGGCTATATATGCCTAGATCACTTAAAATGCTGTCATCTATGTGGGAGACGCCATTTTAGGTGGTCTAAGTAGTTTAGCATGTGCTAAACCACTGTTAAAAATACATGATGACAATGCATTCTTGTTGGAAGAGAACAGCATTTTACTCTCCTAAATTCAAAATATTTTCCTTAAACAAGCATTTATTAAGCAAGTACAATGTGCCAGGCATTGAACTAGGTACCACACATACAGAAAAAGAAAAAGAACCTTCTTTTCCTTCAAGGAGCTGAAAATCTATCTGGGAGAAAGATGATGAACAAAAGAGAGATGATAGACAAAACTCAAACTTCTCTGTAAGACATTTAAATAATTTCACAATCTAGTCCTATACTACTTTTATAGACTTAATTATACATTACTCTACTCTATGTAATCTACAATCCATCTAGATTAGGGTTTGTTTTCTTTTTGCTTTTTTTTCATACATAGTATTACATCTGCCATATCTATGCCTTTAATTAGTTGTCTCCTCTATCTGATGGGCATTCTCTCCCCACATACATCCCGTGTAATTCTTTGTTTCTTTCAAGATTAAGCTCAAACACCACAGCACAAGGCCCTTCTTTGTCCATCCACTGCTAATGCCTGACCCTGCAAGTGTACTTTGTATCTGCGTTGCATGTGATTTGCATATATATATGTTATCTCTCCCATTAAATGGTAAACTCTTTGAGGGTAGATTGTTTCATTTTTGTCTTTGTGTCTGTGGCATCTAACACAATGCCTAACATAAAGAGGTGTTTAATAAATGCTTATTGATGAATTAATTGATAACTTACACCTGACCTATTAAACTAAGCTGTCAGGGAAAAAGAAAAAAATAGATGAAAGAACAGACATTGATACAGACTAATACCATTTCCTAAGGAAGTTTAGTAATGCAAATTAATTACCTTAACAAAGAGCTTTAAAAAAAAGAACCTCAGTCAGCAAACATTTGCTTACCTTGCTGAGCTGAAGGATAAAGTAGACAAGGTAATAGCAGAAAGTTATGAACAATAGCCTCCCACAAAGTAGCAATGAATAATGGGGGAGGGGAACTTAAAGAAAACTTTATGACAGACTTTACTAGGAAAAATCATCCTGAGAATTTTAAAAGGTGAAATAGAAGGTCCATCTGTAGTAATTTTTACTACTCTTTTATCCATCAATGACAGTAGAGACCTTTTTTAACGTGACAGATTCCCTAAGTGTTACAATAGAAAGTAGAAATGTCACTAAAGAAAATAAAAATGAGAAGAAAAAGTTAGACAAATATATATATGAGCTCAAGGTATCATAATTTTGAGGGGAGTGAGGGACTGATTCTCAAAGCACCTGAGGTAAGAATGCACAAGGCTTGCAAAAAATCTTGGACCTCCTTATTGTCTCTAAAATTTATACAAGATATCATTTGGGAAAGAAAACTGTGGAATAGCTGATAGTGAGCTGGCCTCAGGGTCAAGAAGACCTGAGTTCAAGCCTTATTTCTGATATATACTGGCTGTGTGGCCCGGGGAGCGTTATTTGACTTTTCAGTGGTTGAGACAATACTCTAAGACTTTTAGTGCCTGATTTGAAATTTAAAAAGATAAACCAGACTCACACGCGTTTACTACAGAACGCTTCTGAGAGCGATCCATACATGTACCAAGGGCACCCCAGAGGAACACATGAGAATGACAATAATAATGTGCCGTCATTAACGATGATGCAAATCAAACCGAGAGATGAACTATGCAAAACAGAGTAATTTAAAGAGTCATTTTCAAAAACTAATATAGTTTTATAATATAAGAAAGCACTTATTTTCCCATGATATTTAACAAAGTATTAGCACATTATATGTTCTTCACACACTAGTACTTGTTGCACCTATTGTCATGATAAGGACAAGAGAGGGAAAGATAACATATCAAAAGAGGGTTAAATACTACCATTGAGCAAAGCAGGCAACATAAAACATCCTAAACAAGCTTGTTTCCCCTTGAGAAAGACTTTAACAAATAAGGAAAAAGATCCATGAAGCAAAGATTCAATAAAATCAAAGACAAATACCACTTAGTTTATTCATCCAGGCTAGGACGACATAGGATGACAGCCAAAAGTCATGAGCTTTCTGGTCAGGGAAACATCAGGCAGCCCTGAAGCCACTGGAGCTTGAAAGCCAGTGTAATCCCTAATATTTCTGGGACAAAACCAGCTCCTGGTAGGGAACTATAAAAAAAAAAAAAGAGGAGCAGAGGTGTACTCAGGAAACTTATTCCTCTGGGCTGTCCCAGAAGCTGGAAGCTGGCATAATTTCTGATACCTGGTCTTACAGCTGGTCAGGGCCATACCAAAGAATGTGTTCTGGTAGGTGGCTACTCAAAGAGGAAGAGACAGAGTGGAGGTGCCAGGTTGGCATTTGCTTCAGGGACCTTCAGGATGGTTTCTAAAACCCATTTTGAGCCTGATGGAGCACCAGTAAAGAACAACGGCAGCCTCTGGTAGATGATCTCATGAGGAGAAAGTAGTGGGGCAGCATCTGCATAGAGATGCAAGGAGACAGATGCTGAAATCAAAGATTGTGATAGAGGGTCCCAGACAAGGTGGCAAAAGAGATCGAGATAGAGGACCAGAATCTAGTTGACACATTCAGGATTGCAGTAAGGAAATAGCAGTAGTATTTTTATTGTACTCGGGAAGACCAAGGCCTAAACAGCCTATTCAAAAGTATATGATGGGATACAGCCTGGACTGAGCCTGGATCCGGAACAAAATCTGAATCTAGGATCTGAGGCTGGAGACATTAGTAAACAGAAGAAAAATTCTAATAAAACAACAATAACAACAATAAAATAATTCAAGTTAAAGGAAAGTTCAAGAGGTTAACATATTGTGAAGATATAAAGAGCACTGATTCTTAACTGAACAATAAACATTGCTTTGAAAAACTAGCAAATGGTCTGTGGAATTCAGAATCTAATTTTAAACTTAAAGTATTTCTTTAAGCCACAAGGACTCTAAAAGTCAATTCAAAAAATGAGATAAAAAATGAAATTAAAAGCACTGCAGCAGAAAAAAATCAAAAAATAAATACTTTATTAAAAAAGTAGAGAATTCCACTCAAGAAGCAGCCACCTTCAAAAAAATGGAAATAACATGAGACAATAAGAAATCTTAGAACAAAGTCAAATGGCTAATAAAATTAGAAGAACATGTGGGATATCTACTACCAAAAACAATCTATAGAACAAACCAAAGAAAGACAAGTTAAGAAATATTGAACTTCCTGAAACATTGCCTGAAGAAAAAATATGGATCCTTGTATTAAGAAATCATAAAATAAAATTGTCTCAAACTATTAAAACCAAAGAACAAAGTAAAAATATAAATGATCCACTGTTCATTCCCAAAAGAGACCCCAAATTGAAAATACCCGCAAATATCATAGCCAAAATATAGGCATTTCAGGCCAAAGAAAAAATGGCATAAGCAGTCAGAAAGGAAAAGTTCAAGTACCAAGGGACCGCAATAAGGATCACAGAGACTATGTTAAATTACTGTAAAAGGAAGGAAATTGTGGAATATGATATGCCAAAAGACAAAAGAAAATGCCTTCTACCCAAGAATAAGTTTATCCTGAAAAACTAAATATCATCCTAACAAAAGAATAGAGGACATTCAAGCATACCACATATAAAGGTCAGAAATGGGTGGAATCTTTGAAACACAGGAGACGCCGACAGGGGTGAAATAATGAGCATTTTTTTCTGACATTGGGAGAAGATACAATGTATTTAGAACACTACTTTTGCTTCAAGAGTCAACAGAAAGTAAAGAAGGAAAAACATAGAACTTGAGTGTGATCTGTTCTGATTTGTTGGTTTTATGAGAGGGAAGAAAAGGAGGGAACAGAAGGAATGCATTAGGAGGAAAAACTTATTCTTTTCATGGTCTGCCAGAAGAACATATAATGGTGGAGATGGGAGTGAAGAGATAAAATATCTCAGAAAGACCACTGTTATCAGAACTAGGCAACAAATGGCTCAAGCTCATATACGTTTTGGTGTAAAATAAATACAGGGAAATGGGTGGGAACTGGCAGAGAGTTCTCTAAAAGGGAAGGTATGCCTGAAGAGAGAACAATCACAAGGAAAACAAACCAATCGTTTTGGAAAGAAAATTGTGTCACCGTGCTGTTTCCAGGTAAACTTCCAGTAAGAAGAACAGAATCTGACTAAAGCAGACAAAACCAAAGAAATATGCAGTAGGTAATTCAGAAAATGGAACACAGCTCCCTTTTCTGAGCTTAGTGAAAATGCTCAGATACAGAACAGACAGTTAGGGATGTCTATATGTGGGATAAACATCTTTCCAGAATTCCCTAAGCTTCTAGCAGATTTTGGATTTAAACTACACAAAGAGTCACTGATCTTGACTGTGAGCTAGGGAAGTTTGGGGCAGGAAAGGTGGAATACAGGCCAAGTCAGCGAGATGTACAGAAGCAAGCAAGGCGGAAGGAGGGATCATACATAGCAGGTGGATAGGAAGTCAGCAAGCGAGCAGGGTGTCCTAAACCAGGGCAACGAGGATGATAGAAACTCAAACTGTGCCTGAGGCAAAACCTGTATTGTTCCTCAGTCCCAAGGCCATAAATTAGGAAGACCTCTTTCTCCCTTTCCTCTTTTATCAGTGCATGACTGTGGCTGCTTTTAATATTGCCATTTCTGTAACTGTTATTTCTTTAAGTGATTTCTCAGTAGAATTGTTTTAGTTAGCTAGCATTAGTTTAGTTAGTAGGATTATTAGCAGTTAGACTGGGAACAGAGGGAGGCTAAATCCAGAAAACAAACCCAGTTGAGATTTCTCAATATAAACTGGCTGAAATAAACTGTATATTTTAATTGAGAGTACAGAGCAGTAGAAGGAGATAGAGAACAATACTTGAGGTCAGATTACTTCTGAGACACAAAGGGATAAAAGCCCAAGGCTACAAGCAAAGTGTGGGTGATCTGACTTTCACTTCAAGCCACCAGGGGCTACTTTTTGGTTCCCACCATTGTTTCAAAAGAAAGCTCCATCCTCTGAGAAGAGAAAGTTGAAGTAAAATCATACCTACACAGAAAGAGGAAGGAAGAAATAGGAAGTTTTCCTCCGCTCTCAGCGTGCTGTGGAGATCTTGCTCAGGAGAACCTCCTGATGCCTCCCTAAAAAGTAGAGAAGAAAATCTAGGATCCCTAAAGTAACCTTAATCAGCAACTGAGAGCAAATGCCAAACAAGGAGTCAGAGCAAAGAAAAAAATAAACCTTTCAACCTTAATCAAAACTTTACTACTAAGGCCTGAGAAAGAAATAATTTGAAAGATAACATGGAAAAGTTCTGATTGGCTACATGGTTACATGAAGACCAACACAAAGAAAACCCAAATACCTACCGAAATATTTTTGGCACAAGAAGACATCATCACTTCACAGACCAATAGTAAATGCCTGAAAACTGGTACACAGGGATTTGTTGAATGTAACCTAGCATGGTTGATCTCTGAATTAATTATGGAGCAGTTAACATCCAAGAGCTGAATCAACAGGTTCTCCATGGGAGACATCATCAAGAAGTCAGACTATAAAATGTCAGCTAGAGGGTCTCAAAAATGGCTGAGTCATACAGATTTGTTTATGGAAATGGGAGCATTTATGGTGGCAATTTTGGCTCAGGTCATCACCATCAGAATTTATAGATGAAGGAGTCTCGCTTTGGTGATCATTGTAGAATACGTATGGTAATTACAGAAACTCAATGCATTGCTGCAGGCTGTGATACGAGATATCACAATATTAGGGCAGTGTTTTGTCTTAGGACTGTCTCTAGCCAAAGATGAGAAAAAAGAATAATGAAAACAATTAGTATTATTAACAACAACAATACTAGCTGATATTTATATTGAAAAACAAGCGACCTGCATGATCTCATTTGGTCTTTCATGTCAGTTTTGCGGTACAGGTGCTTTATTAATCTGCATTTTAGGTATGAGGAAACTGAAGCCATGAAAGGTTACGTGGCTTGTCCAGGATCATGCAATGAGAACTGTTTAAGGCTTTAACGACTTCCCAATATCACATGGCTTCTCAACTATGGTCAGCACTAAGTTGAACAATGTGTAGACAATGTACATGGGCAATGAGCTGCACCCAGAATTAAACAGGAGGGAGGTAGCTTTGGGGAAACCACTCGCTGCTTCTGATGTGATCCTAAACTTCTCCTTAAAAATGATGTTCTATTTAAAAAATGACACTGATACTCTACAGCTACATCTCATGGAATACCACAGTCTCCAAAAAGAAAAGTTGAGGGTCACCTTAAGGGCAACAGGAAGTGCATGGTGGGTGGGAGTGCACTGTAATATATTACCAATGAAGAATTGTACAAGAAAAACCAAGTGGATAAAAAATGCCTATTGTCCAGACTCTGATATATACTTAGATGGACAATCTATACATCATTCATATATCCTAGACAGACACTGAGTAGACAGGGAAAATAACCAAAACAAATGAAGCATGTCCTATCCTCAGTACCTCAGAAAATGTGAATGTTGCATTTGTCTTGGCATCATCATCTTTTTCTCTGTGTTCAATTATTTTCCTTCTTGGTATATAGTATTGCAGTATTTTAGCTCAAATTAAGATATTTTTATTTTAAGCAGAAGGAGAGTACTTATGTCTAATTATTCCATAATTTCAGGAACTATGTTTTTCTAAGTATAAATCCAATATTTAAAAAATATTATTCTAGCAGTCCTTGTGTTCAAGTAATACCAATATCATCTTTTTAATTAGTCAGAAAGCAGGTAGGCAGCCAAACATATTTGTGTAAAAAGGAGGAATATAAACTTAACTTCACACCTCATAAAAAGCTTTGTAGTCATTCCAGTGGTGGCTCTCTGCATCCTGTAAAATGCTTGTAGCACAAACTGTGACGCAGTAGTCTGTAACCTGAAGCTGGAGTGTGCTGATGAGTTCCTGATATCGTTGGACAGGCACTAGGAATAGGGGTCTGTTCAGAGGGAATGATCAAAGACACAGAGATTTAAGGCCTGTGCAGTAGGAGGTATCAATCTCCAGAACTACAAATGGTTTTGATTATTAGATATCAATCATTCATTTCCTCCCAGCACTAGAGTACTAAAACCTATGTTCACTTAAAAAAAATAAAAAGCTGGTCTTTGTTTTGCCAGTTCTTTGAAAATTGTACAACTGATATTCTACAAATATGCTCTTTAGCTTTAGACAAATTTCATTGTCAATAGGTCATTCATAAATAAAATTATTCATTGTAAGTCTGTTTCAAAGATCAGTATATTATCTAGGCAACTGATACAGAATTTCATAGTTGGAAGGGACTTTGGCCACCATTGAATTCAACTTTTTCACTATAACCTTCCTGACCAATGCTCATTCAGCCTTTCCTGGATAACCTCCAATGATGTGGAACCCACTCCCACTAAGATAACTCATCCCACTTTTGAATAGCTCTAAATAATAGAAAATTTTTCCTTACTTCAAAACTAAATTTCCTTCTTTGCAATTAGCACCCATTACTCTTGTTTCATTCCTTGGGAGTCTAACAGAAAAGGTCTTCTTCTTCTTCTTCTTCCTTACCACCCTTCAAATAGTTGAAAACAGTCATTCTATCCCTGAGTATTTTCTTCTACAGGTTAAAAATGACCTATTCCTTTAACTGATCCTTTAATGAAATGAACACAAGACCTATCACTATCCTAATGATCCTTCATAGGACACTGTTTCATGAATAACACACAGGAGGCACTGGAGGTTTCAGTCTCCAGCCTCTAATAGGCTCACTCTTGATCTGGTCAGACAGGCAGACAGCTTCAGAGGAGTTAATAATCAGCTTTATTCTAATCTAATCTTCTCAAATGGTTGCTGAGAGCACTAGCTCATACAGCATTCCCTAATCACTCCTCTCACAGGGGCTGGTGAGAAGTGGGGGTGGGCAACTACCCCTATATGCCAATGGGGTCAATTGAGACAGGCACACTTGTGCATTTCCCTCATTGAGGGCCAGTTGAGGCAGGTACATGCATTCCTCTATGCATTTACCCATGGTTTCCCTGTGATTCTCCCCCCCACTCATTGACCAACTTCGACTTCCTTTTATAGACAAAGGGGGCATCTTGCCAACTTAAGGCAATATTGTTATTCTGCACAAACATAGTAAATATTACATTATGTCATCTTTTATCTCACAGAGCAGCCTCAGTAGGACTGTCTGTCACCATGATTTTAAGAACTACTATCTAGAATTCTTGGGGCCAATCTGGGAGGTATTATCTAACACCTGGAAAGTAGACATTCCCATGCCCATAGATCCTGAGAAACTAATACTAAGAAGTAAACCATATCCTCCTTACCTATAGACATTCTACCTTATTATATAGTCACTACAGAAACAAATGCATTTTTATAAGTAACTTTTATAAAAACATCCTGTCATTCCACCACATACTTTTTAAACTTTCAGACTTTCATTATGCAATTATCTTACAAACGGCTTTGAAAATTCAATGAAAAAAGTGATTTCTGACACTTTAAAAATAAATTAAACTATGAATCATTACATCTGATAATTTAAGGAAATAATAAAATTAACTAAAAATTATTTTAATAATTATTTCATTTCTCTTTCAGTTATTTCTTTCCATGTAATTTTTCTTTATAATAAGAAGAAGCATCAGTTCTAGTATGTACTTGTATGAATGGTGGAACTAGAAGCAGGACTGGTGAGTGAAACTTACTGAAATTTAAGGGAACTGGTAGCATTTGTACTACTCTAGCAAGCAGAAATAACTAAACTGGGCATGTACTTAGCACAGATAATTAAGTCAAGAGCTTGCTCCTACTAGCAACAGGATCTCAGGAGGCCCAATTACCTTAGTGGAAGCTTCTTCATCATAGACCTGGCCAGCATGTTAGGGTCTTCATCTCTCTCAACATCTTTCCTCCAACCAGAATTGTCTTAAAGCTGAATTTGTCTTAAAAAGTTGATCTGAAGGGACCTTTCATGCTCTTTGTCCTGGGGCATGTTTTGTGTTGTTCCCTTCAGGCACCAAATTTGCTAGTTATAGCTCTGGTGACTAGTTTTTTCTATATAAGAAGTATAAGCAGCCATTGATTTATGGATGCCTCAAATGTTAAAATTATCAACCAGGAATAAAAGTAGCCACCATATCACCCCTTTGTTTCTCACTGCTGCTATTTGGGATTTTCTTCCCAGTTTCTTCCTGAGAATGCCCTTACCTCTCTCATTCAACCCAAGGTCAGTCTGGCAGAAGTTGTGATGTTAACTGTTAATGGTGGTAAGAGGGAAATAGAGGGACAGTAGATGAAAAATTCTTCCCTGGATGTTCTTCCTCACTTCTCAAACTTATAATTTAACTTTTAGAAAACTACTTATAAGTAGAAAATTATGTACATAAAAATATTATTTTCATTCTCCTCCTAACAGAAAAAATTAATATCACATTCTTCAAATATCATAGATAATACTATTATATCAAATTGTTACATTAAATCGTTGTTCTAGGGTATGTCTACACTAATCACTAAACCAATTAACTTTCTACATAAACTTGAATCACTGGCAAAAGAATTTACAGGTGTAATTCATACTCATGCAAAACTGCTTATTCAAATTCTATGTACTTCATTCTTTAACAGACTCATTAAAAAACAAACTAGAAAACCATTGTCCTATGTCTGTATTTAAAGACTGTGTCGGGCCTTAAAGGAACACTTCCAAAATTTATGTATATTGTTTCACACATTTCATAGCTTTTCTTTAGATATTTAAAAAATAGATGAAAATTGCATTGTGATCATTAACTAATTCTCAGATATCATCATGGAACTTTAACTGATATCAAAAGATGAAATTAAATGTTTACACTATTAACTTTAAATAATACTTACTTCTTACTTGTTTCTTTCATCAAATCATCGTAGTGCATAAAATGCTGAAAAACAAATATTGCTGTAGCAAGAAGAGTATATAAATTTTGCAAGGGTATTTTGGAAGGAACTTCCTTGCTTCTCTCTTCCAACCTTGCCAGGACAGCTGTTGCTACTTTGCAACAGGCCTCCACAAAGTTTGCTCTAATTTCCTGAAATGAACCATCCCTGCATGCAAGAGCTAGGGGAAGTATCATGTCAAGTTCTTCCATGATGTCAGAACAAAACTAGGAGAGAAATAAATGTGGCATTGAGTTATTTATGTTCTGTCAACACTGGGTAACTTATGAACACTATGGAAAAATTCCTCAATTATGAATTGGGCATCAAAAACAAAATATGTTGACTTTACAGAGATTTGCTCCTCAGCGAGAAGAGACAAAACTTTTATCTCAGAGGAGGAAATGCCAAATAACACTTCTCTCTAAGTAATACCTTCCTCACTGTGCTTTCCCCAGAAAGAAAACAAAACAAAACAAAAAAAGGAGCCCTGACTCGACCCATAAAGTTCCAAAAAAATGGGTGTACCCACAATACTTACAATAAGAAAAGGGCTGAAGAGTGGGAGAGGAGAGTGTCCCAGGTAGGAAGTGACGTTCAACTAAACCAGCTTTGAAACTGGTGAAGAGAAGCTTCTAGGCCTATTGGTATGGGAAGAGTCTCTTTCACAAGGCCAGGGTCTGACCTGGAGGCCAATCTAGAACCCTTCAGTGATATATAAACTATAAGGAATGACTGGAATTACCGGATGGATGAGCCAGACAAGCTAAGAATCAGTTCATAGGCAGATTTGCAGTCAATGACAATGTTGAGCATTGGAAAAGCAAGCCAGAGGAGGAAGTGGTCCCCCAGGGTGTGAATTCCTTCAACCGATTAAACATGGCCTCCTGTAGGTATGTGTAAATGGTACAGAACTAACTGGAAAAGCTTGCTAGCTAGAGGCTGTTGGTGGTGAACACTGGAACTGTGATTCCTGATTGAACAGGGCCAGAAAGAAACAGACAAGCAGGACAGCTTTGAGAGTTGTTATTATTATATATTATATTTATTATATATATTTATTTATATATTATATATAACATAATGATAATTTATATTATTATATGTTATTATATTAAGATTTATTACATCTATACTAGGGGAAGCTAGGTGGCACAGTAGAGTGTGAGGCCTAGAATAAGAAGACCTGAGTTCAAATTCAACCTGAGGTGCTTACTAGCTTTATGACCCTGGACAAATTACTCAACCCTGCTTGCCTCAGTTTCCTCATCTGTAAAATGAGCTGGAGAAGGAAACAGCAAACCACTCCAGTATCTCCGCCAGGAAAACCCTAAAAGGGGGTCCACAAAGAGTTGGACACAACTGAAAATGACTCAACAACAACATATCCACGTGTAAATTTAAAAGGAAAAACAAACTACATAACAATGATTCACAGATTTGTTATAATCATCTTTTTTCTGTTCTACTTTGTATATAGAAATGCCCCTTTTATTTCGCATTTGTTAAGTTGTCAGAATAATGATAAGTGAAAATCAAATATAAAACCAAAACCTGTGGACGCAGAAGTTCTCCTGGTTTTAGGAAATGCCAACAGTAAGGTTCAGGATGTCTTGGCCTGGAAGAAGCCTGCAATGCTATAAGAAGTCCAGCAGCCTCCCTGCCCCTCTAAACGAAGAAGCTGAGGGGAGTCTCTTAAGCCCCTTGGTCGCTCCTCGGTTGTACAAAGTAAGGCCTGTAATAATGTCTGAAACACCATTTCTTGCCAGCAGGAAGAGTGAGTATGAACTATTGATCTGCACACCAGGTCTGGGCACCCTGCTCTATCTCCCCAATGTCTTGGGGTCTGGGTCTGCCTGACCCAGATATTAAAGCTATAAAAAGCCACCTGGTGTCTTCTGGTTCTTGACATTCTTTTCCCCTTTCCACTAGGGATCCCAGAGGGAACTGATCAGTTTCCATCCTCCCTGACTGTATTTCTCTCAAGAAGGCTTAGCTTGGTTTTCTTTCTCTCTGTTTGCCTTCCTCTATCTCCTCCTTTTCCATTTTTGGTGACCTTCCCTTCCTTACACTGTACCTTGGAATCTCAAACCTCACTCAAACTACATTAAGACAGACGCAAAGTAGAGATGGTGCTTTTCTGAATATGTATGATTTTATTAATCATATTTTTAATACGTATGATTTTATGTCCTATTGTAAAGAATTATATATCATCAAGCCGTATTTGCCTGATTGACTCATAATTATTAGGCTATGTTAGTGTGACTTCCAAGGAATACAGCACAGAAGGACCAAACCAAGAGACTACTTGGATAAATCTCCATAGACTAAGAAGATCCAAAGGACTAGGACAAGAGCATAGAGACATCCAGGTCTCAGAGAGCTACAGAGCTCGCAAGTGCTCTTTGCCGGTGGGTGGAGCATGTGTGGAATTGATGATGCTAGGTCCCTACCATTATGGATCAGGGATAGAGATAGTATTTATTGTTGTTCAGGTTCAGCCAGGGCTCTTCATAACCCCACTGGGGTTTTCTTAGCCAAAGAATCAGGAGCTGTTTACCATATCCTTCCCCAGGTCAAATTACAGATGAGGAAAACTGAAGCAAAGAGGGTTAAGTGATTTGCTCAGGGCCACACAGCTAGTAAATGACTGAGGCTGGATTTGCACTCAGGTCTTCCTGACTTCCTGTCCAGGGTTCTATCCACTGAGCCACCTAACTATCTCTAATAGAGATATTACTATTTATCTAACCACTGAGTTAGCAAACGTCTAATTGGTCAAGTAAAGTTGAGAGAAATGGCACATTTGGATGCTTTCTGTTTGATTACTGCTCATTAGCTAGTGGAGAAGAGCCACAGACCCAAGCTGAGACCCTCCTCCCATGCCTCTCATTCTTCTCTTGTCCTTGCATTTTCTTTTCCCCACAGCTTGCATGCTGATTTCTCCCTCGGTCCCTTCAGGTCTGGGTCAGTCTCCTTTCCCATCTCTGGCTGTATTCCTATTGTACGATTTGGGGGCAGGTCCAACTTTGGAAGCTTTAAGAGTAGGGCCCACCTGAAACAGGGCTCCATGGCGCCTTTACTTTCTCCTCTACCCACAGTGAACCAGAGTTAGGAGAGGGGGTTAGACAACTATAAAATATTAAAACATTATGCTTACTAAATAACCATCGGGAAGAACTTACAAAGCAAGAGAGTATTTATTTGGAAGAAGCAATTTCTCGGTTCTTTGGGCCTCCTCTCTATGTTAATTAACAGTTAAACTTTCCTAAGAAATGTAATTGTCAGACTCGATGCCATCACATTTATCCATTTCCCATTGGTTAGCATCAACAACTCATTTAAATAGTTCATCTGGAGGTAGCAGAATTAGCTTCCGGCAGCATTTCCTCATCTTTATCATGTCTTCTGCTTTGGTATTGCTTCTGATCTTTACTGTAACCAATAAATCTGACTACATACATACAGCGGAAATGGTTCCCATATCAATTATTACCTGACTCATCTGGTAAAATGGAATCACCTCGCTTTTCTATGCTGCTTGGTATTCCCTGCATCTACTAGCTCTCTTCTGGAAGATATTTATAATATACATACATGTAATTTCTGAATAGCAAACAAGCCTTTGGACTCTTCTATTTCTTAGTTCCAAGTCAAATTTTCTGCTAATCTTCTTCCTGTGTCCACCTTCAGATTGATATCACCTAGTATTCAGCAATGTCCTTTTGTAAAAGGTGACCAACATTCCAGTAAGACATCTAACACTCAGAGCCAGGTATCTCCTACATCCCTGATTCCTACTTCAAAACCATCCACACCTTGGGGACCCTTCACACCATAGAGAATAGGAAGGGATGTGGGAATGGAAAAGAAAAAGGGTTTTATTTTTAGCCAAAGAAATACATGAATCCTACCCTTTAAATGTGGAGGAGTTACTATCTCCATGCACCACCAAATGTCACATAGACATGAAGTAGCAAAGCATACTGTCTTAGTGCAGTTTTAAGCATTAATCACTTCAGAAGTATAAATGCTACAAACTTACAAAAAAGCCCACATCATTTGAAAATTACTGAATTATTTTTGTGAATTGTGAATAATAAATTTAAAAATTTTTTATTTTAATAAAATAAGGTATCTTTTCATTCTGTACTATGGGTACAACAGTTTCCGGATGACATTTTCTTAGACAAGTGGATCAGCAGAGGAGGTCCTCTTTCTGGGCCACCTGATTTACCTCAATTGGACATTTTCTTTTGGATTACATCAAAATTATGTATGCATTAAAACCTCATCTTTTTATGATTTTAACAAGTACACGTGAGTCACTGAGCAGCAGCTGAAGAAAGTTGGTTTTTTACGTTCAAAAATGAAACAGAATGATGTACAGTGGTTACACTGAATTTTAATAAGAAATACAAATATTTTAAAACTGAAAACAATCTTTTAATTTTTCATAAGTTTGTAGCATTTGTACTTATAAGTTTGTTAAATCTTAAAACTACACTAAGGCTGTGGAGACATCAATAAACATCCTGGGTATTTTATCTGCATCATCTCCTAAATTATTCTAATGATACTGAGTTCTATTTCCACCAAATTTCTTGAATATTTACCTATATCTAACAGATGAAAGTTTTTGACACATCAACTAGATATGACAGGTTATCACAAATAATTCTAAAACATCAATTGCATGTATTTGAGATAGGTTTACAGATGACAGATAAGAGGTCATAGGGGTGGTATTCCCCAACTTTATTCATCCTTTCTCAGGGTTAGAGGGGTCATGGAGAGGGACACTGTCCAAGAGCCAGTCCTCTACAACTGGCTGTGGTTTGAGGTTGCTTGATGGAGACTTATGGCAGAGGTCCAGGTGAGGAATGCTTCCCCGAAACACAGTAGATGACTTTCAATGGTTCGTTTTTTAAACTTTGTAAAGAGAGTATAAGTGTAAGGAAAACCAGATCACTTTCTCTGCGAATACTGTAGTTGGGATTTCAGTGCGATTACTTCTTTCTTGACATAATATTCTCTATCTATACTTCTTAAAACCCTTGTAAGTATTGAAGATTTTGGCAGAGGATGTAATGATGTTCATATAAGTGAGAAAGACTGAATGATCAACCAAGTCAGGCTGTTCCTACAAGGGAACACCTATTCTGACTTTGCTTACTTTATATGGAGCCAGCTGTGTTTCTAACATATATTTGTAGAAACCTGTGTTCCCATCTCCCTATTATGAATAAAGGAAAAGCAAGGCAGGGACAGGACTGAAAAGTCCTTCCACTGTCAGACATTGACAGGTAGAAAACAGTTTTTATGAAACATCATAAGGTCTTACTCCTAAATTCCCCTCTGCATATTCTATAAAACTCTGTGAGAGTATAATCGTTGTACTAAATTTTATGTTCTCTACCCTTAGATAATGCATGGTAATTGACAATCAAAGGCAATGCAAGATGAGAGGATAAGTGGTTTTCAAAAAATAGATCAATAAAATCTTTTTTTCCAATAAAAATATGTGAAAAACTTTTAATAGTTAAGTCGTGACCTTAGCCAAATTGAGAAACAGGCTATAACATAACTAGGCAAAATGAACTTGGAGGAATAGTAAATGTTTCAAATACAGAAAAAGTCAAATTTAAAAAGGAAAAGGAAAATTAAAAACATTTTAAAGACATAGATAATCTGGCAATACCACCTATTGTTATAAATTTCCCATGAAAATATATTGAAATATTTCTAATAAGGATTTCAAAGTTGGGAGAGCATAAAAGCTTGTTCCCACTGTCTCCCTGCTACTTTTAACTCACTTGATACTTGCCTTTGCAATTTTCTTTGGTTGGTCTTCCTCAGGAGTTGCTCTGCATGGCTCCCAAAGTGACTGAATATTTACAAGACTCATAGTATAGTTTACAGCTGAAGATTTTTCATCCTGTTCACGATGGAGAATTTTAGTGGCATGATCTTCCATAGCTATTGTTAAACACCGTACCACCGAAAGAGATACCTCTTTAAATGCACTTCTCCAGCCAAAATCTAGTAAAGTATACTGAAATAAAAATTTATATAACATAAACCCAACTCCACAATGAACATTTTTATTGTTATAGATGTAAAATTATGGCTTCTATTATACAAGTTGAATATAGATATTCTTTATTTACACTATGAAAATTACTCTTATAACCTTGAAAATATTACCTTGTGAATATAGTATAATGTAATAGACAAAAATATATGCATTCTTAACCAATATTAATATACTGGCATTTCATTTTAAGTTGTCAGTAGATTTAATCAAAAGTGCTGTTTTTCAAAATTTAATTTATTAAATGCAGTCCAATAACCATCTCTATGAAAGCCAAAAGCTGCCCTGATTTATCACCTAACGTAACCTGTAAATTCAATATGTTTAATAAAGTCTAAATTAAATTTTAGAGTTATTTTTATAGTTTACTGTTAACAGATATTGTGACATGTTACTATTAAATATTAAATCATTTATTTCCTTTGCATTATTGTAATTTTAAGAAATACAATCAGAAACAAGATTTAATCTGAGAAAGCAAATTATCACACCTTCCTTGTCTTATTCAGAATTTTCTTTAGCTTTTCTACCTTCCACGGTCATAGGCAGAATTACCCTTAATTCTACTAAATATAAGACATAAAATAAATTCCACAGCTTTTTTGTCTATGAAGTGAAATTAAAAGGTCCTCCCCATTTTATAAAGTCTCAAAAATTATCAAATGGCTAGAAGTGTGATGTAGCATCAGGTGGTGAAAAAGGGCTGGACTGGGTCAAGAGATCTGGGCTTGAGTCTTGGCCTTGCTGCTAAACATCTATATGACCATAAGCTGTTTACTCAGTCTCTTCAGGACTTAGTTTCCTCATTAGTTATAAAACAAAGGAGCTGGAATAATTTATTACCAAGGTCTCTTTCAGTTTATGATTTCTATAATTTGCTTGTTTTTTATGTGCTCTATTGTTCGGTCAACAACCTTTATTGCATTAGTAGGGCAGCATACAAATCACTGTATTAAATATTTGGAGCAATAATTTCTAAACATTCATGCATGTATGTATATACACACATTTATGTAGGTGTACATACATACATATGTGTATGAACCAGAAGAGACTTTAAAAGTTGTAATACAACCATACATTATGTTCTGTATGTGTGTGTATAAATACACACACATACACACATGTACACACATAAAAATATATTAAAGTAGAATTCTATGATTCCCATAGAATTATATGAAAACATGGTGCACATGAATGAGACATTTATAGAATACTATATTAACGGGTACAAATTCTTGTGTGTATATATAGCTTACCTAGTGAAATAATGCAACCTAACCAAATCATTTGCAAAATGATCACCATTATCCCATAGCTTCCATTAAAAAAAAATAAACCAATTCCAATAGGAAAAAAATGTAATAAAATAAGATGAAAATGTCTTCATTCATAACGAAAAGGGTAAAAATAATAGCCAGGTTCATGGCATGGAAGGGCAACGCTGTGTACCACGCTCAGACACCTGTTCTCTCCATGTCTTAGAAATGAACCACTTCCAAAAGCCAGAACTCTGGACACACATTATCTTACCACGATATCCTAGGATCAAACAATCAATGAATAAACTAAGTGCTTATGATTAAGCTACTATGCTAGGTATTGGGAATACAATGAATAAATGAATGAAAAAGCATTTATTAGACACTATGTTTATAAAAAACTGGTAAATATTGGGGATTCAAAATAAAAAATGAAACAGTTGGCCAATCTCAAGGAGTTCACACTAACTGGGGTAGATAACAAATGGAAGAAAGTTCTGTTTCAGGTCAGAAGAAAAGGAAGACGGGATCAGGGCTAGAAGGAAGGCCCAGGAGTCCTTAGCTTGAAGCAATAAGCCAGATGACAGTATCTGCAAAGGCTAGGATGAAATGGCAGGGCAGGTGGTCAGGCCTTGAGATCCTCTATCTCTCAGGAAGGATTAGAGTTGGCGACTGATCTCATCAAAGTGGTACATTGCAATCAGGTCACTTTTTTGGGAGAAAGGGCACTAGGAGCTGAAGCAATCAAGAAAAGGTTTCATGTAGGGTTAGAGGTGAGAAGGGAATGTATTCCAAGCATTAGGGATGGCATAGTGATGGGAGATAGAGGCTCTGTGTATGAAGAACAAACGGAAGGTCAGTCCTGCCAGAAAGCTTGTTTGGGACCAAGTCATGAAAGGCTTGAAAGTTAGTCAGATAGATAGATAGATAGATAGATATGTGCATATATATATATATATACACACACACTTGTATACATATACACACACATATAATTTCAGAGGCAATTGAAAGCCACCAGAATTTACTGAGAAAGTAAATGGCATTTTTAGATAAAAGCTTAGGTAAAATTACTTTTGCAGCAGTAGGTAAAACAGTCTGGAGTGGGAAAATAAAGCAGGTAGACCAAGAGAACACTGAAATAATCTAAGTGAGAAGAGATGACATCTTTAACTAAGGTGGTAGCTGTGAATGTGAGAAAAAGGGGTAAAATGCAAGAGATATTATGGAGACAGAAATGGCAAGATTTGAAAAATGATTTTATTATGTAGAGGGAGAGAGAGGAGTTAAGCATATCATCAAAGTTATGAATGTGGGAGACTGGGATCATGGTGATGGCTTTGGCTGAAACGGGGAAGTTTTGAGGAGGAATGAGTTGCAGACTGGAGCAAATGTTGAGTAAATTTTGGACATGTTGAGTTTGAGATATCTCTGGTACATTCAGCTTGAAATGTCCAACAGGTAATTAAGGATGTGGGACTAAGAGTCAGGTAGGAGACTCAGGATGGAGCAGAAATGATTGCTAATCTCATAGGAGTTGATATCACCTGATGAAGGGAAGAGAAATAGCCCCAGGACAGAGCCTTGAGGAACACACACAGCAGGGAGAGTGAAGTGGATGACAGACCAACACTGGAGAATGGAAGGAGATATTAGACAAGGAGGAAGGGAACCCGGAAAATGCAGAACATCGGGAGAAGAGTGCACCCACCAGGGCTGGCTGCCCCAAGATGGGCCCAGGAGCATGAGAACATGAGATCACTATAATTTTGAAGAGAGTAGTTTCAAGATGAAGTGAGAAGTCAGACCGTAAAGGACTGACAAAAGAGTGATGGGGCTTCCCTTCAGGGAGGCAGACAGCGCAGTTTCCACATCTCTTCTCAAGCAAACGCATAATTTTCCACTAGACTGAACTATGATTAAGAGATCCAATGGGAAAGTACAAAACTTCTTCCTCCCCAGAATGCACAAAAATTCAGTCAGAAGTCAATTGGAAATAAGAAAGGCAGCCCAGCAAAATCAAGCCCTAGTGCAGTGTAGCCTTCCAACTGGATAAGAAATAGATATAGATATGTGTACGTATGTGTACATATGTATGTATATATATGTGTGTGCATATATGTATATACATATATATGTATGTCTGTATGTATTTCTTCCTAGGCTCTGTGTTCAGAAGCAGCAAGAGTAGAGACAGCTCCACTAAGAAAGGTCCAAGGCAGTCAGAAACTGGGGCAGGAATTTTGCCAGTAGGTAACAATGCCTGGGACAGCCTAAGCCCAGATTCAGGCTGGATAAAAATATAGATTCAGCAGTTATCTTCATAGGATCCCAAAGTCACCAAGAGAGAATAAAAAGAAAAGTGAAGACAACTTTATGGAAAAATGCTATGGAATTATGGAACATCCCAACCCAAAGAAGGGGGCATGAAAAATGATCCTGCAATGGAGAATGAGCAAGAGTTGTTAGAAAAGTAAGTGGAGAATCAGGACGGAGCAAGATTACAAAAGACAAGGGAGGAGAAGGTGGTTAACAGTGCCAAATGCTGCAGAGAGGTCAAGGAAGAGGAGGAAGAGATCACCAGTGATCTTAGAGAAAGAAGTATGAAGACATGAAGAGGAGAAGAAAGAGGGAGATGAGGAGGGGGCATTTGAAGTGTAGCATTATTATTTATTTATTAATTAATTATTCTCTTGCCCTTATTTGCCTAAAGCAGCTAAGAATTCATTTCTAACTATTCTTCATCCCTTCTTTTTTTTAATTCCTATTTCATTCTTTCCTTTTGCTTTTGCCATTTTCAAATTAGCTAACGCCCAGATAATGCTTAAGTGTCTATCATCTTGACAAATATTATTATTCTTCAAACATAGAACTTCTAACCAAAAACACACACAATCCTGCGTTCAATATTCTTTCATCTGAGACAAAATGGGCATGAAGGCAAATGTCTATTTGGGCTAAACTATATGTATGATTTAAGTAATTTTCCCCCTTGGGAAGGGTTATTATTTTTTAATCAAAGACTTAGTAGGTTAACTTTCAAACTGAAATTAATTTTTCCAAACAAGTTATAAAACTAAGGCAATTGGGATTTAGGTAGAAATGCCCTGAACCATATGGTTGACATGTAGGAAAAACTCAAATAACCAGAAGTTCTTTCAAACTTACCTCTTTTACCTGCAGTAATTTTTCAGGTAACATGCTAGTTTCATTTGCTCTAGCATCTTGTATTAAAAGTTCTCCACTAGATTTCTTCCAAACTCCTACACAATATTAAAAATAAGGATCCAACTTAAAATAAATGTTGAAAATATAAAGCCCATAACACTTTCTGATAAATCAATATCATTTATAAAACTCAACAAAATACAGTGGAATACTACTGTTATGATAATGTGAAACTCAAGTTACATATAATGCTTTTCATATGACATGATGGAATCCACATTCTACTGTACTCATATTTTATATTTGATGCATAAAGTGTAGCTCCTTTTTTCATTAGTTCTGTTATATATTGCTTCATAGTCACTTCTAAAAAGAATAAAGGGTAACTGAGTAAAATTAATTTCAGTTTTTGTAAAATAATTAAACTGGAGGATATTACATTTAAAATGAGAGTGGTTTCCACCACTTTAATATGTCAAAATAAATGTCACCTTCAACTACCACAAGTACATTTAAAAAATGAAAGCACTGGAAAAGGCAATGATTTCCTTCTAAATAATAAGTAAATTTCCTATTCTTTGTTTTACATAAGTCAAATTTTGAAAACTTCACCCTCTCTCAATGCCCAACTCAATGCAACACACTTGCAGTCATGTTGTATCTAATCTACTTAATCCAAGATGGAATTAAAAATTAAATCTATGCAGCTACATTCTCAAACATTTTAACCAACAAACATTTACTAAATACCCATTACAGGTCAGTCACTGTGTTTGTGTTACAACAAAAAAGTAAAATAATCCCTGCCTTCAAGGAGCTTACATTCCAACAGGTTGCACATAACTGTTACATTCTATTGAATATTATTATATAGCCGTAAGATAAGATTTGGAAAAAAAAAATAAAGTTATCCTAGGTTTGTCATTCTGCTCCACACACATTATTTGTTTCTTTCACTTGAAGTAATGCACCTTTAGGCTATTTACCTAAATGAATCTCATCTTGCTAATAACTTCAAGATGAGTAATAGACTTTCTAAGGCTTGTGTGATTGGTGAGCGTTGTGTAGGGAGTTAGAAAAGGAAAACTGTCTTGAACTTTTTACTTCCTTTACTTTGTAAAATTCAGATCCTATGGGTGAAAAAAAAATGAATGATTTCTAACACAAGACTCAAAAGAAGCTCATTTTCTTCATGGTGAAAAGTTCCAGCCTACTTTCCACCTTATCTTTTATAATTCCCATACTTCATATGTACAATATTCCAACTAAACTAGACTACCCTTCCTCCCACTGTCACCCTGAACTCTCTAGTCTCTTTGACTTTGCTCATGCCAACCCACTCACTACCTACCAATCTATATTTTATTATAAAGATCCAACTCAGGTGCCACCTTTTCTGTGCAGGTTTCCCTGACAATATGCTTCCCTCCCTCTTAAGTTTCTTTTTCTGTCTCCTCAATCCTCTTAGAACTTATGCATTAATCTTGATGTCCCTTGTATCATGGCTATTCTTCTAAGTCTTACTCATTCCATTAGAGTGGAAGCTCCTTAACAAAATGATCAATCATGCTATTTTTTTTAATATTCTCAGGTAAAAGTTTGCCCATACACACAGTAGCCATTTAGAGTTTGTTGAATTGTAATGGATTGAATTTTTAGAGATGCCTAAAATTTTAAAAAAATCACCTTCAAAATACAAGTATATCATATAAACTTCAATTAGGCCTGTCTAGAATTATAACTAGCTTCCTAAATCTAAGAGAAAAAATGTACTGAAAATAGTAGCTAACTTAATTTTTTAGAGAGAATATGTGGTCACTTTTTTTGCTTATTATAATAGCATAGATTATGTATGTAGAATTAACTTTAATGTATCTATAAGACTGTCTAGATTAACATCCTCAGAGGAGCCCAGTGGATCCCCTAAATGCCAAAGAATACAAACACAAATCTTTTTTCCCTTCTCTATTGAGCTCCTGATGATTCATTTTGCACCCCCAGCTAGTGTCTGCAATGGAGCTTCTTTCACAGAGAGTAGAGGTTGGCAGTACTTCTCTGCGACACACACTTTCACACCCAAATTGTCTTCCTAGCTTCCCATTGTGCGCACTACAAAGCAACCCGCCTTGTTGGCAGCGAGAAGTGTGAACTACGTCTTTCTTTTCTCCACTGTTCTTTTCTGGCTCACAAGCAACCTCCCACCAAACACAGAATCGGTAGAAGAGACTAGATCCAAGAGATATTGCTATGAAAAAGTATGAAGAGAAACCCAGGTGGCCACCTTGCAAATTTCCAATGTGGAAGCCTTCGACCTCTCTGCCCAAGACGCAGCTCTAGTACTGGTGTAATGAGCTTTACAAACCCTGGGAGCCTCTTTACCTTAACTACATACGCCTCCCTAATACAATCCCTTAACCATCTAGCTAAGGAACTCTTAGAAGCCATTTGACCCCTCTTAGGACCCCCTAAGAGTACAAACAATCTTTCAGAAGATCTGAAATCTTTGATTCTTCTGAGACAAACCCTAAGTGTTCTTCTTACATCCAATTTATGCAGCCATGGCTCTTTGTCATTGCTGGGTCTAGAGAAAAATGAGGGCCAAGAAACCTCCTGGTTTAGATAAATCTCAGATGCCACCTTCGGCCAAAAATGAGGAACTGCCCAAAGACATGCTTTATTTTGAAGTAGTATTAGATATGTCCCAAATTTCAAACCTGAAGAAATTCCATAAGCAACAAAGTACACAGGCAGCACAGTCACAACCAAATAATGTTCTATCATAATAATGGGTCTTCAATAATGTCAAAATGGCCAAACAGAAGAAAAAAAATCAGTGTGACAAAAACATTGCTGTCTTCAAAAATCTAGTTAAAGTCAATTTACTAATTATTGACCTACTCAGAAATCACTGAAGACAATATTCTATGATGTCAGGAAACTAACAAACATTAAATGAAAAGTAAAAAAAAAATAACTCACTCAACTTGATGCTTGTTTCTTATATAAGTAGATTCCATGCATCTAGATATTGTGAAACATTTGGATGATATTTTCATTTTCTTTAGGTTGTTTTGGGTCATGTAGACAGCTTCACTTCTAAGCTCCTCATTAGCAAAAAATCATTAACAAAAGAACATTCAATAAGCCAGAAGGACCCTTATTCTGCTTGTTGTAAATCATACGCAGGATTTCTTTCAATGAAAATATTATTTCAAATGGGAAATTTATAAAACTTGGTCTCTTTGATCATTCTTTTGAACATCTTTTCTTTCCTTATTGGAAATCTATTCTTTAGTGGTAAAAATGTATTTCACAAGAGTATAATGAATGGAAAAGTTATGATTTTATTAGCAATTGTCCTAAGGATGATTATCCTCAGCTAGACATTTACATATAGTTCTGTCAAGCTGAATAATGTTGATTTCAATATAAAGTAGACAAATTTCTCCAGTGGGGAATATACATTATCATCAAGAGATGTTCCTGTGCCCAGATATTTCTTATTGGGACACTTCAAAGTTTCACACTTCAAAACTTTTTTCAATAATTACATAGAGTTTCAACTGCATTCATATAATGCAGAATTCTAACTGTACCATTGAAATTGTTTCCACCTGCCACACTGTTAAACCTGATGAAAATGTTCATATGATGATACTTAATGTGGTGTATGAATATATGTATATATTACATTATGAAATAGTAAAGTGTTTGCCTTGCTGAGCTTTTGCTTTTTAAAACTAAATTAACTTTTCAATTAGCAGAAATTTACTTTCTTTTTCTCATACTTACCAAATAGTAAAAAATAAAGCAAAATAAACCAAAAAGAAAAATTCCTTGTTAACAAATATACATAGTCAAGCAAAAAGAATTCTGCAATTGGTCATGTCCCCAAAATATGTCTTTTTCTGTACCATAAATCTATCATCTTTGTCAGGAAGTGGGCAACGTGCACTATTGTTAGTCCTCTGCCATCCTGATTCGTTACTGTATTAATCGGAGTTCTTAGAGCTTTCCAGGTTGTTTGTTCTTGCAGTGATGCTGTTGTCACTGTACAGACTGCTCTGTTATGTCTTCTTATTTCATTCTTCATCCGTTTCTAAAAGTCTGAAATGCGTTCATTCTTATATCTTGATGTTACAGTATAAGTTGTTCTGGTTCTGCTCATTTCATTCTGCATCAGTTCATACAAATCTTTCTGAGACTCCCTGAACGACTCCTTTACATTGATATACCAGATTGGTTCAGCTATCCCCTGATGGGTAGTTATTTAGTTCCAGTGTTTTGCTATACCACAAAAAAGAACTGCTACAAATTTTTTTTTATACATCTAAGACATTTTCCTCTTTCTTTGATCTCTTTTGGACATAGGCCTAGTAGTGCTACAACAAGGTCAGAGAACATGCCCCATACAGTAATTTTGAGTGTACAATTCCAACTTGCTTTCTAGAATGCTTCCCAATTCACAGATCCACCAATACTTCATTAGTGTGTCAGTTTTTTCACAACTTCTCCAACATTTGTAATTTTCTTTCTTTCCTTTTTTTTGTTTTGGTCATCTTTGCCAATCTGAGGGGTTTTGAGGGCTGCTCTTAATATAAGATTTTTTAAACACTCTTCCTCAAACCAGGTCTGACTACTCTTTGTTCTCTATCAAGCAGTGATCAGCATTTTTATTGCTAGAGCCAAGACCTAGGTCCTAGTTTTTTTTTTTCAATTCAATTATGCTTCATTTTAATATTTCCCAGGGGTCATTCTAGTTTCCAATGAACTCAATAACCATTTATTAAATACTCACTATATACAAGGAGGTGTTCAAAACAGTGAATAGGTAAAATAGCAAATAAGACATGGTCCTACACCCAAAAATTTCACAATCAGGTAGGGCAAATAAAACATACATGTAAATTATATAACAAAATATCTTATTGATGACTACATAGGTGAGATATAATATACAATTGAGATATCCAAGGAAGGAGATATCATTTTTCTCTCAGTGGATTGAGGAAGGCATTTCACCTGGCTTTAATCCAACTTAAAAAGTAGAAAGGATTTCAGTGGGTAGAAATGAGAGCACTCCAAATGTTCACAAAGGGAGAAAATGAAGATTGTGTTTGGGGAAATGTGAATACCCGAATTTCAGTGTATAGAGTACATTGAAGTATGGGGGCTTTGAATGCCAGTCTAAGAAATTTAGATGCTAATAAGTAGGCAATGGGAAATCATGAAAAGTTTTTGAGCAACTGAGAGACATGGTTAGAGTTGTTGCATCTGGAAGATTAATTTTGTATTTAGACTATTTCCAAGCAGGTTTAAATCCTCAAGGCAAAAATATTGAAAAATATCCCGTCTTCCCAATGATCCCAACTAGTGTTAGTATATGAAAACTCCATGTTGGACTGGGTTTATCCTTATTACAGATTTATCCTAATCCTGTAACTATATCCCCAGGAAATCTCCACAGCTGTCCACAGGTCTCGAGGATCTGAGTCAGGGATATCAAAGGCCTTGAATACACTCTACAAATTGAAAATTTGGGAACTGTATTACATATAGTACACACAATCAAAATTTGGGCTCCTTAAAAGCACCAAAATGCAACAATTAGTTATTACAGAAAAAGAACATGTTATTCCTTTCCGTTTGGGATTTTCTCTATCCTTGACCATGTCACTCCCCAAAGAGAAAGATTCTTCCAAGGTCTTACCATTGCCTTTAATAAAATCTAGTTTCCTCAATTCCATTATCTTCATAGATTTATGTTTCTTCTCTTAGGTAGCTATTCTTTTCCCCTTTATTTACTTGTCAGCTTCAGAAAGCTGCTATCCACCTACATTCCCTCCCATTCCTGATTCCTAGCTTTGGAAACCTTTCTATAGCATAAAACAAGTGTCACAGTGACCTCCCTTCTATCTTTAGGATCCCACTTAAATTCTACATTACATGTTCAAGTTGTCTGACTGGGATGCATATCCTTCCCTGAAATGTACAAAGCTTTATTAGGATTTTTCCTAAAAAAAATTACACATGCTAATATGGTTATATTTGAATAGGCAATGTGAAAAACTAATTTGAAGCAGTTAAATAATTACATTAAAAACCCCCACAAAATCTTAGTAAAGTGTAAGTATACCTAGGTTCAGATTAGTTCAAATAATGAATCCTTGGCAATGGTTATGTTATTTGAATTCATACTACATACTTCCTTTGGGCTAGAACCAATCACCATGTTTTACATAATTTTATCATAGAATAGTGTGTATTTAAATTCATGCAACTAACATCAGAGAATTCATTATTTGCAGTAATTGGGACCTAGTCAGACAATCACTTTTTGGTTGTCAACACTGATGAAATTCACCATATAAATTTGTATTTTTCCTTAATTTTGCTGCGTAGACAAGATGTGGAATCAAAGGACTGGCTTCAGATCTGACATAGCTATCAGCACAATGACTTAAGGTAAGCAATTTCCATTCTTTGAGCCTAAAATAAAAGAATTTGAGTAGACCATCTCTAGCTAAAATGTTATTATCTAAGTTCTCTGAAAGTTGACACCATGCCTTCAGAAATTTAATATACCTCAAAACAATAATCTGCAAATAAGTATTGATATAATTTTAACCTAAGGTTTTTTATTATAACTAATATGTAAATCTAACTATTTCTACCACTTCAAATTTTGATAGAATGTTATTCAGACACCTAATCACATCATGTTCCTGATAAGGGATTTGTTAAAAATTTGGAATGCGTCTGTGATTTCATCAATGTAGTCTAGCACCTACTGGAGAATGGCCTCCACCAATGACAACTAACATCCCAGGTGCAATTTATAATCTTAGAGAATTAGCTAGCACACAGTGAAGTTAAGTAACTTACCCAAGATTACAAATCAATATATTGTGGAAGAAGCAGAACTGGAACCCAAGACTTCAGGACTCTGCATCATCTCTAATCATCATATTAGATTGCCTCTAGTGTTAAGAATTGCAGAAGGCACTATCACATACTTTTTTACTTCTTACTTCATGAATCTCATCACATGGGCCCTTTAAAATATTGTAGAATGTCTTCCAGACCTGCTATCGACCTAAGTCCTTCCCATAGGCACAACCTAGTGATGACCTTTTTTGAAAGTAGGCAGCCTGGTCCTCGCAGCATAAGCATATACATCAGCCTCCATACAGGCCCATTCACAAAGACTTGTCAAAACATTCCTGTTCTATACAATGAAGCACTGGAAAAATAGTTTATTGGAGGATCTTTTTTTAAACATATATCTTTTTACTAACATTATTTTAGCCCAAATAACTGTGGCATTTTTAGGGCTATAGTAAGTCTTAGATATGAATATCTGTAATCCAATTTGCTCATCTAATAGATGGGGAAACTGAAAACAAAAGAAGGTGAATGATTACTCAAGACCATAGGATCACTTGATAACAGACCAAGGACCAGAACCCAAGGCTCTTGATTCTCAGTCAAATGCCCCCCCCTTTTTTTGTAATTATAGATCTTATCTAAGAATTATCAAGATTAACTCTGACAAAGATGAAAAGGTAATCCAAAATGAGCACTGTTCTGATACTTCCAGCACATTCTGAAATGATGATCACAAAACCAAGATGCTCATCTAACTCCAGGAAGGAAGGTGGCATGGGGCTGGGGTATGGGAGATGTAGACTATGGGTTTATATATTAAAACATCACCTTACCTGAAGCATGTCTGGATATCCTAGGCAGTGACAGCAGTTCTTGGGAAAGGTCTTGGACTTCCTTTTCCAATTTTAACAGAGGTTTTATGAGTTGTGATAAGAATCTGAGTTCATACAAGGAGAGGCAGATATTTCGTCCTTTTTGTGGGCATTCATGAGTAACTATTCAAAGAATATATGAATAAAATGGTAAGATAATTTTACTTTGCTTTCCAATAATTTTATTTTTCTTTTGATCTATTATATCATAAGTATAGGAGAATCTTTAGTGAGGAAACTCTCCACTAATGTAGATCATCAACTGCCCAGTAAATTAGTCTTAGAAGGGTGTTGGGGGCCCTTTGAGATTGGGACTGCTTAGGGTCACACACACAAGGGCTCGAAGGTGGAACATGAACCCAAATATTCCTGATTCCAAGACTGAATCTCTAACCATTATGACAATCTTCTAAAAAACAACATTTTAAGCTTAATATTTAGTAAATCAACATGAAATTGAGTTTTGAAAGAGTCTCTTGGAAAGCACTCAGAATTAAAACTATTAAAGAGAAGCTATGACTCTAATGAACAACCCACAATCTATGAACTGTTTTATCTCCTAGTATAAGGTGATACCTTGATTTTCTCTGAAGATACCATGTATCCTTTATGGATCACTCTATCCACAACTGAAAACTCCTTCTTGCATTTTCCCTGAATTCAGAAGACCAACAAAAGAAATTGGCATAATTCCTGGTTCCCTCATGACATTTCTAGACCTTTATTTCTCCACTATTGCTCAGCAACCTCTCCTTAGTATATGCTATTATAATACTCAGTTCTGCCTCTTTCTGCTGTTATTTCCCTACTTCCATGTCTTCCTCAAAGAACTAGCTCCTGGTTTGCTGGATTCCTTTCTATCTTAGTCTCAATCATCATTCTCGGTAACTTCAATATACACAATAATAATGTTCTACCTTGCCCATTCACAGGGGAGGATGAAACTTAGGCTTCACTATAAAAACAAAACTGCTCTGCCTCCAAGATCTGAACTCTCATCACAATCAGCTGTACTTCCTCTTCTTCCACCAACTCAAACTTTCTGACCCTACTCTTTGCCCTCATAAGAAGGGTTTGAATTCATCGATTCATCCCTACTATGTTACCACTCCTATTCCGTGTTGATATTCTTAACTTCACAGTCAGCCATTTCAACTATGCACTTTTCTCCATGTTTGAGTCCCATGAATTCAGGTTCTTCCACTATTCTCATCCAGCTGATCCCCAAACCTAGGTCACGTGCACCATCTGATCTTATTGATGAACCACCTAGAAATGCTGGAGAGTCACAAAACTACACTGATTAGATACATTACTAACTCATACAATCTCACCTCAGTTGAAATTTTGCTTTTACAAAGAGACCTTTTATTACTATCTGCTTCCATTACATACTCCCCAAAGTGGTCAATTCAGTATTTTCTCCTTTCAGGACCCCAATTCGATCTCTACTTCCTTGTCTTCCAGCAAATTAATTCAGCTTCTACTTTAGTGAAAAGGTTAATAACTTCTGTCATCAATATTCTCTTCTCTTCACCTCCATACATTAAACCAGTGTTTTTTCAAATTTGATTTAGTACCAGACCTCCCTTTATCTTAAAAAAATTGTCACACACCCTACTTTTCATAAAACAATTTATGAAATGACTTAGCTCATATTTAAATAAAATTAAAAATTTATAACAGCAAATAAATCTCAAATATATAAACTAATGTGATATATGTTTTATGCATAAATCATTCATAATTTTCATACTTGTAACTAAAAATAATAATGTTACTGTTGCTATGAAAGGTGCACTTATTTTTTCGTCACAACATCACTCAAATATGGTGCTAGATTGTAAAGGCAAAGTTTTGGCAAATGAAGTGCCTTTGGTTTAATCAATCAAGAATCTTTGATTAGAAACAGTATACATACATATTTGCATATATATGTGTGTGTGTGTGTGTGTGTGTGTGTGTGTATGTACTGTAGAGAGAGCGGTCAGAAGCAGAGCTGAGAGAGAAGTGACCGTGACCTGGTTATGGGAACTTGAATGTGGGGAGGCCTAACAGAAAGACTGTTTGTGATGTTGGCACTTTGTTGATCTGTGTTAATTTCTCAGACAGAAGCCCTCTCTATTGGTTTTTATGAGTGAATTGAGATGATGGTGCTGGTAATGTGTATAAGCACCCCTGGAACCTGCCATCAGGAAAAAGCAGGAAGAGTCTGGAGTGGAACAGTGTCTCTGAGCTGAGACAAGGAGCAAGAGCAGAGAGCTAGCTGTCTGTATGTGAACACAGGCAAAAATTGGGAATGGTTGGCCCTTGGAGGAGGAGCGACATGGGTTTGGAAGTCATCATCAAATCAAGAATTGACTTGGATACTGTGGATTAAGAAGATAGTTCTTACTGTGACCTAGGGGTTGATGGTGTGGTATTGTGATAAAGGACTTTACTTGAACACTTGGTATTGACTAAAGATGTTGCTACAAATGTTATGATTTACTTTATTGAACAAAGTTTGGTTTGTTGCTGAATAAATAGAGAGTTCATTATACTCTGTGAATAGACCTTTGCAATCATTCACAGTAGCAGTCCTCAGGTGTGTTGCCATGACTGGCTTACAAAGATGTCTATAAACTATTCTTATTCAGATGAAGACTAAATATAGTATATGTGTCCATGGTAAATTAGTTCCTTCTTCATTCATATTTAAAATATCTAGGTTATAAAATAAAATGAATATTGCTTATGTAGGATATGATAAATATCTTCAACTTTCTGCTATTTTATTTATATGTCAGGGTAGGAAGTTAGAAATTTGTAGTTACTTATTTATAATAAGCATTTTCCCCCTCAAAGGCATAAAATACACATACAAATTTCAAGAAAAAATTTTTGGTATAAGAATGAATTTGCTTCATTTATTCTTGATAAGAAAAATGCCATTTTTTTCTTTGAACTTTCAAATGCTCTTTTGAAGTACTTTATCATGAGAAAGCCAGCAAGTGTCACAATAATATACAAGTGCACTGAAGTCTGCATACATGTTATCACATAAATTTGCAAAGAACCTTCTTTTGAAAAGAGCCTAAACCTCTAAAAACAAAGTTGATTACTCTTGTAACAACTTGAAAAACTGAATGTAGCTATTCATATTTCTTGATACAAATGATTATCTATGAATCTTTCCCAGTATCCAAATTGCAAGAGGGGCCACATTCTACACTATAGATGTATATATTATCTTGATATCATTTGAGCTTTGTCTGGGTCACAATATAGAATTTCCATAGGGAGAAATTATGTTGAATATATTATATTGAAATTTTTTTATGATGGGGTATGGCCAACAAGACTACAATAAATAACAAATCTTTTAACTAATTTCAGCTACACATGGTACACATGAAATCAAACTAGGAATTCACTGGATCATCCATAAGAATCTATTTGCAATAGAAAGAGTTTTTGCCTCTCAAAGGATTAATTATAAAGATCTTCAAACATGCAGGAACTCTCCTACCCACCATACTATTTGCAAGTGGAACAATTTAAAACTGCTTTGCATATAATCTGCCAAGCACTGTTCCATCCACACAAATAGCTACACCAAAGTTTCTCCTACTGAATGAACTTTTTTACATATAACAAATTGGCAAGCAACCTCATATGACAAAATCAACTATTTTTACTGTTACAGACATGGTTTTTTTTTTAAAGATTTGTTTTTGCCTGTTAGAAGTATCTTATTTTCACTTTAAAATTACCTTGCCTTGCTAATGTATTCTGCATAAACATTTTAAATATATCATTTCAATTTATTAGGCTTCATACCATCTACAGCTAAAGCATTTATATAGTGGCCATAGCAATCTTTTCTTTCCATCAGTAACAGTACTTGTGAATCCCAGTGATAACATGCATCTTATTTCCTGGATTTTTTTATTCTGTGTTTCTACATTTCTATTACTCAAACTGTTTCTATTGTCTTTTCCTTATTAGTTTCAGCTGCTCCAATTGATTTATTTTTATTTTTTAAAAACCTGTTATGTATTTATCCATCACCAGAGGATATTATTTCACTTAAAACTTTAGGAGTCATTTTTAAAATTTAAGACAATTAAATTTACATTTGCTTGCTGAAAATTTCAAGTGATTGTTTATAATAATCTTTCTTCAGTTCTCTCCATTTTTACAAGACTCATTTTAAACCAGCCTATTATATTATACTTATCAAAATGAATGACAAGTAACATGGTATTTTTAACTTATACACAGATTATTTAACTTTGAATTTATACATTTCACATTCAAAGAAGGGAATAGCAGGCCAAGAGATAAGTCATCTACGTCATGAGCCCATACCTGCTGCCAGATTGCACCTGCACTGAATGACCCAACTCACATGAGACCTCCTTGTGTCTACCACTTCAACCATTATTAAATCACTACGTTCTACTATGTTCACTATCGAGTTGTACAATATTTGCTGCATTCATCTCACTTTTGTTTACTTTTATTTAATCTTGTTTTCACTGATTCAAACAGAAGTTGTACTAAAAAATATCCAATTATTTCGATGAATGCTTCATTTCTCCCCCCCACTCCCCTCAGAGTAGGTGACTTCAGACATGGTCTGAGGGGACCAAGACTAAACAGAAATTGCACCACATCTGAGCACTCTCCCACTCAGAGACTTGAACGGTATAGGAAAGAAGAAACGGGGACATGTTTATACTTCTATTTTTGCCACTTCATTGAAGTAAATATCCCTTAATAAAAGCTGATATTTGTTAATAGGGTAAATGGAACTGGGGCATTAAAAGTTTCAAGGGAATAAGGTGTTTTTGTCTATTATAGAGGACATATGAAGAAAGGCGCTATCTGCATCCAAAGGACAAACATAAACAGAAATACATATAGAATAATTTTACATATATATATATGTGTGTGTATGTGTATGTGTGTGTATACATTTATATATAAACCTATTTGTGTCTAATGGTAGCAATCTCTAGGGTGGGAGTAGGGGAGGGAAGAAAATAAAAGGAAAAGATGGAAATTTACATATACATATTGTATATTTGAAAGGAATAGCAAGTTGTGCATAGCAGATTTGCAATTTCACGTACAACCATCTTTTTTTTAAAATTGTACTGTGTTATGGGAATGTTTGTTTTATTCTATAAATTCAAAAGGGAAGAAAGAAAGAGAGGAAGGAAAGAAGAAAGGAAGGAAGGAAGGAAAGAAGGAAGGAAGGAAGGAAGGAAGGAAAGAAGGAAGGAAGGAAAGAAGGAAGGAAAGAAGGAAAGAAGGAAGGAAGGGAGGAAAGAAGGAAGGAAAGAAGGAAAGAAGGAAGGGAGGGAGGAAAGAAGGAAGGGAGGAAGGAAAGAAGGAAGGGAGGAAGAACGATAAACACAGTCCTTCAGGAGTGCACTGAGAACACTGAGGGAAAGGGAGAGAAGAGGGAGAGAAGAAATCATTCTCTATTTGACTATCATTATCTCTGCTCTCCCAGTCTCCCTGAACACTCACATCCAAGAAAGGGACAGGAGAGAACTTAAGCCCTCTCTTGTGCCAAGTAAGTACAAATGTGACAAACAAATTCACAGACTGGCTGTCTTAAATGAACGTCTCATTTGTGTCCCTGGTCCACCTCTCTCAGAGGAGGTTGGAAATATGATTCCTGCTCATCTTGTGGCATCATAATTGGTGACTGCATTGATCACCACTCTTCAGCAGGACTTAATAGATCTTGAACCCAAGCAAGTTTCTTAAGTCATTTTCCTCAACCGTAAAAGGAGGGTAACGGTACTACCCACCCACCAGATCCTATGGGGAGGTTCAAATTTTTCAAAGCACTTAGCACAGGATCTGGCACACAGTAAGCACTTCATTCACATTTGTTTGCTTCCTTCCTTTCTTAAGCCTTTCAAAATTATTTTTCTCTGCAATGTTGTCATCAACATATTGCTACTGTTATAAATCATTCTCCCGGTTTTACTGACTTTTCTCTGCATCCACTCATACAAATCTTTCTAGGTACCTCTCTAAATGGCTCCCTTCAGCTATTTCTGATAATGTAAGAACATTTCCTTCCAGTTTCCTTACATTCATATTTCATAATGTATTTGGGAATCCTCCCATTGACAGACATAATAAACCTTATTTCAGTTCTTTGGTACAATGTAAAGACTTTTAGAAATATCTGTATGCATGTATACATGTATATGTGTGTATATCAATATGTGTGTGTATATATATGTGTATATAAATATATATGTATATATTCATCCTTTTTTCTTTGATCTCTTTGGAGTATAAAAATAATAATGTTATTTTTGGTTCTAATTTTTTAGGTAGAGTTCCAAATTGCTTTCCAGAATGTTTGAACCTGCAACCTCAAAGCCACATGTGGCCCTCTAGGTCTTTATCTGTGGTCCTTTGATTGAATCCAAACTTCACAAAACAAATCCCCTTAATAAAAGGATTTGTTCTGTAAAACTTGTACTCTGTCAAAAGGCTGCAGTCAGGAACCTAGAATGCCACATGAAGCCTCAAGGTCACAGATTTCTTACCTCTGGTTTAGACTATGTCGCAGCTCTGTTGATAGTGCATTACAGGCCTATCTTTCCATAACCCCTAACAACTGTCAGTTTGTTACCAATATAATGGAATATAATGCTTTGGCTGCATCTAAAAAGTTTTGTTTTGTTGTCATATTATTATAATTTTCTTTCATTAAATTATCTAACATTCCTATGATTTGTTCTTTATTCATTTCTTCAAATTAAATTATTTATCTTCCGTTCAAATTTAAATGATTTTTTCCAAAGGTCTTTTATTGACTATGATTTATTGATTTTAATTTTTATTGCACTGTAGTTAGAAAAGGATATGTTTGATGTGCCTTCTTTTATATATTTATTTATTAGGTTTTTATACCTTAGATGTGGTCAATTTTAATAAAAGTGCCATAGGCAGGTAACAAAAATGCATATTTTATTCTATTCATATTCAACAATAGCCAGAGATCAGAGATACCTAACTTTTCTAAAAATCTGAATCAGGACTTTAACTTCTTTCTTATTTATGTTTTTGTTAGATTATTTTTTAAGTCTGAAAGAAGTACAGTGAAGTCACCAAATATTAGCGTTTCTCTATTTCTCCATGTAATATAATGCATTTTTTCTTGAAGGGCTTACTTAGATGCTATACTTTCAGTACCTATATATTATGGATTGAAATTATTTAATAATTTGTGGAACAAATTAGCAAAAATGACAAAAGATGGAAATAAGCAATGTTGGAGGGAATAAACAATATGGGAAGCCAAACACATTAATATACTGCTGGGAGAGCTATTAATAGGTTCAAGTCATATCTATGACAATTACTTCCTGCAGTACTTTATGCAGGCTATTCAAACTCTGTAAGTCTCAGTTTTTGCACATGTAAAATGAAGGAATTGACCTACATGGCTTTTAAGTTTCCTTCCCCTGCTCCAGCTACAAACCCTTTAATCCTATGAATCAATATAGAAAATAATTATGCTAGAAAAAGGCTACAGTCATACCAGATGTAAATCTGTATTATAAAACACCAGTCATCAAAACTACTTACTACTGGCTAAGAAACAGAGTGATGGATCCATGGAAAAGGTTAGGTACACAAGACACAGTAGTCAATGACTGCAGTAATCTACTGTTTGATAAACCCAAAGATTACATTTTCTGAGACAAGAAGTCACTATTCGACAAAAACTGTTAGGAAAACTGGAAAATAGTATGGCAGAAACTAGGCAGAGAGCAACATCTTACATCAAAATAAAGCCAAAATGGGTACACGATTTAGATATAAAGGTTGATTACTATAAGCAAATTAGGAGAGTTTACCTCTCAGATCTATGAAGAACAGAAAAATTTTTGACCAAACAAGAGACAGAGAACATAATGAAACACAAAATGAATAATTTTGACTGCATTAATTTAAAAAGTTTTTTGTACAAACAAAGCTAATGCAACCAAGATTAGAAGGGAAATAGAAAACTGGGAAATAATTTTTATAGTGTTTCTAATAAAGATCTAATTTCTAAAATATATAGACAACTGAGTCAAATTTATAGGAATACAAGTCATTCCTCAGTTGATAAATGGTCAAAGGATATGAACAGGCAGTTTCAGATTAAGAAATTAAAGCTATCTACAGTCATATGAAAAAATGCTCTAAATCACTATTGATTAGAGAAAGGCAAATTAAAACAACTCTGAGGTATCATATCACCTACCAGACTGGCTAACATGACAAAACAGGAATATTATAACATTGGAGAATGTGTGGGAAAATTGGAACACTAATGTATATTGTTAATGAAAGTATGAACTGATATAGCCATTCTGGAGAGCAATTTGGAACTATGCCCAAAGGGCTATAAACCCTTTGACCCACAGTAATACTGCTTCTAGGTCTGTATCACAAAGAGATCATAAAAATGGGAAAAGGACCTACATGTACAAAACTATTTATAGCAATTCTTTTTGTAGTGGCCAAGAACTGGAAATTGATAGGATGCCCATCAATTGGGGAATGATTTAAAAAATTGTGGTATATGAATGTACTGGAATACTATTGTTCCACAAGAAATGATGAGCAGACAAACTTCAGAAAAACCTGGAAAGACTTATATGACCTGATGCTGAGTGAAGTGAGCATAACCAAGAGAACACTGTACACAGGAACAGTAACATTGGCAATGAACAACTTTAACAGACTTAGCTCTTAGCAATGCAAGGCTCTAAGACAACTCCAAAAGACTCATGATGGAAAATGCTATCCACATTCAAAGAAAGAAATATGAAGCCTGAATGCAGATCCAAGCAGACTTATTTCAGCTTTTTTTGTTGTTTCTTCTTTCTCATGATTTTTCTCTTTGTTTCTAATTCTTCTTTACAGCACGACTACTATGGAAATACATTTAATATGGTTGTACATGTGTCAGATTGCATGACATCTTGGAAAGGGGAAGGAGAGGGAGAAAATTTAGAACTCAAAATCTTATAAAAGTGAATGCTGGAAACTAAAACTAAATTATATACATATAGTATAAAAAATTTTAATAGACTAGTCCTTACAATTATAATGTTGTGATCTTTAATAAAATAAAAATTGGACTCCACAGTAAAAGTAATTCTGAAAGCTATGAATGGTTACCATGCTTTTTTGCAGCATTAAATGTCAATAATAAGTGTAGAAAAGATAAGGGAAACAAAAAAAAGGAAAATTGACTTAAAATTTACTCAGGAAGAAAATTTTACAATGCTTTTTAAATGTATGTAAAAAATCCTTTATTTCATAAATGTGGGTCTCCCTCTAGGAGAGCAGATCACAATAATCCCACACCTATCTATCTATCTATCTATCTATCTATATATATATATATATATATATATATATATATATATATATAACATAAAATATTTGCTTCTTTCTTGAACCAATATCTCTAATAATAGCTCTGGTGTTCCACTGGAGCCCTTGATCTCATTCCCTTCTATCAAGTCTCTGTTTCTTTCTCAGTTTCTTTTTCTACTTTTCAGACTCTCCCAATTGATCAGCTCCTACCTTGCTACCGACCAAACATACCCCTTGAGGGTGGGGAATATTTCACTTTTGTCTTTGTACCCATAATGCCTTGCACAGTGCTTGACACAAAGTTGGCACTGTATTGCTGTTTGACTATGCTTGTAAAACACAGTTTTAATAATGGATCAATTGTTATCGTTCACAATCTCTTCTACTTCCTAATGGTAAAGAATTATCAGAAGGCAATATTTTTATTCCCCAAAACTCTTGGGAAAATATGAAAGGAAAATTTAGGATAAGGCAGAAAGAAAGCCAAGATGGCAGGGTACTTCCAGGAAGCATTTCAGCCAAGCTCTCCCAACATTCCTCTCTGAACAACTTCAGAATAATGCATTAAATTAAAATCTAAAGCAGTATAACCAAAAGAAGTTAAGAGGGAGACATTTTTCCAGCCCAGGACAAGTTAGGAGGTTAGAAGGAGAGCTATTTGGCACTCAGATGGGGGTTGCCTGGGAGCACAATATGGAGGTGATATAAAGGTGGGCTATGAAGGATGTGGTAGCAGCAGCAGCAGCACAGCACTCACTTTTCAGAGACAATCAAAGAGTTTCTGTGCTATGTACCCTTGGCAACTCCATTGCCCATTAGCCAGCTCTGGGTGACAATTTCAGGCTGGAGAGGAGTACCTATGGTGATATCAGAAGGGAGCAGGGGCCCCACTGGGGTACAAATTGCAGGTCTGGGAGAAAAGGAATTGTCACCAGAGAGCAAGGGCTATACTTGGGTAAGGATTAGAGTATGGACCAGGAGATAAGTTACTACACCTCCCTCCAGATCACATACCCTTGGTAAGCATCAAAAACTTACAGTACCCTCAGAACTAGCTGTGAAAAGAGCAGGGCAAAAAAAATCTGAAGCTTAGAACAGAGACCACACCTTATACCTATTCTAAGTGAGTAGAGCACAATTTTACTAAAAAGTCTAAAAAATTAGGTTGAAAAAAATAAGCAAACAACAACAAAAAAGAACTTGACCATAAAAAACTAGATGATATAGAAATTCAAGATTCAAACTCACAAGACAATATGACAAGTATACACACAGACTTTCAAGAAAATGCAGATTGAACAAAAGCCTAATAAGAATTCCTAGAAGAGCTAAAAAGAAAAAAAGAATTTTTTAAAAACGAAGAAAGATATTAAAAAGCAAATCATAGTGGTAGAGGCAAAATTGGAAAAAGAAATGAGAGCAATGAAACAATAATATAAAAATTAACAGCTTGGTTTAAAAAAAGGCACAAAAATATTAAAGAAAATAATGTCTTAAAACACAAAATTTACCAAATGGTAAAGAGAGCACAAAATCTCATTGAAGAAAATAACTCCTCAAAAATTAGAATTGGGCAAATAGAAGCTAATAACTCCATGAGACAACAAGAAACAATCAAAGTCAATAAAAGTCAACTGAGTCAAAAGAATGAAAAAATAGAAGAAATTGTGAGGTAGCTCATTAGAAAAACAACTGACCTGGAAAAGAGATGAAGAAGAGATCATTTAAAAATTAATGGACTTCCTGAAAGTCATGATAAAAGAAAAGCCTAGCTATCACATTTCAACAAATTGTAAAGGAAAACTGTGCAGGTATCTTAGAACTCAAGGGTGAAACAGAAATTGAAAGAACCAACTGATCACCTCCTGAAAGAGATCCCAAAATGAAAATTCCCAAGAATATTATGGCCAAATTCCTGACTTCCTATGCAAAGGAGAAAATACAGCAAGTGGCCAGAAAGAAGTAATTCAAATAACATGGAGCCATAGTCAAGATTATATGAGAGTTAGCAGCTATGACTATAAAAGGTACAGAGGGCTTGGAATATGACATTCCAGAAGGTAAAAGAGCTAGGATTATAACTAAGAATAACCCAACCAACAAAACTGAGGAAAATCCTACAAGGGGAAAAAAGTGGATATTTAATGAGTTAGAAAACTTCCAGGCATTCCTGATAAAAAGACCAGAGCTGAAAAGAAAACCTGACATTCAAATACAAGACATGACAGAGGCATAAAAAGGTAAGTATGAGTATGAAATCACAAGGAACTTAATAAAGTCAGACTGTTTAATATTCCCCAAAGGGACACACACACACACACACACACACACACACACAAAACAAGAGCTTTGTCATCTTTAGGGCAATTAGAAAGATTCTGATTAGACTGAGGGCATGAATGTGAGTCAATTATGTAAGGATGATCTCAAAAGAAAAATAGAAGGCTGAGGAAGAGGAATGTATTAAAGGGAAAGGGAGAGGAAGAATGTAGAAAATCTCACATAAAAGAATTTCACAAGGAACTATTTTTACAATAGAGGGCCAAATGAGAAGGGTAATGAGCAATGCTTGAACCTCATTCTCATGCGAACTGGTTTAAAGAAAAAAATATATATATATACATATACACACATGGTTTGTATATATGCATATATACATGTATACATAGGTACACATGTTACTCAACAGGTAAATTAGAGGGAAAGAGCTAAGAGGAAGGGAAGAGAGGGATGGAATAATAGAGAAAGTAGATTAAGGGAGGCAGTGGTCAAAAACAAAATACATGGAAGGAACAGGTGTAAAAAAAAGACGAATAGAAGAAAACAGGATGGAGGGAAATACAAAGTTAGCGGTCATAACTGTGAAGGTGAATGGGATGAATTTGCCCATAAAACTGAAGTAGATAGCAGAATGGATTAGAAAATAGAACCCAACAATATATTGTTTACAAGAAACACACTGGAAACAGAAAAGACAACACAGAATTAAAATGAGGGACTGGAGCAGAATCTATTATGCTTCAGCTGAAGTAAGATGGTTTAACAAATTCTCAAATGCCCCAATAATAGGAGTTTTACAAGTTCTGTTAAAGGATAATTCAGTGCAATAGAATACTTAAATTGCTGCTTGAAGGTTTATTCCTATAACCTTTTTTTTCTTATATTATCCTTAATTAAATGGGTACAAATAGGATGAACTATAGTTGGAAGTCCTACAGGAAAGACCTGTACTATTCAGGGCAACCAAAAGAATTTGCACCTACTTTATTCTGAATGAACAATACAGTCGTTTAAAAACAGACATATAGCTGATTGCCAGGCCTGGATCTGAACATTTACAGATTGGTAGGCTGTGCCAAAGCAATCCTTAGATCTCAGAATCATGATGACGCATCAGAGAAGGAAGTTCATGAAAAAGGCAGAAACTGTATTCAAAGATCACTATGCCTCTGAGCAGAGTACTTAATCTGAGGTTAGTAAACTTTAAAATATATACACACATATGTGTATAGAGGCACACATATGTGTATATGTATGTATACATAAATACATATACATATTTTAATAACAATATTTCAATATGATGTTTCCTTTGTAACTATATGCATTTTATTTTATGTACTTAAAAACATTATTCTAAGTAAGGGTCCGTAGACTTCACCAGCCTGCTAAAGATAATGACAAAAAATTGAAGCCATCCATCCCACACAAACTCTTCTATCTAGAAGATACTAATTAGTTCCACTCACATCAAAACTGTCTTTCCCATTTCTACTTTTTTTCTATTTTTCTTCATATTTTTGTACTAAAGTACCTCTATTGCTGTATATACTTAATTTCTTCATGAACAATGATGAAACCAAATATCAAATGGAAATACAAGAGAATAGAAATCTATCCATTTTAGATCAACTGCTAAATTCCTATCAGTTCTGTTTTAATTTATTTTTATGAATAAAAGGCTTATCTAACTTTCTCATTCTGAGAGGCATTCATTTCAGAAATGAAACATATAAACTGAACTATAATTCACTGGAATTACCAAAGAATCAGGATGGAAGGATAAGGAAGTGAGGAGCACCATATCTCCTTGAAAGGTCCTCATTTTTTATTACAACTCAAGTCATCCACCGTAACCCACTGCCCTAATTCTGAGAAAGAGATCCATTAAGAATTCCTTCCTGTTTCTGTTCATCAAATTCGTTCTCTTTCCTTCCTCTTTTAAAACCACTCAGGATTCATCTCCTCTATTTAGCCCTTAAATAATAGCCCCGTCTGAATCTAATCATACCAATCGTTTCAATGGTTACAACTTTTCCTTCTAAGCCAGCCTGCTCTTCTTTGATTTCTCATTCTGTGAATTTATTTAGATTAGGTCCTGGTATGCCACTGCATTCATTACATTCATTCCTAAAGATAAGAACTTTATGTTCCAATGGTTATATGATTTACCAAATCTTCTGGTATCACTGAGTATTGACTGTGGGCTCCATCCATAGTCAACACTAAATCAGTAATGGTAGACCTGATAAATATTGATTTCCACTTCAAATTTTGAGTGTGTTCTTTAAATCTTAGAAGGTAATTTATATTAAGATAACAAGAGCTCACATTCATATAGTAGTGTAAGATTTTCTTCTTCATGGCTCTCTAAGGTAGGCAGTGTAAATATCATTCTCATTTTATAAATAGAAATCTGAGGATCAGAGTTCTGATTTTCCCATAAACACATTGTTAAGCAACATTGGAGACAAGACTTAAACCCAAGCTGCCTAAATTCAAGTCCAATGTTCAAAACTCAGACTCTCAGAGTTGGAAGAGTTGAAAGGATCCTTAATCGTCATCTAATTCAAATCTATACACAGAAAAGAATCCCTTTGACAGTATACCAACGAAGTGCTTTATCCAATGTTTGATTCAACAATTACAACAGGTTTTAAGCTACTATTTCTTGAAGCAGCTCATTTTCTTTAGCATAGGTCTATTTGTTCAGAAGTTTTTCCTGAAATCAAGCTTAAATGTGCCTCACTGAGGTTTTTAACCTATGCTCACTCAGGAGAGGGAATTTCTGCCTTCAGGAGGCAAGCAGAACAAACTGAATCCCTCCTTCATATAAAAGCCATTCAAGTATTTGAAGACAATTATCATATTCTCCTGAAGCTTTTCCTGCTCCAAGTTAAACATTCCTAGTTTCTTCTACTAAGCCTAAAGATGGGATGATCTTGAAACTCATTCACCATTGTGATCATTCTACTTAGCATCCTCGTTAGTTTACCAAAAATCTTTTTGCTATAATCAATCTGATGGAGTCCAGCCACTTTCCCCAGCCCCAATCTAGCCACTGCCCCCACCTACAATATCTCAACTTCCTCATATGCCTCACTAGAACAGCAGGTATGTCAACCAAATTGATCTAGTTTTAGACAGGGCCAAAAGAGCCAACCAATCAGAAAGCAGAATAAATAGGACATTAAGCAGAATGTTTAACCACTAAATCACAGCCTCAGGCTTAGGCTGTCCACATAGCTGATGCCTGTACTGTACTAGCAAAGTGCTGTCTTAAGGTGAACTTAGGATATTGAGAGGCTTATTATAATATCATTATCATATATTAATACCCTCAGTAAGCTTTTCTGTCTAACCACATGCACAGTTCCACCAAGGTGAGGACCCCTTCTATATTAATAAACTCCTATATTTTAATATTCATATATTTTGTAATGATGTAATTGCATCTTGTGCTCTATAAAAATCCCTGTCTTGCCTTGCTAAATTGCTGATTTCTCTAAGGATCTAGTCCTTTGGATTAGAGGTGGTCTGAGTTCATGAATTCTTTCCAGACAACCCCACAACCTACCTTGAAACCTGAACAAGTTGTAGATGAGGCTTTTTTGTTTGTTTTGCTTTTGTTTTTATGCAGATCCACATTTTCATTAGTGGAGAGAATTACTAGGGAGGAAACTCCCTCTACCAAGGCAGAACAGCAACTATTCTAAAACTTCAGTTTTGGAACTGAGACTTCTCAGTCACACAACCAGTGACGGAGGAAGAATTTGAACATAGGTCTTCCTGAATCCAAGGATAGCTCTCTAGCCAACAAGTCATGACTTTCTCCCTCAGGAGCATGCTGAAAAAATTCCTAACTCAACGCCAGACTCTCTATCCACAGTACCACCTGGTTGTGTATGCCTTAGATTAAATGGACTCTGATTCTTGTTTCAACTCTTATACTCTGTGATTCGGTGACTCCAACCACTCCTCCCAGTTTTTACGTCATTACTGAAGCAGTGGGGTTTAGGCAAGAGCAGGTCAAATATAGAACAAAATACAAACTAAGCACCAACCTGAGTTGACCAGGCTTTTGGATCCTTGAATGTCCCTCTGTCTTTTCACAAAACCAATAAGTATGTCATTTCCCTCTTGGTCTTTTTCAATATGCCTCAGGAAGAGAGGATAGAAAATGGGAAAGAACTACAGGTGGCATGATTAGTTTTAAAAGAAAAAGCCTATTTAACTTAAAAGACATTATCCCTATTTATGGTATTCATATTATCTTTGCTTCTCATGAATTATTTAGACTAGAACTTCATTCTTATAGAGAGGAATTAAGAGCATTTAAAATAAATCTAGGAGAACATTAAGCTTGCTCAGATTGTAACCCAAAGCTCAAGGGCCACTCCACACTCTGGGCTCAAAGGCCCCTGGTCTAATTCTGGGGGCTGACTCCAAGAGAAGCATTATCTTTGCTTGATTCATTGTTCCCATTAATTCTAGAAAATCTTCTAATACACTCAGCTCATATCTAGTTCTCCCAAAATGTGAGTAGCTTAGATCCCTAATTGGCATACAAACACTTAAGGTATTAAATGCAAATTGGGTCTTTATTTCACCCTATATAAAAGTGCAGAGGACACAAAGGAATCACATAAGCCCATAAACAGATACAGAGACAACACAAGCATTCAGTTATCACATAAGTTCCCTCTAGAAAGAATTGGAACTTGGGGTAGTTATCAGGTAACACTTTGACGAGAGAATGAATCTCTTTCCTCTTGCTTTACACTTTCCCTAGAAGGCAAACATACTTTAGGGGCTGTGGCTGCTGAACAAGCAATCCCCTTCCCACCAGAACTAATTATCTAAGTAACTCCCTGGCTTTGCACTCCAAGAAGGACAATGCATAGGAACTACGTGGACCATCATCCTGTTCTTTCCCCAAGGAAGATGGTATCCCAAGACACCTTCTTAAGTCTCTAAAAGGTCTCTCAGACTTGGGATCACAGAAGGCATTTCCCAGGAAATCTTCCCAGGGTTGAAATGCTAAATTCTGGGATCATGATGCCTGAGGGATTCAAAATCTAACCTGTTCTACACAGAAACACTGTTTAACAGCTATATTCTCTCAGCACATCTGTAAGTAAATATCTAGCTCTGCCATGTACTTCTTTCACAACTTTTTACAACTACTTTGAAGGGAGATGAGTAAAGTTCTCTTTTCCCCAATCCCCAAACTCTCTGCAGGAATACTCTGTTCTGTCATCTCAGAGTCCGATAGTGGTAATGATAGCAAGAGAAATGGTCTCTTAGCTTGCTTTTATAGAAAATGAAGAAGCCACTCTTCAGACAAGAGTCTGTCCCCCTGAGGCTCAGTTAGCCAGTCAGCAGCAGTTCTTTGGACCCTATCAGCAAAGTGCCAGTGGTCAAGGATTTAATCCAATGGATGCTTCCAAAGAACATCAGATTGATTGAAGCAACTCATCAAATTTATCAAGGATTCCCCTGATTAGCCCCACTTAAAAGATAATCATATCTGGGGAAGTTAGTACAATAAGGCAGAGAATTACTTGAGCCTCCTAAATTCCTCCACAAACAATATAAAAAATGTCTCAAAGTGAACTTTGAGAGACAAAACTAATTAAAAAGCAGCTGTCTGTCTAAGACAACTTGGGAGAACATTAGGAAATCAGAGGCAGTGACTTAACCTGATTAAAGGGCAAATAACTCTAGGTAGATAGTGCTGATTCAGCAAACAAGCCTTGGGGGCAAGCTGTGGTAGCAACTTCATCTTCATGAACTTTCATCTCATGGACAGGGTGAATGGTTGATCAAAAGAAGACTAAAGGGCCCTCTGCTGGCTCTGGATGCCAGGCCTAGGGGTGATGACTAGACAAGGTCCCAGGCTGTAGCTGTGAGCAAGCAAGAACAAGCACATGAAGGTAAGTATAGTAGCAGAAGGGGATGGACCCAGCTGTCTGTGGGTACTATGGGAGAGCAGAATTCCTACTTTTGGTTCCAGGGCAGAGGGGTGAGCTGAAGCTCATAGCTGCAGGAGGTACTGTAGGGAGCAAGAGCATTTGTAGTGACAGTATTACTGGGGGTCCTGGTCACAACTCAGGGGCTCAGAAGAATACCTGAAATCAGACTCATAGATAGAGTTCAGTAAACAACTGCACAAAAAACCTGAAGTATACAATATTAACCCCCACACCACAGGTCTACAGCCTCACTTTCATAAAAAGATAATAGACAAGAAATGAGCTGCTAAAAATAAATAAGCAAAAGGTATGACCCAACCATAGATAGCTACTATGGTGACAGAGAAGATCTGCATTCAAAATCAGAAGATAATGAAGTTAAAACAGCTACTTCTATCTCAAAAAGCAAAATGATCACAAGGCCAAAAAGAGTTTTTGGAAGGCTTAAAAAGAATTTTAAACATCAAATAAGAGAGGCTGAGGAAAAATAGGGGAAAAATAAGAATAATATAAGAAAATCAAGAAAATTATGAAAAAAATGTTAACCACTCGGAAAAAAAGAGATTCAAAAACTTACAGAGGAAAATGATTTCTTAAAAATTAGAATTGGGCAAGGAAAAGCCAATGCCTTCATAAGACACAAAGAAATAATAAAGCAAAATCAAAAGAATTAAAAAAAACAGAAAAGAATTTGAAGAATATTATTAGAAAAACTGATCTGGAGAACAAATTGAGGAGACCATATTATAAGAATTGTTGGACTACTTGAGAGTTATGATCAAAAAAAGAGTCTAGACACTATATTTCAAGAGAGTATTAAGGAAAATTCACCTGAAATTTTAAAGTGAGGGTAAAATAAAAATAGGAAAAAAAACATCCACTGATCACCACCCAAAAGATCCCAAAATGAACACTCACAGGAAGATCCTAACTAAACTTTGAAGCTCCTAGGTCAAAAGAAAATACTACAAGCAAGTAAAAAAACCCAACAATTTAAAATACTGTGGAGCTACAGTCAGGATAACACAAGATTTAGGAGCTTCTACATTAAAAGACCAAAGGGCATGTGACAATGTATTCCAAAGAGCAAAGGAGCTAGACTTGCAACCATGAATAACTTACCCAATGAAGCTGTGTGATAACTTGAATGGCAAAAAAATGACATTTAATGAACTAAAGGACTTTCAAGAATTTGTGAAAAAAAAGACCAGAACTGAATGGAAAATCTGACCTACTAGATTCAAAATAAAAATAAAAAGGTAAACGTTAACAACAAAATGTAAAGGACTTAATAAGGTCAAACTGGGAAAACATTATCTGTAACTCTTAAGAATGTTATCATTATTGGGGTAGTTTGAAAGAGCATATATAGAAGGCTTGGGGTTGAATAGAGTATGATGGAAGAATCCTTTTAAAAAATGAACAAGGAGAGGTAAAATTGAGCAATTATTCATACAAATAAAGCATGAATGAAAAAACTGTTTCAGGGAAGACAGAAGGCAGTAGAGCTAGTGAATTCAATTACAAGTGAATTCTACCAGACATTTAAAGATCAACTAATTACAATTAAATAAATTAATTGGAATAATGGGCAAAGAAAGAGTCCTACCAAAATCCTTTTATGAAAAAATTTTGGTGCTGATACCTAAACCAGGAAAAGGAAGAACAGAAAGAAAATTAAAAACCAATTTCATAAATGAATATTGGTGCAAAAATTCTAAATAAAGTACTAGCAAGGAGACTATAACAATATGTCACAAGGATTACACATGTGACCACATGGAATTTATATCAGGAATGTAGAGATTGTTTAACATAAGAAAAGCTATTAATATAAATGACTGTATCAATAACAAAAGTACCAAAAATCATATGACATTATCAATGGATGCAGAAAAAGCTTTGGACAAAATACAATTTTTTCAATTAAAAACATCCACAAGCACAAGTATAAATGGATTTTTCCTTAAAATGATAAATTTACATAAACCATCAGCAAGCATTATTTGTAATGGGGATAAGTTAGAAGCCTTCCCAATAAAATCAAGAGTAAAATAAGGATGCCCATTTTCACCAATATTATTCAATATTGCATTATAAATGTTAGCAAGAGCAGTAAGAGAAGAAAAGAAAATGAAGGAATCAGAATGGTCAATGAGGTAACAAAACTATCTCATTTGCAAATGATATAATAATATACTTGCAAAATCCTAGAAATGCAACTAGAAAGTTAATTTAATTTTAGCAAAGTATCAGTATATAAAATAAACCCACTTAATTCAGTAACATCCTGAAGACACTCTCTTCCCTTTCCAGCCTCACCAACATTTTGGGAAGCAAACCAAATGGAGATACAGTTGGGAAACTCTTAGTTATTCAAAACCTAGAAAATAGATTTCTTGCCGCCAAAGTCCTTAGCATGGTCAAGTAATGTGAATCAGAAATGGACATGATTTTATCTGTGGAAATAGCCTTAAAGAAGATGCATTACCATCTGCTCTTCCATGGCATCCTAAGGACCAAAGTTGACTTGCAGTTGAAACCTATTAAAACTGAAGAACAAGGACTGTCTTACTTTTCTATATGTTGTATTCCCAGTATTTAGGAAATGCTTCCTAAATCATTCATTCATGATTCTAGAGCTAAGATAAGATTAGGAGAGGGAGCTTTTACATATATATAGGATACATTTTGGCTTTGTTATTTTTGCCATAAACTCCAGTTTGCATATTCATCCTGTAAAGTCACTTGTAATTATATTGGGCCATTTTGCATAGGCTATAAATCTAGGGCCAATTGTATAGTGGCCTTTGCTTCTTCAAAGCTTTACTCTGCTGAAGTCCCCAGTCAAATTCATATTTTTCCTAGTAATTTTATATAAAGGTTTCAAAATCTGTCCTAAATGCGGTATATAATATTGCCAATATTCAAATAATCTTATAAACTTTTGGACCTCTTTTTGGTAGGGATAGGAAAATTCTGAATCTTTGTCTGGCTTGTGGGAGAATTTCTCACCATCCCTTAGTCCATTGTGAATTCCAAAAATTTTGCAGTTTGAATTGGCCCTTGAATCTTTGAAGGGTTAATTTCCTACTCTGCTTTTCATATGCTCAATTAAAAGCGTCAAACTGTGCTCCACTTCTTTTACATTTTTTTTTCTGTATCATAGTATCATCTATGTAGTGGGTAAATTGTATACCAGGTAGCTTTAATTCATCTAAATGTTCAGCCACAATCCATGACAAATAGTAGGGCTATGCAGATGACTTTGTGGCAAGTATGTAAAAGTATATTGTCAGCCCTGCCAAGTGAAAGCAAATTGGTTCCATCGCTCAGAATCTATTGGGATAGTAAAGAAAACATTGGCTAAATTAATAACTGTGTACCAAGTTCCATCATATTTCTGGTTCTTTTCTATTAAGGTAACAGTGTCTGGAATAGAAAAGGAAGAGTCATCTTATTTAATAGTCTACAATCCATTGTCATTCTTCTGACTTTAGTGCTAGCCAGACAGGATTATTCCTTCAAGTGGTTGTAGGGACAAACATTCCTGTCTCTACATATTCCTTTATAGTATTGGTAATTTCACCTTGCCTACCTGGCAAATGATACTGCTTTAAAGTAACTACTTCAGAAGGTAAAGTGATTGAGTCCATTTTTATTTCACCCACTAAAACTGTATTAATTCCTATCTTCCTTACTGCAAATTGGTATCTCTCTTTAGGTAAATTTAAAGTCATACCTCTCAATGCATCTATTCCAATGATGTATTCAGGAATGGGTACAATTACCATGGTATATTCTTTCTTAGGCAACTGTCCAATTTTCATTATTCGACCTGTCAGGCTGATATTTCAGCCCCTCCCAGTCTTGTGATGATGATAGGAGTTCCATGTTTAAACTTATCAGGGTTTTCAAAAAAGGGAGGCCTATGCTACAGTATCTATTAATGCCCTATTTACAGTATTAGATCGATTTTCCCAATATATGTGGGTCAGATTGATATGGGGTCTGTGTATTTCTTTAATCTGAGCTGGGGCTTGGTCAATTTCCTATTCTCCCTGAGGGTGTGAAAAACTTGGATACAAGAGTTCAGGAGGATCTGTAGGGGCATTTCTTACTTCCTTCTTCAGACTAGTATCAGGGCCCTTTTCTCAGTACATTTTGCATAGTTAATTAGTTGGAATATCTTCTATGTTTCTAAAATCTGCTGTCAATAGAGCAGTGAACAATTCTTTGTCAATCTATTCTGACTTTGAATCTGCTGGCTATTTACTCTTCTTTTTCCAGGAAATTTATCTTTTCCCCAATCCCCTCAGTCACTCAATTGTGAAATCTTGTCCAGCACCGCTGAAAGAGGGTGCCCTACTTCCCCAATTAGTAGAGTCAGAACTAGGTGCTTATAAGCAGGAGGAGCTATCTTCACTATCATATTCATATGGGAAACTGTTAAGGGGGTATCATAGTATGCATCTGTGTTTTCTATCATTATGTCAGTATTCATTACCTCCTCCTTTAGCTTTCGTATACAGTTTCTAAGTGAATACCGAGGTCTGTCTCCACTAGGCCACACAGAATAAGCAGGATACTGCTTACTGCAACCTTCTGCAGCCAAAGCTAACAGTTTAGTCGTATTGTCACCTCCTTGCATACTGCAATCTCTGAAAGCTTGCTGTACAAAAGGATTCTGAGTAAGTAGGGATTTCAAGCAATTCACACCACCTATACATACTCCCCCAGCCCCTTCATCACTGATTCTCACCATCCAAGATACCAATGACTTTCCTGTCCTTTGGGTGAACTGAATCAAAATATCTGTGACCTCCTGCTGAGTAAAATCCTCAATTATCTCCCTAAATACTGTGTTGCCCCCTTGGTTCTCCTGTTTTCACCTTAGTATTGGGCATGCTTCTACCTGAGAAGCTTTCCCTGTAACAATGTTTCATTTTCCAACTCTGAAGTCATTACATTTTCCTCCCACACACTCTTCTGACAGTCACTGCCATGGCAACTAAACTGGGTCTGTACAAAGGTTATTATGCACACCTCCTTTGCCAGCCTTTCACTTCTTCTGAGCTAAATGAAGAGCCTTTGTCTTCCACTTGAGACCCCCACCCCAGCTTCCTCTTTTAAAGGAGAGCCTGAATGCTAAGAAATTCCATGCAAACTGGTTAACTCTTTTTCCATCTGAATTTTTTACTTCCACAGCTTGTCTGTGCTTTTATACATAATACATAATTTTATACATACCTGTTAATAAAATCCAGCCTCTCCTACACACCCTTGCCAATTCTCCCCCCCACACTTTTTTTTAGTATTCCTTGCAAACTTCTTTCTAAATCTCTAGGTTTTCCCTCCTGTAACTTTGGATCTCAGTTTTCTAATGGTCCAGTTCTTTTAGCCCATTCCTTTGTTAGGGAGGAATAAGGTAAATCTTCCTATCCTTGGATATCCATTTCTCCCTCGAAAGCCTTTCGGCCTTCAAATAGAGATTTAACACCCTGCGATCCTGTTCATGATGCCAAATGTATCACCAAGGCAATACTCACAGCACTGATGGTAACTATGAATATGCCAGTATAGTTCTGAATTGCAAAGTTTAACAGATTCTCCATATAGAAGGAAGAAGTAAAACATTTATTTAGATGCCAGAAAGCGAAATTCCTCATAGTAATAAAGAAGTCAAAACACATTAGTACTTCAGGGAAAAAGTCATTCCCAAGCCTTCCCTCCCCACTCCTGCTGGGGCCTTCCCACAAACAAGCACTCACAAGACTAGCCATGCCTGCTTGTGTCCTCTCTCTTCTGCACTAATTGCTCTCATCAACTTCCTCTCAATTCTACTCAAACCTTCCTGTTCCACCCCTTCAGCAAGCTCCTCCTACCACATGTGACTTAGGCTTCCATGTGATTTAAGCAGGTCACATGTGCCTATTAATGAATGGGAAAGATCTTCCCATTTAAATTACCATTACAAGAGGCAATGTGACATCTCTAATCTTGCTTTTAATTCTGTAACTGAATAGTTGCTCATGAAAAGCACCTGCCTTGGGGTGAGACCCCATACCCTATTGGAGTGTCAAACTCCTTCCCATGGTGCCTTGGCACTCTCTTAGGCGGAACCTGCTGGTGTGAGCCTCATTGGGCTGGTGGGAATACTCAGCAGCCCTGTGATACTAGCAATGGAGGAAGTAGAGTACTTGGCAGTAGGGGAAGAGGGAAAGTGACTACCATCTCATTTACCCACAAATTTAGCCACTTTCCATTTTTCCAATTCCCTCATCATGCACTTGAGAGGTTACTTTAGCACTTTCTAGAGCAGATTCACGAACATTTTAAAAAATACTTTCTTTCTGCAATTGTAACAAATCATCAACTTATTAATACAAAACTACTGGCTGCAGATACTCTGGCATGAAGCATATCTAACAGCTTTATTTTCTCATTAAAGACTATTTTTCACTGAAGACTTGCACTAGGCTTTGGGGAGGGGGCAAAACTGCAACATAAAACCTGAGTTTTAAAGGCAACCAATGAAAATATGCAATAAATATGTATGGACCTCTTTACAATAGTAAGGTGAAAAAGACCAGTGAAGTGTCTCATAGGATGCCAGCAGCTCTACACCCTTACACAGGCATTGTGCTTCTCATTTTTTTCTCCACTGCCTATAACCACAAATGTGTATGGTTGACACACCTCAAAAGTGAAAATGAGGTTACTAATAAAATTCGGTGAATGCTTAAAGTCTTGAAAGTTAATGCAAATGTTAAGGATTAAATGTATTAGATAAAAAGATTTTTTTACCTCAGTTGTCCACTTACCCTCTTTATATGTTAATTTTTTGTGTAAAGGTTTTTCAATTTCAAATCAAACTTATCTATTTTATCTTTTATGATTGCCTTTACCCTTTGTTTATTCAAGAATTGATGCCCTACCCATTATCGCGAATGACTTAAAGTATTTTTTTAATGATATGATCTTTAATATCCAGCTCACATTTCCACTTTGAATTTATTATGCAATATGGTATACAGTGCTGTCTAGGCCTAACTTATACCAGACTGCTCAGTAGCTTCCACAGCAGTTTTATCAAATAGTGATTCTTCTTCTATAAAATTTATGGGTTTGGAATTTATTGGATTTTGGACTATTGAATTTTATTATTTCTATTTTTTCTTACCTGGTCTATTCAATTGATTTCTTTTTCTATCTTGTAAATGAGTATAAAAATGGTTTTGAACAGGGGGAGGAGCCAAGATGGCAGAGTAGAAAGACACACATACGCTAGCTCCCGGACACACAGCCTATAAAATACCTGTAAGGAGGAACTCCCGACAAGTTCTGGAGCAGAGGAGGTCCCGGAACAACGGAGTGGAGGAGATTTCTGTTTCAGAGAGACCAGAAAAACCAACATTGGGGGTCTGTCGGCAGACCGAACCCAGAGCGAAGCCCAGCCCTGCCCTGGCCGCATGGCCCCAGAAGGAGGGGATCCAGGTGGGCTTCGTGGACAGAATCTCCAGCAGCTGCATGGTTCCCTCTGCCCACGGGTGCAAAGCTCAGTGAGAGGGCCTGTTTGGCTGGCCAGGAAGGGAGCAGAGTGTCTCCATAACTCAGGCCCCCTCAGGAGGGAGTAGCCAACGGGGGCTCGAAGAGCAGGCAGGACCTCTGATCCATTGTTGAAAATCTCCAAGTAAAACCCCTGAGGGAACTGAGCCCTGTGCTGCGGCCCTGCTCCAAACTGAGCACCAGAACTTAAGCTCCCATTGAATAGCAGCCCTGCCCCTGCTAAAAGTCCTGAGGCTGGGAAGCAGCATTTGAATCTCAGTCCCCAAGCACTAGCTGGCTAGATCTGGAGGCAAGGTGGGTGTGGAAAGGAATCTCAGAAGTCAAGTAACTGGCTGGGAAAATGCCCACAAAAGGGAAAAAATGTAAGACCATAGAAGGTTACTTTCTTAGTGACCAGATATTTCCTCCTTTCCTTTCTGATGAGGAAGAACAATGCTTACCATCAGGGAAAGACATAGAAGTCAAGGCTTCTGTATCCCAAACATCCAAAATAAATATTCAATGGACTCAGGCCATGGAAGAGCTCAAAATGGATTTTGAAAATCAAGTTAGAGATGTGGAGGAAAAACTGGGAAGAGAAATGAGAGAGATACAAGAAAAGCATGAAAAATATGCCAACACCTTGCTAAAGGAGACCCAAAAAAATGCTGAAGAAAATAATACCTTTAAAAATCAGCTAACTCAATTGGCAAAAGAAGTTCAAAAAGCCAATGAGGAGAAGAATGCTTTCAAAAGCAGAATTAACCAAATGGAAAAGGAGATTCAAAAGCTCACTAAAGAAAATAGTTCTCTCAAAATTAGAATGGAACAGATGGAGGCTAATGACTTTCTGAGAAACCAAGAAATCACAAAACAAAACCAAAAGAATGAAAAAATGTAAAAGAATGTGAAAGATCTCATTGGAAAAACAACTGACCTGGAAAATAGATCCAGGAGAGACAATATAAAAATTATGGGACTACCTGAAAGCCATGATCAAAGAAAAAAGAGCCTAGACATCATCTTTCATGAAATTATCAAGGAAAACTGCCCTGATATTCTAGAACCAGAGGGCAAAATAAGTATTCAAGGAGTCTATCGATCACCGCCTGAAAGAGATCCAAAAAGAGAAACTCCTAGGAACATTGTGGCCAAATTCCAGAGCTCCCAGGTCAAGGAGAAAATATTGCAAGCAGCTGGAAAGAAACAATTCAAGTATTGTGGAAATACAATCAGGATAACACAAGATCTAGCAGCTTCTACATTAAGGGATCAAAGGGCGTG
>CM053769.1:678910937-678966565 GCA_028658325.1 Potorous gilbertii | reverse complement strand
GACAGGATCAAAAGAGAGAATAGAAGCAATGGGGGGCAGGATAGGAGGGAGGGAAATATACTTAGTCTTACACAACACGACTATTATGGAAGTCATTTGCAAAACTACACAGATATGGCCTACATTGAATTGCCTGCCTTTCCAAAGGGAATGGGTGGGGAGGGAGGGATGGGGAAAAACTGGAACGTAAAGTTTTAGGACCAACTGTTGAGTATTGTTCTTGCTACTAGGAAATAAGAAATACAGGTAATGGGGAATAGAAAGTTATCTGGCCCTACAGGACAAAAGAGAAGATGGGGACAAGAGAAGGGAGGGATGATAGAAGAGGGGGCAGATTGGAGACAGAGGAAATTAGAATGCTCGGTGTATTGGGGTGGGGGAGGGGACAAATGGGGAGAAAATTTGGAACCGAAAATTCTGTGAAAATGAATGTAAAAAGTTAAATAAATAAATTTATTAAATGCTAAAAAAAATGGTTTTGATCATTTCTCCTTTATAATATAGTTCAAGGTCTAGAAGTGCTCTTCCTTCTTCATTCCTACCTTTTTTAAACTATTTCTCTTGATATTCTAGGTCTTTTATTCCTCCAAATGAATATTCTTATTTTGTTTATCTCTATGGAGTACACCTTTGGTAGTCTGATTAGTATTATTGTCGTTGTCATTTTTATTACATTTACAAGGGTAGGCTATGAACACTGAAGGTTATTCCAGATATTTCAGTTGCTCCTTATGGAATATTTTGTAATTCATTCTATACGGTTATGGAGTGTGCTTTAGCAGATTGGCTCCCACAAGTGTCTGAGGGTGTATTGGTACGCAGGTCCTCCTGACTCCAGAGGCAATACTCTATCCACTGCATAATCACTTGCCTCCTAAGATGTTCTAAGCAAATGGGGATACTTTTGTTTCACCTTCATGTATCTTTATGCCTTTAATTTCCTTTGCTTTTCTTATTGTTATTGCTAATTTTAATATTATAGCAAATGACAAAAGGGAAAAGTGACATTTTTGCTTTACTCCTACACTTAATTTAAAAGCTTCTAGTATTTCCTCATTGTATTTAATATTTAATTTTGGTTTTAGAGAGTTATTTTTATATTAAAATATATATATATTTTATATTCAGAATCCCTGTATATTTCTACTTTGTAGGATTTTATCATAAACAAATTCTGTACTTTGTCAATGAGTTTTTCTGAATTTATTGGGGTAATCATGTGACTTTGCATGTTTTTGCTTTTAAAATGAACAAGCTACAGCTTATTGAACAATCCTTGTATCCATGATATAAATCCCATTTGGTCACAATGAATGATTTTTTTGCGTAAAGTCTTTTTGCCATAATTTTATTTAAAATGTTTATTGATATTAAGTAATGATATTGGTTTATAGTTCTCTTTGTAAAATACTCTTCAAAGACCTAACTAGTTTCTAAATGGGAACCAAATTAAGTTTAGTGGGGAACTCTTCTCTCCCTGAGGACAGAATCAGAATGGAGATTGAACAAGACCTTTGATTATTTCTAATAAGAACAGTCCTCCTTTCCTCATCACTTGACCAGATTAGAGAAATGATGCTGCAAGACATGCCAACTTTTAGGTTACTATTGTCCTTTTTGATAAATCAGAACCTGTTACTTAAACTCTGAGACACAGTTTTATCTTGACAGTGGAATTCAGTCTGTTTCATTTTGCAGTATGCAGGTCTTGCTGGGGATAGAGATTTTCACCTAATAGAGCTAACTGCTATTTGCTTCTTCTTCTAAGAGGCAATGCTTATAAATAATGACTTCATTTTTGCCATTCTTGGCTTTTTAGGTCTCTCCTTGTAGAAAGTGACACAGAGTAATAGGCACAATGACTACAAGGTAATGAAGACAAAATAAAAAGGAAACATACTTGTGGACAAAGATAATGGCTAATATTAATATTATACAGTCAAAGTTGATGATGGACAATCTATGCTTTTTGGGAGGAGGGTACAAGGTTTGTGTATTTGATGTATGGTGCAAACAGTATCTACTAGGGTTAGTTTTTACTTAAAAGGTAACAACACTGCCCTTGAGACTTAATTGATTCAGAGAACAAAGGTTCCAATCGTTAGTGCAGCTTCCTGGCTGCCTCACTACAAAAATCCAGCACAAGGTGAGTCAAAGGTTTTCTGGGCTTTACACATGCTTCTAACCAGGCAAGCCAACATGGCAAACACAGAGGCAAAGAGAGGTGTGCTCCAATGAATCAATGAGTTTTTCTTACTACACATTCTTTACATCCTATCATTTAGTAAATTTGTTAAATATCAGATGGTCTATAAGTATATCATTTTGTTCCAATGCTAAGGCCATGGAGTGGCCAGAGTTAAGCCCAGCCTAGAAAAGATTGGAAGCCTTTACTGTATCAAAACGAAAATACTGATAACTAAAAATAGAAAAAATAAAATGAGAACAAAAGTGAAAAGAAAAATCCACTGAAATCAGAGAAACTACAAAAATAAAAGCAATGATTAAAACATATTATTTTCAAAAACTATTAGCAACAGATTCTTGCTAACAATAACACTTAAGATACAAGGGAAAATGAGAAGCTAAAAAAAATCGGATAATCTGAACCTCCTGCATCAGCATAATATAGGTAGGGGAATCATTTACTTTTCCCAAGAAAACTAATACAAGTTACTTTATTATTGGATGCAAATGGATCCACTTTTCAGTGAGGAAGCTTTTTAGGCACCACTAGACAAATGACACAAGAAAAGCTATTGAAATTCTTGTTAGTCTATGACCTCATTCAAACTGAATAGCCTTATTCCAGTAAAGAAAATTTTTCAACAGCAGAAAATGCTGTCAGTGGTCCTACACTCACTGATACTAAGTCATATTCTCCTGAGTCACCTCTAGTAGCAAGTTCAATGATTTTGAAGGCACAACATGAACCCACATAATGGTACCCAAGTGGTCTGAAAGACCGTCCTCTTTCCATAAGTACTTTAATACCAAAAAAAAGGAGGGGGGGGAAACAGGCCCTGGGAAGAATAGAATCAATACTCAAGATAGAACAAATAATATATGGATAAATTAGGATTTTATGTACATATTTTTTTTTATCATGAGATAAGTGCTCTGGAGAGCTACAAATACCAGCATTCCCATCATTTAACTATATTGGATTTGTAAAGTTGGTTGCTCCTTCCTGACACTTCATGTTATACCTGTTAACCAGAATCAACAAATATTTACTAGGATTCTAATACTTAAAGCACTTAACCCTGAGCTACCATGAATCTGAGAGCACATGGAAAATGTAATATGGGGGACTGTTCTATGAGTTCACTCCTTTTGAGCATATGCAAAATTTGTGATTAATGCTATCCCCTATGTGGAAGACAGAAGAGGATACTTCCAGGGGATGTGAGGATGTATAATGGAAATATGTGAGAGAAATGGAGTATGCATGAACATTCGGTAATTAGTTTTAATTTGCTCACTGTGGGGGGGTGGGGCCAGAGTAGAAAGACGCACATACACTACCTCTTCCCCCACAACACATAAAATACCTATGAAGAAAGACTCTCAACAAATTCTGGAGCAGCAGAAGCCACAGAACAATGGAGTAGAGGAGATTTTCAGCCCAGGGTGACCTGAAAGGCCTATGGGAAAGGTCTGTCCCGCCAAATTTAGAGCACAGCCCAGCCCAGCCTTGGCTGCACGCATTGCACTAGGAGGAGGACAGGAGCAGGCCTCGGGGGCAGAGTACTCAGCATCAGTAATAGTGGTTTGCATATCCCTCAACTCACAGATGCCAAAGGTCAGTGAGAGGGTTTTTTCAGCTGACTGAGAAGGGAGCGGAGTCTTCCCATAGCTCCGGCCTCAGGCAGCAGTGGCAGAGTCCACATGGGGCAGCAGCAGCTCCCACAGCAGCCCACATCCATTGTTGGATCATAAAAACCCCTGGGAAAACTGAGCAGCTGATTCTTACCTCAGCTCTGTGTGGTAGCCCTGCCTTTACCTAATGCTCCTGGGGGGGAATTGACCAGCTTATCTGAATTTCAGCCTCCACTGCCAGCTTGGTGGAACTGGAGGCCAGGTGGCTGTGGAGAGGATGTTCTCAAAGGATAAATAGTGCATAGACATGAATGGTTTTCTAAAGAAGAAATGTAAGCTATCAACAACCATATAAAAATATGCCAAATTACTAATAAAAAGAGAAATATAAACATAAGCAACTCTGAAGTTCCAACTGAGGCCCATAGTTATGTTGGATGGAAAAAAAGGAAAACGACAATTGATGGAGGTATTACAAGACCAGCGTCAATATGCAGTTTTGCGAGAGCTATAACATGGTACAAATATTCTGGAAAACAATTTGGAAATACTCCCAAAGTCCTTAAATTGTATATACCTTTGGCTCAATTGATACTACTACTAGGCTGATATGCCAAAGAGATTAAAAGGCAAGAAGGAAAGGAACTGTATATAAAAAAATATTTATAGTAGCTTTTTCTATCATAGCCAAGAATAGGAAGCAACGTGGGTGTCCATTAATTGCAGAAAAGGTGGCATATGGATGTTATTATTCCAGAAGGAATGACGAAAGGAACAGGTTCTGAGAAACCTGTTAACACTTACATGAACTGATACTGAGTAAAGTTTAGTAGAACCAGAAGAATAGTTTATACAGAAACAATGATAATGAAAAATAAAACAACTTTGAAAGACTTAAGAATTCTGATCCATGGAATGAGCAACCATGATTTCAGAACACTAGAAATGAAACATGATTCCCACTTCTCTTGGCAGAGAAGCTAAGACTAGAGTTACCAAATGAAATATTTTCAGAACCAACATGATGTAAAATTTTCTTTTCCTAGTCTCCCTTTATCTGTCACAAAGAAGGGGTTCTATCTGGGGGCGGGACTTGACAGAAGGCAGAAATAATGATGTTTGTAAAAAAGAAGAAATGAAAGAAAAGACTGTCAAACAAAAACAACAGCAAAAAAAGGCAGGAGAAAACAAAAGAAAATTAAAAAGGGATGGGGACAAGAAGTACTGTGTCTATACAACTGCATTACATTTAATGTGTGCCTTAAAAGAAAACAAATTATGTGTAATAGAGATGGATGGTTTTGTGTGGAATCATCTTTTTCCTGTTCATTTGAGTATATGAAAATGTTAATAATGTTGCTATTCATCAAGTTCATAAAAAAAATAAAGTTTTTAAAAGAACTAACTCTTATCTTAGCTTTAGAGGAAAAGCAGGTCTTTGATGGTAACAGACCTTTTATTACAGGATGTTGGTGCTTAGAGGGATGAAATAACCAAGCCACTGAGAGAGAGGCACTGTGTATCTCGATCCAGAACTCTTTTCACTGTATGTTATGGAGTAACGGCAATGACTTCCATCTCTTCATATGGGGAAGTTGTAATTGAGTCTCAGAAATTAAATCACTTATTTCCACACAGTGTGACTAAAATAACAATATAAATACTGATCAAATACTAATGACTTATAACTATTAACATAAAGGGAATAAATATACCCTTTGGAGCAAGACTGAAACCCAAATATCTAGTGACCACTTGATACCTATCAAGTTTAAATTATCTTTTTTATTCTTTTAGGCAGCATTTTTTGTCTGTTTTTTTTTTTAATATCAGCTCTTAGTTTTAAATTATGCTTATTAGTAAAGCCAAAGTTGAAAAAATGCCAGAGTCCAGGACCTTCTGAATTCATTTTATTACTATGTGTACCTCAGTTAACGTGACGTTTTGCTGTAAATTCATTGTCATTCTGCTTTGCTAAATGAGGTCCTCATGGGCAGAGCATCATGTCCAACCTAGTAACAAGCCTTAATCTTTCCCATCCACGGTTCAAACTGTGGAACTTCACTCAGACTTCACTCAACATGGCGGCTATGTAGGTCAATTCTATTACTGTGATTACACATGTAATAAAACGGACCCAAGTGTATGAAGTATCCATCTCTCCACTGTGTCTCCTAACTTATCTCCTTCATAGCACATGCTAAATCTTTATTTTACATTCCACTCCTCTCCCTGAACTACAGTGGCAATTTTGCAAGCTGCTGAAGTTCTCTATAGAGACGGCTTTTCTTTTCAGGGTCAGATTTCTTTCCTTTGATGAACATTTTAAAATCTTTTCTGAACCTGAAAATGCAGAGTAATGTTAAATAGAGTACTGCGGTGGAAACTGCTGCATAAAGTCTTTAATATTCAGCAATAGTAGCTATGGATTAGAAGAGTAATCATGTTCTGAGATGGTGAGAGAGTCGGAGCCGTATAGGTATAGGGCACTGGCTTCACCAAGATGAGTCCCTGGACCCTACTAAAAGTTCCCCAGACTACAGAAAGCTTTGCCTTTCCCTTTGAAGGAGGCACATAAAACAAATATCTCCTTTTATCAAGGACCACCCAGATCCAAATGACTGAAAAGAGAGATAGGTCCACCCTGAAGTTACGCTTATGGGACAGAGAACTGGGGGCAGAGGTGGAATTCGGGAAAGAAAAAGGAGAACCTACTTTTACAATGATTCCTATTAATGGTTTATGTCACAAATTTGGCTGCGCTGTATGTTAACTAAATCCTGTCCTAAAAGATAGTAAAACTCTCCCAACACTTAATCCAATGTTGGCTGCCAAAATTTGCCAGTGTTAAATTAACAAATGACCTGGTGACTGCTTATTCTTTTGGCAGGTACATAATGCCCTTACCTCCCTTCTTTCTTCAATTTCTTTTCTTTTTTTCTTGACTTTGAAAACATTAATGAAAACATTTGAATCCTGATGTGGTCACATTTATAACCCCCTTCACCCCCCGTTTAAAATGTTAGTAAGAGCCACCTACAGTAGAATTTAATTATAATTTAGAAGCATGTTCAGGACTATCATCTTTGAGCATTTTATCAGTTGACTTTATTTTCATTTTCTTCAGGTTTTATGCCAAGTTGAAAAAAATAAGAAAGACAAGCGCACAATTTAGTTAATTCTGTTAACCAAGACAAGCATGGTAATAAAATGGGTTTGAAATTCTTAATACAGTAAGGCTCATAATCAGTAAGATATCTTTTACTTGCAGGACTTTCCTAGGTTTCCATTAAGCATCATAAAATTTACTTAATATGCCCATGCAAAAACATTTATACTTTCTCCCAACCTTCAACACACAGTTACAAAACAAAGGAAATTAAAACTATCTAGAATCATAGATCTAAAACTGAAAGGGGCCTCAGAAGGCATCTAATTTAGCCTCTCATTTTACAGATAAAGAGACTGAGGCCCAAGGAGATGAAATGATTTACCTCAGATCACAGTGGTAAACATGAAGGCAGGATTTAAACCCAGATTGCAGTGTCAGTGAAATTTCCCCTGTACTACACTGTATCTCTAAAGAGAGGGAGAGCCGATCCTCTAATTGAAAATTGGTATTTTGTTCAAAAAATGGATATGTCCCTAAAATTTAAAAATCTTTCTTTTTATCTGAGTTTGTGTTAGTTTTAATATAACTTGATAAAATTACTTAAAAATTCAAACAGAAGCAAAAATGATGGCGTCATCAAAAAGATTAAATTTTAATCTATTGTTGCTGCTAAATACTTCATAATGTAGTTTTTAATTACATCATAACTTATTCCAAAGAAATTAAGCATTTTTTTCTCATACGCAAAAGTAAACATTCTTGGCTCTCATTTTTATTCTCTTAAGAACAGATGCCTAATACTTATGGATATATGTTAAATTAAATATAAAAATAGAAGAGTAAGATAAAAATTACTGCATTGTTATGTAGTAATCAATGTTCTGTATTGCTCTATAGCACTTCAATTCAAAAGCTTATTATCAGGACAACAAAATAGTCAGGTATGGTCAGGTAAGTATTTCCCTACTGTGAAAGGAAGATGATCATTTCTTTCTAATGCCCTTTATAGTTTTCACCATTAGGAAATATAAACTCATCATTTTATATTCACACTTTAAATAAAACTTTGGGAAAGTCAATGTCAGACATCAATTTCATTTTATAGGAAAGGAATGAGGCAAAGAAAAGTTTTTCTGTCTCAATAAACCATTTGTATACCCTTCTAACTCTCATATAAGCATATGATATATTGAAAGAATCATCATTTGAGAAGCAATGATGGATAGAAATAAGACCATCTGACAAGGAATCAGAAAAGATGGGTTCAGTCCCCAGGTCTGCCACTTATTAACTCTGGGTTCTTGGGCAAATTGATACCTTTTCTGAGCCTTAGTTTCTTCATCCAAAAAATGGAATATTAGCACTTTCATCATATCCCATCCAGGATTATAGTAAGGACCATATGAAATAAAACATATAAGTGTTTTGTTACCCTAAATGTGAGTTAACAGTATTATCATTTAATTAAGCTTTGTTGACTGGCTGCCATCCAAATTATGACTGATTCTTCTTTCAAAAGGGCTTGCAAAGAGATCTGTGATGTAATCATAGTTGGTGGCACAGTGGACACTGTGCTAGTCCTGAAGTCAGGAAGACTTGAGTTCAAAACTGACCTCAGACACTAACCAAACAACCTGGGGCAAGTCACTTAACCTGTTTGCCTCAGTTTCCTCACCTGCAAAATTAAGATAATAGCACCTTACTTTGCAGGGTTGAGAGAATCAAAGGAGATGTTCCTAAGAGGGCTCAGAACAGTGCCTGGAACAGAGCAGGTGCTACACAAATGTTTATTTCCTTCCCCAATGATGCCAAATGTCACCCATTTATGCTTTTCCATTCTAAATAAAGATGGCTCATAGGTTCCTTGGAGAGGGAAATAAAGGAGTATTTGGAGCTGTTTTTCTTGTGTTCAAATGCAGCAAGAAACATCATTTCATGGAACACTTATTCATACCATATTGTAACACTCCATAAGTATTTGCAAAAAAAATTGCCATGAAAAGAACTGCAGTTTATATACTAACACATATTGCTGATAATGAAGAATAGAGAATTTGTTAAAACCTAGAAAAATAAATAGAGTTCAAATAAGTGACTTTAATGCAGAAGCGGACATAGAGAAAGAGTGAAAGTGCAATGGAAAATATGAGTGAGGTGTAAGAAAAATGACACACACAAAAATATTTGGAGCAGCTCTTTTTGTAGTGACAAGGAACTGGAAACTGAGGGGTAGACCCATCAATAGGGGAATGGCTGAAAAACATGCAATATAACTGTTATGGAATACTATTGCAATATAAGAAATGATAAAGGAGATGATTTCACAAAAACATAGGAAGAACTAAATGAACTGATAGAAAGAGAAATGAGGACTAGAGTATTGCACAGAGTAAGTAGTATTGTAACAAAAATAAACTATGGAAGACAACTATTCTCAACAATATGATGATTTAAGATAACTCCAAAAGACTCATGATGAAAAATGCTATCCAGTGGAAATGTTTCACATGACTTTATTATAATGGGTATACTACTATTTGCCTTCTAAATAAATGAGGATGTGGAACAAAGAAAACTTGGAAATGAAAATTTTGTTAAAATTTTTTTTAAAAAAGGACAAGGCAAAAAGCCTCTAGACTATGTATATGCTTCATGTGAAGACATCACGAATATTTTCAATTAAAAAAATACTAAGGCTACTATATCTTACAGTAGACCTGTGAATTAATACAACCATTCTGGAAAATAATTTGGAATTATGCAAATAAAATTACTAAGATGTCCACACTTTTTGACTCAAAGCTTCCAGTGCTCTGCATACACTCCAAGAAAATCACTGACAAAAACAAAGGTTCTATCTACATACAGCAAAACATTTAAAGCAGTACTTTTTGTAGTAGCAAAGATAAAGTAGATGCCTATCGGCTAGGGAATAGCTAAACAAATTAAATCAGTGTAATGGCATTTTACTCTACCGTAAGAAACAACAAACACGATGAAGATAGAGAAGCACGGAAAGATTTACATGAATTAATTCAAAGTGAAATTAATAAAACAAAGTTAAGAAAACACAATGACTACAATGTAAATGAAAACAACAGTCAAAACAAATGAAAATGTTCCACATGTACAAAAATATTTATAGCAGTTCTATTTGAGGTGGCCAAAAATCGGAAATCAAGAGGAGGCCCATCAATTGGGGAATGGCTGAATAAATCATGGTATATGAATGTAATGGAATACTATTGTGCTATAAGAAATGATGAACAGGAAGACTTGAGAGAGGCCTGGAAAGACTTATATGGACTGATGCTGAGTGAAAGGAGCAGAGCCAGGAGAACTTTGTACATAGTAACAAGCACAGTATGTGAGGAATTTTTCTGGTAAACTTAGTACTTCATTGCAATGCAAGGACTTAAAAAATTCCCAATGGTCTCTTAAGGTAAAATGCCTTCCATAGCCAGAGAAAGAACTACGGAATTCAACTGCAAAATGAAGCATATCATTATGTTTTGTTTTATGACTTCTCCCATTCATTTTAATTTCTTCTGTGCAACATGAATAAGGGTGAAAATGTATTTAATAGGAATGTATGTGTAGAATCTATATAAAATTGTATGTTGTCTCAGGGAGGGAGTGGGGAGGTAGGGGGAAGTAGATGGAGGGAGGGGGAAAAATCTAAGATATATGGAAATGATTGTAGAACGTAGAAAACAAATAAAATAATAAAAAAAAAGAAAAAAGGATTGAGAGGAACTGAGCATGGCAAACAAACATAGCATAAAAATGAAACTAACTATATTCTAATATATAGAGAATGACTTGTTTTTGATGTGAGAGTAATTCCTGAATAAGCTATCTGTATATAGCCAGTCTTATTTGAGTAAAAATGAAAGTTAACACAGGACTAGAAGAATAAAAAAGATAAAAATTTGGCAAGCAATTAAATTCAAACCTGTTACTGGTGCCAGAACATATAAGCTTTATAGATAAAGGCATCACTGTTGGTTATAACAATTTTACACTGAAATTTAAATGATATAAATTAACTGATATAATTTAACTGATGTGAAAGGAGGCCAAAAGAATCTAAAAACTACCACTTGATCCTACTGTCAAACAGAAAATTATGGCAGTCAAAGGCAAAACTGAAGCAGAACATGAACTCATTTGTAAAATCTTATGGGCAAGGTGGAAGATTGTGGGCAATATAGTCTCACGGAAGATGGAAACAAGTGGAGGGGAAAGACACTTTAAAGAACCATGTAGGCATGTAGGCAAAGTAATCGTAAAGGGGAAGGAAAGGGAACAAGCACTTAGTAAGAAATCACTATGTGCCAGGTGTTGTGTTCAATGCTTTACAAATATTTTCTCACTGAGTTACTAACAATCTCAAAGGCCTTTAAGGACAGAATGGAAGGGCAAAAAAATAGATGGAAGATATAAAAGATCTGTAAAGACTTTTATAACAAATTCTCTTTACCTTAAAGAACATTGAGTCTGCAACATTCGGACTCTACCAGCACAGCCCCAGATAGACTTGTTGGAGAAAGGGAAAAGACACTGAAGGAGGAAAAACAGTCAAAGTAGCTAGACTAGACCAAGCATATAGAGAACATGCAGGCTGGAGGTGACAGTTTCACAGATATTGAGCAACTGATCCTCAATGTTTCTGAGAAGATACCAAAGTTGGAAAAAAAAATTTTAATTCCCCCAAAAGGTAACCAAGAGAATATCAATAATTCTCAATTTCTAATCTCCATAAAAGTTTTATGTGAACAATTTACACATTCATTTAAGGTATAACCTTCATGAGGGTATTAGAATATATTCAAGATGTGACAGTGAACTTTAAAGGTGTCAAAACAGAAGAATATTACCTACATCTGGTGATTAACAGAGACAGAAATGATACAGTCAGAATAAACCTAGAAATTAAAGGTGGTATTTTTTTTAACACTACTACCTACTAAAAGGCAAATGTTAGAAATGAAAAATTAGTTAAGAAAATGGCATCTGAGAATGTGATTTTAATTTCGAGAACATGTCTTAAAATGGAGAAGTAATGGATTTTTTTTTTTACCAGGAATGGAATATGCCTAATAATAGAGGGAAAGAATGTGAGATGTTGAACTTGAGGTGCAGCATGAGACTTATTCTTGGACGTGGTCAAAGTATGGAGTTGTTTTCATTGACTACACTTATTGGTTACAGGGGAGGATTGTTTTGGGGGATGGATATTCACCGAGGTAAGGCTGGGGGTGGAAAAGACAGATGCTGACACCTAAAAGGAAAAAAGAAAAGAAAGAAGATCATTGAAGTACTTAAAATAAATGCACAGATGTGAACAGAAGAAAGTTCAGGAAATAGACAAAACAGGACAGTTTTTAAACTAATGTATTAAATGTATTACATGTACATTTTAAAAAATGTAACTATGCAAGCAACAGTTAACAGTTTCACATACAATTCTCTTCTGTTTTCCTTAAATAAGGAAACGGTGGTGCTTGTTTAGTGGTTTTCAAATTTAAAATAAAAAGTAAAGATTTTTTTAAAATATAAAAATATTTGAAATTTTTTAAAAATGAAAGCTACCATGGCATACACTGCATTCATGTATATTTTGTACACGGATCTGAGAAATACATTTGATTATTACCACACTGACCATATTTTTCTGGACAACGCTTCATGCTTTTGGGGGAAAAAATAATACTTATGTTCAAGCAATGAACTGCACATTTCACAACTTGCTAATTAGAACCTAACTTTTCACTTGCGTAAGGAATGGTAAGTGGAGAGTGGGGGGGTCAACTGCCTATAGCTTATACAACATAGGAGAACATAAGTAAATGAACTACTAATTTTCTGTTACTAGATATGGGAATATACATCAGTTACTTCCCTGTAGGTGGGTAATATAAGTGTTAAAAATAATACTTCCTTTTTTAGAGCTCTATCTTGTCCTCTCTAAACATTGTTTCTATGCCTGGTTATCTTTCCACCAATTTGCAGATAAAATTTCTGCCAATTTTCTTCTTCTGTTATAGATGGCTAACATTAATGCTAACAAAACAAAACAAAAAACAGAGCTTATCTACTTTTATTCTAGAATGTTAAAATTTTGAACATTTTGACCTAGTGAGTTTAAAATTGCAACCACAATTTCACATTAATGATTTCTTAAACTTGGATGCTAAGTGATAAGCTTTTTTGTTAAATACTCAATACAAATTGTGTGAAAGGAGAAATTAATTACTTTCCGTCTCCTACTCTGAGAAGCTGGGAGTATCCAATGGAGGCCAAAGTCTATATTCTCCTATCTTACTGAGTTGACAGAGCAGTAGTTGGAGCTGTAGGACCATTCTCTTTTGTTCGGAAGTGACATGGTGGGTAGATCGTGACATCTGGAGCCAAGAAGATCTGAGCGCAAATATGCAGTCCATCACTTAAGAGTCGTGTGACTCTAGGCAAGTCCTTTAACCTCGTCTGCCTCAGTTCCTCATTTGAAAAGTTGGCAAAATAATAAAATCTGCTTCCCAGGGTTGTTTGAGGATAAAATAAGACGATCTTTGTAAAGTGATCCGCAAACCTTGAAGCCTTATACACTGGGAGCTGTTATTATTTTTCTCTTGATAAAAACATTCAGGTTTTATATGAGGCAGACTCTGAGAGAAAAAAGGTACAGACTTTAGCTGAACTAATATAGTTATGTATGTTATAGGCATACTTTCTCTTCTTGTAAATATACCCAGAGGCTGCCAAGAAAGGAACACATCAGAGCATATAATAAGGTTAAATTTTATTTTATTTCTACAATATCCTATAAGTGTGAAATGGGATTTCTTGATTCAGTTAAGTCATGGTAGATTATCTGCTTCTAAATAGAATGTATATTTATAAAAAACACCAATTTTCCAGTTTCTAAACCTTAATACTTCAAGAATAATGAAATACTCTATCAATTAATCAAACAAGCACTGCTGAAGTATCTCCTGTGTGCCAGGTACCGTGCCAGGTACTGTGCCAGGTACTGGACTTGCCAAGGTAAAAATGTAACATTGTCTTTGCTCAGGGAAGGAAGGAATGAATGAATGAATGGATGAAAAAGCATTTATTAAACACCATGTGCAAAGCCCTGTGGAAATATTCAAGATACAAAGGGAAAAGGCAGCTCCTGTTTTCAAGATATTCATATTCTAGTGAAAGTAAAAACATGAATAGATTCAGCAGGATGTTCAGTAGAAAGGCCCAATGGTCTCTGGGACATAGCAGCAAAGCAGACAATGGTAACGCCTACTCTTTAATCATTTCTAATGATAATCGCACAGTGAATCATTTGACAAAGTCAACTACTTTGGGGGTGAGAACCTTCTCTGGGCCTTCAGCAGCTGGAAGTGCTGAGGAGGTTGGGACCTCAGAATCTGTAGAAACACTAGCCAAGATACATCTCCACAAAGGGGGCTTCTCTTTTGTGAGGGTGCCAAGTTGAAGTGGTCTAGGGAGTGCTACTACTCACAAGGGCTGAACAATGCAAACAGCTGGTCAGCAGCTGGTGTTAGCAGTGGCAAGGAAAATGGACCCCTTCTCTACAGTGACTGATTCACTGAATAATGGTTACCAAGGCCCTTGTAAAAGCAAGGCTCGTGGTCTTGGAGGCATTGCTATTCCGAAGACACCTACACACAAATCAGATTTGTATTTGTGGAAAGTAGATGATAATGTTGATGGTCTCAACAGGACATTGATATCCTACCTATAAATTTTAGGTATTAATGATGATTTTAGTGTGGTTACAGACTTACAGTCATATAAATGTAACCAAAGCCCATATTATATCTAATACATCCCTCAAATTATACCTGTCTCAAGGTCCAGGGTTATTGTTTAGAGAACAGAAAGAGGAATGATAGACAGTCCATGACTGCCATGTTTACCACTTTGTTCACTGGGAAAACCTGAAGACTGCATCAAATTCATACTTTTCACGGTATGAAGTCATGCAAGAAAATGAAGAAGCATTATGAAATTTGGTTCCTGGAACGTGTGGGTCTGCCTTTGCCTCTTTCATCTCTTTGCCTTGAAGATATATGACTAAGAATGGTGGAAGAAGAGAAGGGGCACTCAAGGCTGCTGTTGCTGCTGAAGTCCAAACCAAAAGTGGAGCAGAAGCAGGAGCAGCCAACTGGAAATCAATGACTAGAGGCAAGTTGGACTGTTGGCTCAGACAGGCAACTCCTGAGAGGCCCAAGGCACAGATCTATCTCCTGGCACTAACTTCGGTTTTTCCTTTGATTTCACTGTTCCCGTTGAGGACTTGGAATTGGGTTCTGAATGCCAGCAGCAGATGCTTATTGCTCTTTTTCCTTTCTACAACCTATGAGTTGAACTCCTAGGATATCATGCCATATAGGGACACTAAAACTTTTCCTACTGTACTTCCACTATGTTAAGTAAATTATATGACTACAGAAAGTTGATTGAATGAGTAGTAATAACTATAGAGAGCCACTGATGAGAAAACACAATTTCACATGGAGGGTGTGGGAGAGAAAGATTTTCTCATAGTTTTTCCAAATGATCTGGAGTCCTATTTTATCATTCTCGAGTCTGGATTCAAAACTGGTCCTAATGGATTTTATTACTTTCCTAGTCATCTAAAAGCTGTGAGGAAAAGGAAGTCTCATGCATGCACAACCAACAGATTCTGGCAAAAAACCATGGTAGCTTGAGTATATTACCACCTGGTGGACAAATCAAGTATATTCCCTAAGCTTAAGGAGGGTAGTCCAGGAACTAATGTCAGCTTCTCCTGGTAACATTAGCACTTCAAGTGCCCCATGCAGCTTACAGTTCTGTTACATGTATTTATTTTATTGTGCAGTTTATAAAAACATCATTCACACAATGTTTGAAATTTCAAAAAACTCTCAAGAAAATAAAAATAACTTTTACAATGCCATTTCATCAAGATGTCCCAAATGCCCAATTCTAATTTTAATTCTAGGTAGTGCAGTGAACAGTCAGGAGGACCTGGGTCCAAGTCTGCCTTTAGACACTTAGGAGTTATATGACACTAGGCACATCACACGCTTACTTCAGTTTCATCCCATGTAAAATGAGGATAAAAATGGAAGCCTCCCTTCAGGGTGTCTGTGAGGATAAACTTAAATAATATTTGTAAAGTATTCCTACAAATCTTAAAAGTATTACATAAGTACTAGTGATAATGATGATGGTGAAATATTAGGCACACTATAAAAATGTGAATTGTTATTTATTTTTATTATTAATAAACTATCAAAAAGTGGGCCAAAAGTATAGTATCAAGAAAATGATTTTCTTGAAAACAAGAAATAGTTTTGTTCCATGGAAAGAATACTAGCCTTGGATTCAGTAGAGATCTGAATTCAAATCCCACCTTGGACTGTTTACTTAAAGTTTGACATTAAAGCACAAGTCATTTAATCTCTCTGAGCCTAGGTTTCCTCATTTGTTAAATGAAAGTAATATTCTAGTAACTGTCACAGAGCTGTTGCAAGAATCAGATGAGTATATGATTTTTTAGAAGATTTTAAAAAATCTTTCCGTTATTTGTGTCTCATCATCATAACATCTTCTTAGCACTTATTTATTGTATTATATATCTATACCAATACTATTATTTCCCCCATTTTATAGTTGGGGACACTGAGGCAGACAGAGGTTAAGTGACTTGGCCAGGGTCAAACAGTAAGCTGAATTCACTACAAACGCATTGATATCTGAGCGTAAAAATCAATGAATAGTCTCAGGCATAATGTTCCATCTACAAGTAGTAAAGCTAGTTAAAAAACAGATTAACTTTTGACTAAATTAGAAAGGAAGTAGCTTAATAATGTCAAATCAACCCAACTTAGCCACTGTGTATGGGGAGATTTTAAGGGGCAGGTTTTTGAAGCAGCATATGGGGAGTTCCACGCATAAATCCCATTAACAATAATGTGTTCCTCTGCTCCTAGTGATATTAACTTTTAGATGATGACATAACTATTATAACAATCTTGCATTTATGACAGCATTCATCTACACACCGTTTCCTGGAAAGAACAAGTATATAAGCAGCATTATTCTTTCACTTGCATTTAGTAATGATATATTTGGTCTTACAGGCCCTAGTCTCAGCTCTCCCCTCTTTTATGTTGCACTGTGGTGTGTAATTTTTTTTTAATAACTGTATGTTTAAAATAATTAGTACTGCTGGATATAATCACTAATTTCCTAAAACTGCAAAAGGCAACTTAATATTTCTGCAAAGCAGCTGTAATACACAATATTACAGAGAACTAAATTATTACAAACAGTGCCAGCAGTTTTCTATACACAGTACTTAAGATAATTATAAAAAATCATCTTCATTACTGCATGCTAGCATTTTTTTAACAGTTTAATTTGGATAGGTTACAAAATACATTCAAATCACACAGATATAATTACTGCAAACCAAGAAGCTATAAAATGTTCCCAACCAAATCCCGTTGACCCTGTTAATGTCTGTTCCTTGTTAATCTAAGGCAAACATTGTTTGTAGTGTGCATTTGTTATAGAATATGAAAAAAAGAAAGGAAATCCCTTAACAGTTGTTATCGATTCCAGCGTTTACCGACGGAGAGTTAAGTGCTGTTTACAAAACAGAACAGATGCAGATGCTGACAAAAAGGTAAACAATTGTTGCATGGCTTACTGCCAGAATCTAAACTGATATATTAAACTCCAAGTGAAGCACATTTCCCCTATGGATCGCACTTATTGCCACTTCATTTCCTATGTGCTCTCCCTCTCTATTGCTGTGCCTGGCACTAAGCTATTTCCAGTTCTTCGATGACCCCTGAGGCCTGGTGCTACCTCACACAGCCATTAGTGAAGGGAATTGCATGTGTCTGACACGGCCTGAAACCAATTATTTGATATTTTCTTCAGAATGATGCCCAACTCTGTTGGGAATGAGCAATCATGAAATAATTTACCTCCTGATTTAATTTTTTCCTGCACAAATTAGTTGTAGACTGAGCTAGCTATACACAGCTGCCTGTGACATATCTCTGTCTTATCAAGATTATACTTGAAATGATGAAGGGGGGTCTGAATTGAATAGGTTGGGGAATCCTGCTTTAAAAAGGCATTGACGAGTTTATCAGATATACTGATCACATGTACTCTCTGTTGATTGAAAATGACAGAGTCATAAAGAACTATCAGTGTAGGAGAGGAAACCACAAGGAGGAAAACCTTATCAGACTGTTTAATGGTTTTAAACACCTGTCTGCTTCTCTGTTGTTTTAGCTCCTCTAAAACTCCAGGCTGGCTGCCACATTTTACATAAATACATGTATACACATTTTTTTAAACCACCACAATGGTTTATGAGCTGGTAACCCTTGGTGTGATTTTGGGTATATGTGCTTTTGTCCAAAAATTATGCATTTAATCTAATATCTGTTCCCCCCATAAGCATAATCACTTATTCTGTCCATCTATGCCAGTTGGATGTCACAGAAACTGAGCAGAACAAAAGATTAGAACTTATCTATAAACATGGAAAACATGTATAAATTTGCATGTGTTTAATGAGAAGAGTGATTCTGTCGAAAAGAGAGATGTTAGTGCCAACTACACAACCTCAATAAGGACTATACAAGTCTTTTTGGACAGAAACACAGAGAATAAAGGTTTAATCAAATCCGTGCTATAATATCTTGCCCATAAAGTAAAGGAAGGCCAAATTTATTCACACTGATTCCTTATTAGATGTTAGCTATCACAGGTTTAAGAGTTCTTCACAGCTGCCTTTCCATATTTATCTTGAGTGTTCAGGCTAAGCAAATCTGATACATACACCATTAATTGCTAACTTTGTGTCTGTTATGGCCATGCTTGAAAATCATAAGAAAAGTAACCATTAAAAAGGACATATATGGAAAAGAATACACTTTTAACAGAGTTATAAAAATTAACATTAACAATCACATGACTGATAATCAATATCTTTTAAAGAAATTTTTTTTTATAAAGACAATTTAAAACCAGTTTTATAAGACTCCTCTCCCTGAGCTCTCCCTATTTGCTTTCCCAAGTATGATTAGGAAATCATACTTGGAGGATATGGTTTTTCCTCTTCAGTATAGATTCTAAAAATCTGGGATACTACTATTCTTTAAGTTATCTTTAATTCAGTAGGTATTTTGTTCATGGAAATGACCAACGTAAATTAGAAATTTGATCCTACAGGAGAAGAAAGTATTTCTAGTCATATCTACAAATTAGCTTGTTATACTGATTACAGAAAATTATAAAACATCTAAATTTCATTTTAAAAGTTAAGCTCCTTTGTGCTCTTGATATAGTCGTAACTCTATAGGCTCCTGCAACAGTTATCTGCTAACACAGTTCTAATGTGCACCTATTCAAAGTATCCTAAATAACAGAGATGGTTTCTCTCTGTATCAGTAATTTCACAGAGAAGTAATGACAAGTCGAAAATGTGCCAAATATGCTTTTACAAAGGGGAGACGCATCACAGTCCATTTGAATTCCCCGTTTCCTTCTTTTCACAATTTCAGATCCGTATTTAGACAGGCCAACACGAGGCATTCTGATGAGCAAATGACACTTGTCAGTAGGGCACCAATTCAGTCCTGAGGATAGCTGAGGCAAAGGAGCGGTAGTCTTGAAATCCACAGTTTTTAAAAACATTTTACACAAAGACAAAGGACTAATTCTCCTCTTAATGTGTGGGGATTTGTGTGTCTAACTCTCATTAATGCTAATGGCAGTTTTGCTTGTATAAATCCCTAAACAGTGAGATGACAATGGACACTCCCCAAATGCTACTTCAGATGAGCATTTTTACAATCCTATGTGTAAAAGATGCTGTTCCCCTTAAGGTTCAGACAAAAGGGGAAAACTATTCCCTAAGTATTAGCAAAATTACACAACATTTTCTGAAACAGAAAATTCATTTCATATCAAAATTGGATTTTCCTAGATATTTCAATGATCACAATGTATTTGCTTCCAAATAGCTACAATTAGCAAACATTGCTTGGAAATCCTGAGTTTTCCTCCTAAGGGTAAAAAAGAATGTCTATATTACTCTCTTCCCTAATCATAACACCCTAATGTTCTTCTGAAACAAATGGTGATAATAAATGATATTGTGCTTTTTAAATATTTTTTCAATTACATGTGCATGGTACTTGCTTAAATAAGAATTTCCTGAGTTGGTTTACATAGAAAAGTGAGTCAAGATTTTCATGTTTACAATTTAAATAATTCCCTCCTTCAAAATTTCAACTAATATTTGTTTTTTTTTGTTTAAAATTATCTCATCCTTTCATAATAACCATAACAATATGTTCCATAATAGTAAAAATCCAAAAGCTACATTCTAGTTATTGTTTAGCATGTATTTTAAAGTTAAAATCTAAATTTAATCAACAGGATTTTAAATTAAGCAACTCTCTTTTACCACGTCTATTTTTAAAGCGAGTCAGAAAAATAATGACCAAATATTAACAAAGAATTCAATCTGAGAAGCAAACATTTTAAAAGCTAAATCACAGAACTAATCATATATTATTAAGAATTAGTAATATGTAGTTTGGTTCATAACAACAAAGGGCCATTCTACAGAAAACATCTGCCATTTCCATAGTGAAATTAGGAGTAGTTAGGAAGGGATCAGAAAATTCAGGGTCCTAATTTTCTAGTCAATATTTTTTGTTTATAGTAATCATTCCAGTTCGTATCTTATTCACAAATAACTATGTTCTACAACAAATTTAATCATTTTCAGAACTGCAGTTTTTCCAATACTTTCCTGATTGTTTTTACATTCTACAGTTTTTATCTTAATGGTAAAGGACAAGATTTTTTTTCTAGTTTAAGAAACTATTTTTAGCTGGTTTTGTTAAAAAGTGTATATAAAATTTGGACTGACCCGTGACATCTCAGGAGAAATCTATTAATAATATTTGGGCATCATAATTAAGGGAGAAAGTAAAGCAGACATTCCTTTTTACCCTTAGGAGGAAAATCCAGGCATTCTGAGGAAAGAGGGGAAAAATAATTGAGTATAACAGCATTTGCTAATTGTAGCTATTTGGAAGCAAAATATTAGTAAAATTAAATCACATTCCCCTTTCTCCCTCTCTTAATTCCCTTCACATATTTATTACACAACAGCCTTTATAGTACTGATTCAGGGACTTTATACATTAAAAGAATAATCAGGACACCAAAAATTGAGTTCACATGAGGGAAAAATTATATACACACATATGTACATATACACACATACATATATACATAAAATGCATACCCCTATACATATATAACACAAAGGTATATATGCAATTACATATGCTATACATGCATATATACAGGTATGCACATACATACATATATTATATAGATATACTATATTATATAGTGCCATGTATGTGTATGGAAGAAATGTACGGTCTTAACCAAGTAATAACTTTTAAAGACAGCAAAAGCACATAGAAAGACATGTTGATTTTCTGAAAGAATTAACAGTGAAGAACAAATGACATTTGCAAAGTATACAAACAACTTTATATTTAATACTCACAATAACCCAGTGGAGTATCATCCCCATTTTACAGATGAGGAAAGCAGGACTCACATAAGTTGAGTGATGATCCATGATAGCTTGGGTAGATATGCAGCCCAGGTCTCTCCCAGATACCACATTCAGCATGCTTTCCCCTACACCACACTGACCACTTTCCAAATTCTAGTGCCAATCTTTATATTGATCCTAGTGCAATCAGGACAGTGGAAAAAACACAGGTCTAGAAGGCAGCTTATCTAGAGTCTCATCCCAGATTTGCTTAAGAAATTTATTCATTTCCTAATGCTACAGCTTCCTAAATATTAAAAAAAATAATTCTTGCCAATCTTATTTACTGATTTGTTGTTAAAGTTAAGAGATAATATGTGAAAGTACTTTGAAGAAATTACAAGCTCTCTCTATTTTTGTAACTACTGATTAAAGACAAAATTTCCTTAAAATTGGCAGTAATTAAAACACTATCAAATTTGATAATCTTTTCACAACTGTTACTTCAGTAACTTGGTCATGATTATTTTTAATATGTTTAATAGAAGCCACTTGACATTTCTAAAAAATATTCTCCAATCTTATATATGCTTATAATATACTCATTAGGTATATCTTTTTGAAAGTAAGGAATTGTATCCTTTAAGAATTCAAAAAGCATTATCATTTAGCCTACAACTTCATGTATTTAACGGATAGCTTAATTTTCCTTTCAAAATTACAATTAACTTCCGATTGCAATAGTACTATTTCATACTACAGGGCAAAATCTAATTAGTTCCCATAAAGACTAAAAATATTGTCCTTTTTCTTATGTAAGCTCTTGCTTTTTTTGCCAAATTTCTATAAAATTTTATACTATTAGGAAATTCAAAATCTATTAACGTGGTGTAGATTTCCACTAAGTTTCTATTACAATTTCTTCTAATATTTCTTCTCATGCTCAAATTCAATTAGTTTTCAACATAGATAAATAACTTCTCAGAGAATATAAATGTGCTGATTTCAGGGAAAAATATTCAAAAATGAAAATTACAAAATATGTAAATTATTATTTAAGAAAGAAGATTCTTTGTTTTAGAAAGGATTTACACAGTGAAAACATGTTTACCTAAATATCATTAGATGGAATATTTTACAGAAATTAAAGTATTTATGAAATTAGGATTGATAAATGCAAAATAGTTGTTTACAGGAATCCGAATAAAATCCATTATTTAAAATGTTTGATAGATATGTTTAACCTTTAAATAAATCAATTTTATAAAATGTTTTATAAATAGTTCACAGCATTCCATGAACTACGTTTGGGGACAGACAATCTTCTAGAGTCTCCTAAGATGTATTTGTTATTTGTGTGTTATTTAGAAATCTAACGAAAATGTTTTATCCAATGAGATTTCGATATTCGGTTCAGATTCATCCATTTAATCAGTATTTATCGGCATCATTATTATTCATAGCCTTTACATAGAATCTGAAGGTTTTGCCCATTTCCTATCATCTGACCTTCTCCATAACCCCATGAGGTATCTGCTGTTATTATCCCTATTTTACGACGATGAAGGTGAGGCTGAGAGACGTTCAATGGCTCCTCTAGGGTCAAAAAGCTAGTCGGAGTCCGAAGCTCAGTTTGAGCCCAGATCTTCCTGATTCCAAAACCAGTTCTCCCTCTCTACCTAGCCATCTGGTTGTCCGGCCACGGTCCTAGGTTCAATAATCTGTGCATTAGAAACCCTATCAAGTTTCAAACTGATGCTCTGTTTCAGTTCTCAAATTAAGGCTATGAATTTTAAAAATTAAAATTTGCTAAGTAACCTGATCCCAGAGACATCAGAGCTTTTTCCTCTACCAATGTATCCTCAAAAAAATTGTACTGTTTCATCCATTTTCAGGAAAAGTTTTACCTGTGTTCAATAGATTTGGCAACTTAGTTCTTTACATAAAGTATACGTAAGAATTATTTGGGTATCACCTAAGAAATGTTTCCATATGTTTATCTGTAGTTAATTCATGTCTTTTCATAGACAAGGTGTGAATTTTCTGCTTAGAATTTTTTTTAAAAATCAAGCATATATGAAACAACATTCCAAGATACAAACTAAGTTTATGTTTAGAATGGCAAAAAACTGAGAGTTGTAATATTAAGCTATGTAAGAATATTTCCTTCTTGGATTAGTAATAATTCTGTCTTGGAAAATGTCTTCTCTATTCCCATCTTTGAATAAATATAAGGACAGGGAAGAGTAATTAACTACAGATTTCAGTACCTTAAGTTTTGTCATAACATTTTTAAAAAATATCTATTAATACTTTAGTCACATTAATTTTTATTTAAAATCATTTTTAAAGTCAAAATATATGTTTATGAATATGTGGAGGGGGAGGAGAAGTATATTACAGTGATTTGCTCTAATAATTGTGAACCCAAGCAGCTGTAAGCTAAGTATAGGGTTGCCATGGATAGAAGCCTCTTCAGAGATCAGAAATGATGTTGAAAGTGTTAAAAAAAAAAAACCAAACAACTATTTCAAACTAAGGTTCTTGGAAGCTAATTGTTGGAACATGTAAATTTTGTGTTGATTTCACAATCTATAAAATTAGCCTGTATTTTACATAACTAAGCTTCATTATAATAGTAAGGAGGAATTCTTGCACCCAGGGCAAATCCAGTTGAGGGAGGGAATGATTTAGAAATGAAACACCATATGGGCCCATTTTCTAGCAGAGGTTGTAACAAAATGAATATACACAGCATGTTATTTACATCTCCAATAAATCATTTGAAAAAAAAGAGACTGTGCTAAAAAGGATGCATAGGATGCATATATAAACTCCATATGATAGGAAACCTCTCAAATAGGTAAATGTGTCTGTCTGTATCTATCTATCTATCTATCTAGATTGGGCTGCCCTATGACCTCTGCCTTCATCTCCTACATTCAACTGAATCTGTCTCAAATTCAAGAATGGCAGTGGGGGTCGGGGGGTACACAAGCCTAGGATGAGTACTTCCATGGCAATGAGAACTTGGGGGTCTTAGGGTTGATGGCTAGCAATGGGACCTGGCCTGGTTGTATCACCTGACTTGGGCTATTAGAGATCTGCCATGGGAAATAAGAGGGCTTCCCTGGATGCTGGCATCATAGTACGTAACTCCAGCCATCCATTCTAGCAATACTCAACTAACTTATTAACAATTATATGAATTATTATTTTGATAATAATGGTGATTAATATTCTCAGCTCTTTTATTTAGTTTAAAAGTCCTTATTAGTGTTGTAGATCAGAGGACCAGGACGAAAACGTAAAAGTAAGACTCTCTTGAAACTTTCACAACAAAGATTATGGCCAACATGCAAACAATTCTAAAGGCTGAGCCTCTGAAAATAATTCCATATTAGATCATACAAAAATGCAACCATGGTAACCTCACATATCTTGAGTGATATACACAACTGACATTGAGATGCATCATCATAACTAGTTTTGCCCTGAGAATTAAGATACGAGTTTACGGGAACCTTGTCTATCTCTACCACACTTGGTTCTCCTCATTAGCCAGGATCAGTCAGAGAGGAACCTTCCTTTTCAGTGTAACCTGGAGAAGACTATCAAGAGAGTAAAGAACAGAAAGGGACTTTTATTCTCATTAAAAATTGAGCCAGATTATTTCTTCTATCTAGAGATGACCGTTCTTCTATGTACTGTTATACTAATAGCTCCCAAGAGCTATTATGTTAGGCAGATACAGAGATAGGGAATTCCCAAATGAGGAAAGTTCCTTGACCAATGCAGACCAGCACCTTCTCTACAACTTCTAATCCTGGAGGTTGGGTGTGGGGGGGACACCTGAAGCATGAAGAGTGACCTGCCCAGTGTCACATTGTCAGGATGTATCACAGATGGAACTGGAGCTCAAAGACTTTCAGGTTCTGAGGCCAGCTCTCTATACCACTCTGCCAGGTTGCATCATATGTAGATATGCGTTGGTAATAAAGAATTACTATATAAACAGCCCAAAATAATAAAAATACCTGACATTTATATAATGTTTTGGTTTTGAAGTTAGAGTCCTGGGTTCAAATACTGTCTCTATCATATAATGAGTCTCAATTCCCTCATCAGTAATCAGGCAGGATGGAAGAGGAGGAAAAAGATCAAAGGGAAGTTTCATGTCCCAGAAAACCTTTATGAGAAAGGTTTTCTCTGCCCCTATGCTGGTTGGGAAAAAAATGCCTAAAAGTATATGAAATGTGAAATCACCCTTAAAGGATTAACTAATGTTGACCTGAGTAAATCTAATGTCATTTTTTCATCCCCAGTTAAATCTCTCCATCTAACTGAAGTTCTTTCACTAAGGAAAAATGCTTTTCATTTTCCATTTATTAGCAGAAAGTTAAAACTGTTAATGTCTAGTTGAGATAACATTTTGGTGTGAAAAAATTTTTATCACAAAACAAGTAGAAATGGTCTAAAATCCCTTTTTATGATGAGGGAACATGTATAATATATAGCTCACTAAGGGTTGAAAAGGATGTAGAAAAAAAAAGAAGCTCAAGCAAGAAGACAAACTTCTTAAACATCAGAATTGTGTCTTGAATGGATCCTGTTTACCATACAAAGTTATGGATTTCCATTCACTTGAGACAATTAATGATATTGTTCTGGAAATTATATTGTTCTTATAGTGAGAGCATCAGAGCTTTTAAGTCACACTAAGAAAGCAAACTGCTCTTGGATATTTGCTTGAACTTTGTTGTAAGCACAACCACCTTATTTCAGGCTCTCATTATGTCCAGCCTAGACTACTGCACTAGTTTCCTGCTGCATTTAGACTAAGGATCCAAGGATTGTTGGATATCTTAATAAACACTTAACAAATTATATCAATAAGAAAATAACAAAAATTACACTATTCCATCAACAGATATAGAAAATTATACGTAAACATGTATCATTTATGTTAAAAAGCACTAACGATGTGAATAAAAGGCATTGCCTTAATAAAAAAAGTAACACAAAGAACTAGCATAATTTGTTATGATAAACCACTAGAAGCTTGTACAATTGGATAAGGAATAAATCATTGATGATAATTATTTATACCCTTAATGAAACAAATATTCAAAATGTTAGCTACAGTAATAAGACAAGGAAAAAAATAAAGAATAAGAAATAAATATAGACATAGGCAAAATTTGCCTGTATCTGCAGATGATACGATGGTTTACTTATAGAATGAAATGAAAAACAATTAATTGAAATACTATTTCACTAAATTAGCACCATATAAACTATACCTAAAAATTAATTGGCTGTTTTCTATTTTTCTAACAAAAGGAAGAGAAAATAGAATGATTCCATTTAAAATACCTGCCAAATTCATAAACTGTCTAGGAATTAACCTACGAAAGTACACGCAATACTAATAAATGAATGAATAAAGCATTATGTACAAAGAACTGTACTAAGCTCTGGGAAAACAGAGAAAAATGGCAGTCTCTGCTCTAAAGGCCCTCATAGTCTAATGAGGGGAACAAAGCATATGAAGTCTTCAAGTTGCAAGTTAGATGAAAAGGTCTCAAAAATCCTTAAGGGATAGCAGCAAAGCCCTTGTTGATATCTTTTCTTTAAGGTCATTTCTACTGCTAAATTCACATCCCTTTCTCATGCTGAACTATTTGACAGTTCCAAGGAATTTGGTGATAAGAACTTTATTTTCTGAGTGGTCAGTAGAAGAGGCAACAATTACCAGGCTTAATCTAAACAGAAGTTGCATGCTAGAAAGACAGCTGTAGTCCTTGGGCTGGAAGTACTGCTATTCCAAAGATTCTTGGGTTGAGGGTCCTAGCTGTCTCTATCAGGGTGTGAGAGGAGATGTGGTCAAGATGGCAATGATGACTTGACTTGCCTGGCACAATGTTGCCCCCTGTCTCCCTGAGTGTGCCCCATTGCTTCAGCCAGGCTGTCCCACCTGCTATATCTATATAAATACAACTACAAAACACTCTTTACAAAGCTAAATAGACTTCATCATTAATGAATTATTGAGGTGTCATTTCACATCTATCAGAGTAGCTAACATAACAGAAAAGAAAAATAATAAATGTTGAAGGGGATGTGGAAAATGGCGACACTAATGCACTTTTGATGGAGCTGTAAACTGATCCAACCATTATGGAGAGGAATTTGGAACTCTGCCCAAAGGGCTTTAAAACTGGGCATGCCCTTTGATCCAGTAATACCACTAGGTCCGTATCCCAAAGGGAACCCCCCCAAAAGGAGAAAGGACCTATTTGTGTTGAAGGATAGCTATAGCAGCTTTTTTTTTGATGGCAAAGAATTAGAAACTGAGGGAATGTCCATCAAATGGGGAATGCCCAAACAAGTTGTGGTATATGAATGTGATGGAATGCCACTGTACTTTAAGAAATAATGAGCATGCTGATTTCGGAAAAATCTGAACTTACATGAACTGATGCTGAGTAAAGTGAGCAGAAATAGGAGAACATTGTACGCAGTAAAAGAGATATTGAACTATGAAGAACTGTGAATGTCTTAGGTATGCTCAGCAATACAATGATCCAAGACAATCCCAAGGGAGTCATGATGAAACTATCATCAGCCTCCAGAAGGCTTTCCTTTCCTTTCACTTTCCTCCCTTCTTTCCTCCTTCCTTCCTTTTTTCTTTCTTTCCTTCTTTCCTTCCTTCCTTCTTCCTTCCTCCCGTCCTTCCTTTCTCTTTTGCACACCTTCCATTCTAAACAAAGAAGTCTATTTGCTATTTCTTGTGTATAACACCAACATCTCATCTCCTGTCTCCATGTATTTTCTCAGGTGTGAACTTTCCCCAACTCCATTTGAAAAGTGTTTCAAAACACAAATAACACAAAATAAGAAAAATTCTCCAAATACAACAAATTGAAAAAGAAAATTTTTAAAAAAGGGAAATAGTCAAAATTGGAGGAACTATGGGAAGTAATATATTGTTGATGGAGTTATGAATGAATCCCATGGTTATGGAAAGCAACTAGAAATTATATCAGAAATTTCTAATCTATTTATTCTCTGATCTTGTCATTCCAACTGTGGGTATACTATGGAATCAAGGAAGTCAAGAACCAAGAAACATTCCCATATATTACAAAATATTTATAACTACCCTTTTTGGAGAGGCTCTCAACAAACGGGCACTCATCATTTGGGACCTGTGGCTGAAAAACTATAGTATATTAATTTAATAGAATTGTATTGTATCATAAGAAAGTAAATATAAGAAATTCAGAAAAACATGAAAAGACAAAGTAATCTGAAGCAGAAGAAAACATAATTACTATTATAATGTAAATTGTTGTTATTGCTTGTTCTTCCTTCTAGAAGAGTTAAAAGGACGTCAGGGAGGTGAGATCATAACCCGGAAATGAATTAGATTGAAGTGAGGCAGGGCTATGTAAAGTCACCAACCTCCCTGTCTCCTCCAGAGTCATCTGGGTCCAGTGGCCAGATACAGATCAGGGCAACTAGAGATGGCCCAGGATGCAGTAAGGGACCCTGGCCTTTTTAAGCTAAGGTCTCAGTTTAACTTAAGAAATGGCCTATTCAATGATTAAGGCTTAATAAGAAATGAGGCTGAGAATAGCCTCATTACCTAAAAAAAAAAGGTTAAATCCAATCTGGGAGGGGAAAATCCTCAAGGTTTCTGGTCAAAACAGAAACAATTGCTATTTACCTTAATTCTGAGCTAATCATGACCCAAACAACAATGAAGTAGGGCTTGACCTGGGGCTTATAAACAATTCTAAGAGACTGGTAAAAAAATAAAAAGCATCAACCACTATCGATTCCTGAGGAAATAAGATGAAATACACAATACAAATTTAATAATTAAATCCTAAATAATTCACAATGACCATATGAAAAATATGCTTAAAATAGGCTTAAATGCCTACTTTACATCTATGTGAATACAAATATGTATGTAAGCATACACACACACACACACACACACACACACACACACACACACACACACACATATCACTCAATATAATCCTAAATAATGGCCAAGGTCTCCCACTGTACTCTGGGCTGTCTCCAGTCATCCTGATTGGTATCTGGCCACTGGATCCAGATGGCTCAGGTGGAAAAAGTGAAGCTGGTTACTTTGCACAGTCCTCCCTCACTCAAATCAAAGTTACTTGTAAGTCATGTCATTATTTCCCTGATGTCATGGTCAGCTTTGAGAAGGAAAGAGAAACCACAATCTGTGAGGAGTCTGAATTGCCTGAATTACCCAGCTGGCCAGTTCCAGTTGGGCAATTCAGCTCGTCCTTTCCTCTCCTTTACTCTCCTCTGAGGATGTTCTGCCCAAAGAAGGGTTAATTTTGATGGGTAAAAGCTATGTGGTCAACTTGGGATTTACTGGCTAGATTTCTTTCTCAAAGATCAAGCCATTCATTCCTGATCTCATGGATTGCACAATAATAGGTCCTAGCCCAAGAATTAATTAATGGTTATTTTGGGGCCCCCTTGGCCTGGGGGGGTGGGGGAGGTGGGGGGGGGGAACATAAGTAGCAACTGTTTCTCTTTTGGCCAGTAACTCAGTCTTCCCCTCCCAGTTTGACTTTCTTTTAATTAAAAGGGCCATCCCTTGACTCACTTTTTAAAGAGGCCAATTTACTGAATGGGTGTTGCCTTACAAAAAGTAAGAACCTGAAAAGACCTTAGCTTAAAAGGGCCAGGGTCTCCCACTGCATCCCAGGTCATCTCCAATTGTCCTGATTGATATCTGGTCACTGGACCCAAAGGGCTCTGGAAGAGAAAGTGAAGCTGGTGACCTGCACAGCTCTCCTTCACTTAAATCAAAGTCAATTACAAGTCATGTCATTATCTCCTTGATGTCATGATCCTCTTTGAGAATGAAGGACAAACCACAAACACAAATAATTCTCAACCATATGAAAAAATTATGTTTTTAATAAATGGGTCAAAGAATGAATTATACAAACAATAAATGAAACCATCTATCAGAAATCTGGAGGTGAAACCAAAGCAGCTCTCAGAAGAAAAGTTATACCAATTTTAAAACAGGGAAAAAGGAGTAATGAACCCAATGTATATTTTAAAAGTTGGAAACCTAACTAATAAACAAAACCCCCAAAACAAGCCCCAAAGAGGAAACCTTGAAAATTAGGGGAGAAATAGTTGAATTGGAAATTTTTAAAAAGACTACAGAAACAAAAGCTCTATAAACTAAAAAGTCTACAGAAACAAAACAATGCTAAATTCTCATGAAAGGCAAGCAAAATGAATAAACCTTTAGTTAACTGGATTAAGAGAGCACATTAACAAAATAAAAAATGAACAAATAGAAGTCATAAAAAAGCCAGAAATTTAAAATACTTATCAGAATCATCCCTGCACAGTTGATGTCAACAAAATTAAGAATATAAAAGAAATAATGACCTGAAAAATACAAGAATTTCAAAACCAGGATCCCAAATAGAGATCCTAAATATTCAAGTCTCAGAAAATGAAGTAGAAATAGTTTTAAAGGAACTTTTAAAGTGGGGAAGAGGAAAAACAAACGACTCTTGGTCCCAACTCGTTTACAAGAGAATTCTACAGAAAGCTTGCGGAATAATCCATACTTCAGCTGCACAAATTGTTCTACAAAATTGAGAGAAAAATACTCTGCCATACTCCTCTTATACAAAAAAACATAGTCCAAATTTTTTAAATTAAATTCTGGCAAACAGACTACAGCAATTTATCCAAAAATCACTGATTATGATCGGGCTAGATTTAATGACACGGAGTTGAAAAGATGACCCAACATAGGTGGGGAAGGTGGGGAATCAACATAATTAATTATATTAAAAACAAAAACTTCTAAAACCACAATAGATGAAGAAAAAATTTAGCCTTTTTAGAATTACCTACAAAACATAGACATAGAAGGATCCTTTATTTTAATGTTAAGTATATATGTAAAAGCAAAAGAATGCATTATATACAATGGATAGTACCATAAGCTTTCTTAATAAATGTTAGAGAAAGCAAAGATGCCTCTTTCCCCACTATAATTCGATATGGTTTTATAAATATTTATAATAGCAGTAAGAACAGAGAAAAAAATTAAAGACAGGCACGGGTAGACAAACCTATCCCTATTTATTGATAACATGACTTGCTTTCAGAAACTAGTTGAGACAACTAATAACTTCAGCAAAGTTGTAGGCTACAAAATAAGCCCATAAAAATCAGCAACAATTCTATGTAATAAAAACAAAATCTGGGAGGCAATAATGGAAAGAGAAATCTCATTCAAAATAACTACAAATTGCATTAAATATTTGGGAATCATTATACTAAAGTACATTTGATACTTCTATAAATTATATTAGAAAATACTCCTTAAATAAGAAAGGAACAACTTAAATAGCTGGAGGAATATTTAACGTTCATGGCTGGGCTGGGCCAATACAGTATAAAAAAACTGATATTATTGCTAAAGTTAATTTATATATTTAAGGATATAATGATGAAATTACTAAGCTTTATAGAGCGAGATAAAATAATAAGAAAAATCATTTGGAGGAACAAAAGATCTCAAGAGACAGTATGTTTCCAAGTCTACTTGAAGCCTCTCCTTGGCAGAATCCATCAACGGTAGTCACTCTATTGGCGTAGCTCTTTAAAGATACAATCAGCTCCACACTATGATGAGGCAATGAAATAGAACTGTGGATAAAGATCTTACTAAAGCTTCTAGATTTGATATGCCATTCTAGCCTAAGGTCTTTCTGACCTTTTCACCTAAGCCCAAGAGGCCCCCTCCATGCTCACCACCATTCCTCTGTCACCACTCTCTCTGCCAGCAACTGAAAGTTTCTGATTCACGTCACTGGCCTCCACAGCTGAATCACTAAACTGTCCTTGAAGCAGCACTGCATTCTGGGGGAAGGATCAAACTCTTTGAGGGTCCTAGAGCCTGGCTGCATAGAAATCAGTTTGACTGTGACCATTTCTCCCTTCTCTGTGCCTTCTTTAGTATTGCCTCACAAATCCAACTCTACACTAAGAAAAGGTCCACAGTTGCGTTTTCCTTCAGCAGCTCCCATTAGCTATGACGTGCAGCCACAGCCGCTATGCAGAAACCAGAAACATGATCAACAGAAAAGAAAAAACTCAACATCAGCCCGGAAATGCCAGAAAACCTGTAAACATTTCAACCACATGGATCTTGTCTTATGTTATATATGATATTTAACACACATAACACTTTCTTCTTGAAAGCACTTTACAAACAAGAGAGAGTACTGTATATAAAAATTCAGAAAATAAGTACACTTAGGAAATGCATTTAAAGATTTATACTTTATCAGTCAAGGTAAAAGTCTCTTTGCTTTTAAACTGCATTCCCAGAGTCCTAATTTAAATGACTCTGCAATAATATGCTATATGCTATTACAACATAAAATACACTATAACCAAAAATTGTGCTGATACACAACCATTTCATAAGATGCAGAGTTACCCTAGGAAAGCAAAAGAAATTCACATAAGAACAAAAGCCAAGTATTTGAAAATTCAACTGTAATAATATTTGAAAAATCACTTATTAAGGAAACAAAATTAAAACAGGCAACACTCTTTCAAGATACAAGTTATGACTCAGTGGATGAAACGACACACCTAACTAATAAAAAATTTAACAAAATTCATGACATCTTAGAATCTTCCAGTCTTGTTTTCTGACTCTGCATGCTTAACTTCTGGGACAGTGATGGGGTAAGTCCCAGGGCTAACTTGATGGATGCAATTTAATATTTAATATTAGATGTTTCTTACATTACTATACTTGTTTTAAATTTCATGTTACAATATAAAATCATGGGATTTCTTGGATCCAAAATGAAACTAATTTCTCTAAACCAGGAGTTCCTAATCTGGGGACTATAAATTTGTTTTAAAAAAAATTTTTTTTGGATGACTACATTTCAATGCAACAGTTTTTCTATGTAAACTTACGTATTTTAAGCATTTAAAAATGTATTCTGAGAAGCGATCCAAAGCCTTGACCGAGACTGCTAAAATGAACATGAAACAAAAAAGTTTAAAGCCACCTGCTCTAAACAATGAGAATACCCAAACATAACACCAAAATGATCAACTTTTTCAATATTTTTTTCTTCAAACATGTTGGGGTTTGGTTATCCCTAACTAATCTCTACAAGTTGACAAGATCTTTAGGGAAGTCTGCTAACATAAGGCAGCAAGCTATCGGAGGGCAGGGACAGGTGTTAAAGCTTAAAACAACACTAAGAAGTCTGGGACAATGTAAAAATTTGATTTCTAGTATCTAGCACAGCATCAAAGATGCAGTAAGTGCTTAGCAAATGAAGTTTTAGTTTTTTTTAAAATTTTCAAATATGTCTATTGAGCTATAAGTGCCTCTATTATATATAAAGAAAATATTCTCAATTAAAATTTGTTACAATTAAATGTTTTCATTCATCTTCATAGTCTTCTTTTAGTCAGTGAACTCTGATATTCCCTCCAGAGCTAAGTTAATTCTACGTTACTGTTTCCTTTAAAAAAAAAAAGGATAATTGTTCCCTTGACTTGAGAAAGTTAATTTCCTTCCCTAAAAGGAAGGAAAGGATAAATATTTGAGAAAATCTGGCTCATCTTTTTTCAATCCATTTTTCAAGAACTGAGCGAAAAACAGTTTTTATGAACACATTTTAAGATATACCTGAATTTTTTCATCAAATACGTTGTTACTAAACAAATTAATTTTTCATTTTCATTTTTAAGAAAAATTGCATTCTCCTCCTATATGCCTTCATCAGTGGGATGTTATATAAAACTACCTATTATGAAAGAGCAGAATGTGCTTTACAGCAAGGACTTACTTTTAGACTAATGTCTTCTGAGTAAAAGTTTGAAATTGCTTATTGTTCTACTTGTATTAACTCTTGCTAGAAAGCAATTAGTAGGAATTAATAAATTAATAATATTATACATGCTATACCTGCCTAATTATATGAAATTTATGACTTCTCTAAATTTATTAGGTGTGTTTGACTAAAGTATATAATTTTAAAACTTCTAACTTTAGTAAATTCAAAGACAGTCTGGGGACGACTGATTGCACGCCGTCTTCAATAACATGTCTTCATGTCTAGTATTACACAAAAAATCAAAACTGCAGAATTCAAGTAAATATCTCTAAGACAGTTGTAAACCAGACGCTTTTCACGGATGATCTTAAGAAAAGGCTCTCTTCAGTCACACACTTGGCTTACATTTCCAAGCTCCTTAATAATTCAGTAATGGGAAAAATCATTACATTTCCACAGCCTAATTAGATTTCAGTGAAAGGAACATATGCAAATGTGTAAAGTGTTGCAAGACTGAATTCTGACTTGTTTTTGAGACTGCATGAGATTAGTAAAATATTAGGGATAGAGAAAAGGCACAGACTTAACAAGTACTAACTATAATAAACAAAATTTTAAATGGTACTAACCCAAAGCATGTACTACTCCTCTATGTTTGCTGGAACTCTTGCCTGTTTTAATCACATGGGCAGCATTTTCTTTGAATTGCAGCTCACAAAATCTTTCCAGAAAATGGGTCATTTCTTCCTTAATCGAATCCAGGTAAGTTTCATTAATGAATTTAAGTGCTGAAGAAGGAGCCAAAATTTCACTTAGTACATAAAAATCTTGCTTGATCATTTTGCACAATTTAAGTATTGAATTTAAATATCCATATATCACTGTATCTAAATTTGCTTCTCTGTTGTAAGACAAAAAACAATTTTCTAGGATTTGAGTAACCAATTTATTCTGTAGGCTTTGATACTTGGCTAAAACTTCTGACTCTGGATAAAGAAACAAAAGTTGTCGAATGCAGTGAGTTTTAAATGAAATAGTACGTGGTGAATTATTTATGTTATTATGACTTTGTAATTTCCTCAGTAAGAAGCGTCGAAGATGTAATCTGATATCATCCCACAAAGACTTTACATCCACAGATGAGTGATCTTCTACTGCATGTAGAGATGTTCTAGATGTGAATAGGAAAGATGTTCCACTTGGGGTACATGGGAATGAAACTCCACACTGACTGGAAAGATCCAAAAGGAACTCCAGGATCATTTCTTCTTGATTTTGTTCATTCTTCAATAAATCTTGCTAAAAAAAATAAAAGGAAGAAAACAATTTTAGATATTAAACACAAAAAAGGTATCAGTTTCGAAGCATGAAAAGTAACGTTTAATATCATCAAATATTTTTCATTAAATGTTTACTATTTTTAAGTGAATTCTTTTTGTAAAAGTTGACACTTTTAAAGAAATAAATGAATTTTGCAGTTCTACATATCATCTCAGCCATAATGAAGAACCTATTACAATTCTACTGTAAGACTTTCACTTTTAGCAAGTATATTTAAAGACCCATGATTTCATCAAGATTGAAAGTACACATCCTCCTCTGCTACAAATTACAACCTCTCCATACCATAGTGATTATCTGTAACAAAAAAAAAAAAAGTCATCATATTTTATCATAGTGACCAAGGACTCTCAGGTACAGTCCATTACCAGGTCACAGTTTGAAGCCTGTCTAGTACACTTGGACCTAACAGAGCTTATGTAACTCTGGACCAGCCCCAAAGGAGCTGTTGAGAACCTGGGGTAAGGTCCATCTCCCAGTGGAACAGCATGATTAAAGACAGTGACCAAGTTGTTTTTTTTTTTTCATATTTGGTTTTGCATGTAACTCATCCAGACTCTTAAAATTTCTACTTCCAAGTTTCTTCTCTTATGACCCAAACTGAGGCCAATGTTGGGAACTGCTAGAGAATCTTCAAAATTGGAACTCTACCTAAACAATTTTTCACTTGTTTAAAAATCTAAATTAAAAAAACTAATTAATTTTTTGAAGCCTGGCTCATAGATATTTTCAAAAAGGTAGTATAATATCCATAAGTAATTTCTGGTAGCTGTCTTTCATGTTATATTAAAACTACAAAAGCTTAAAGGAACACTGAAATGGTTTTGGAGAATTTTAGAATAAATCTGAGAGTTCTAAATATATCAAGCATATATGCAAGTTACTAACAGATGCCATTTTGAAGGAAGAAATTTAATACATCTGAAGTTTTCAATTTTTTCTTTAAATTTATTTCTGAGAATCATGTGCAAATACGTTTTTATCTTGAAAATTGATATTTAAGTATTTTATCTCCAAAAAAAAGAATTAACTTCAAGATAAGAAAATCCTAATTAGTCATCCAATGACAGCACGGACTAACTCATACAGATCATGATCTTTCAATTATCTGTGCTAAGGAAGGGAGGGGAAGCCATACTTCTGAGAATTTAAGAGTCAATGAAATGAAAACCTTTTTCTCTTTACTTTTAGATTTCTTCATATGTATTTTCCCTAAATATTCATTTTTTGAATTTTTACTTTGCTCTGGTTAATATTACAATTAGCCTGAAATTTCTGATCATATCCCTCTGATGAGGAAAGAAATTAGATCTGAAGTACATTAAGTGCTACCAGTCAGGCGTAGAAATTTTCTTCTGGATAAAATCAGTCAGTCAATCAGTCAACTAGCATTCATTAAACACCTACTAGGTGCTTGACACTTTGCTAAGTGCTAGAGGACATAAAAAGTGCAAAAAAAATCCTCAATGCCTGCTCTCAAGGAGTTCATAGGATAACAAAGGGGAAAACAATATTCAAAGAACTGCACAGGCAAGATACCTCCAAGATAAATCAATTACACATGTACACATACTATAATCTTAGTGAAGTAGATACTCCCTCTAAAGGTTGTAACTTCTCCACATTTTCTCATCCTGAGTAACTCTGGTCCACGTCTCCTCATAAATCCAATGTGCACGTGCGCATACACCAACCCACCCACACACACCCACACACCCACACCTCTCTCTCTCTCTCTCTCTCTCTCTCATTCTAATGCCTCAAGGAGGTGACCCTAAGTTGTTGAAAGCTCTTTGCCAGTCTGCATACCCTGGCAGTTCTAACAAACTGGAAAGGTAACAAGTAAAGGCTCAGTAACGTACTAAATGTCTGGCATATGCAGAACAATTGTGATTGTGATAAATATGGAGAAGCTCACAATTAGATTGATGCTGTTTGATGAATTTTTTGACAACAGAAGCTTTTGAAGGCAATCTATTAAGTTGTAAAGGTATTGTGACCTCTATCATAGTATGGAGCACATGCACTAGTAAAATAATGTTTCCAGGAAATAATGAGGTATACACATGAGTATATATTTTATATATTCACTTCAAGTAGCAAATGCATTATAGTTTCACTATAATGCCATTTTTGGAATTAAAGCTAAGGGATATTATCAGAAGTGACACCATGTTCCAACAAGGTCTTTCTTGTACCAGTAGTAATGGGAAAAGACCAAATCTGTGGTCTTAACTATATGTGTTATAATTAGAGTATCTGTGTTAAAAACAAGTTTTAGACTACAGGGGGTAATGTTATATGAACTCCCAAGAAATAAGAGATGATGCACCTAACATGGAGTCAAGTGATCTTGGTTAAAGCAAATTATCTAAATACACCAAATAAATGGAGGTAATTACCACCAACAAGCATGCTGCGAGATGTACACGGAGTACTTTGTAACTGTCTGTAAGTGTGCTACCATGATGATCATCTAAGCACATAACTACAGTCAGCCCTCCAATGCTTTGCTGATCTCCAGCTCTCCTGCTACAAGACAGGAAAGACATTGATTATTATCCAAATATTTGCCTATATTTTTGTCTTCTGAACCTAGTTAAGAGGAGCCATAACTAGAGCTTTGACCCCCAAGTGTTTGTGGGATTTATTTTTAATCACACCAATTTTATCACTTGTTAAACATATGACTTTGGGGCAAATCAATGCTCTTCTCTGGTGTTCCGTTTCCTCACTGGCAAAATAATGGATTTGGACTAGTTGACCTTTAGGGTCACTTCTACCTCTAAATCTATAAACTCCTGTAGCTATCTACTAAGATGCAGCTTACGAAATACACTAGTGAAATCATGGAGTCTTGACATATTTAAGCATTATGGTCAATTGCAGCAAATAGTTTGAGCATACAAAATATACTAGGTTTCCAAAGCTCCAGTTTAACATATTTGCTAATTATGAGTCTTATAACTGTCTATTACTAAACCAGTCAAGTAAAATTTGGATAATGAGTGCCTCATTTTTTATCAGTAACTATATAATTACTAAATAAGAAAGTTAATGAAAAAATTTATGTTTGAACGGTATAATCAAAATTGACAATCCCTAGCAGATACAATCTTCATCATAAGGTCATGTACATCTGTATCTTTTTTTTTTTTTAACAATGCTGTGAACATACCTTCCTTGTACTAAAATAATCAATTATGTAAAAAAAAAAAAGGACAAACCTATCAGCTTAATGAATATGAGCAAAACTAAGGAGGCCTTTGTCTCTCACAGAGAATATGGAATCACTTCTGTGTGATAGATTACAAGATAATTAAAAGTTCTTGCTTTTAATTAAATAGCCAAGCATTATTAAATCAATATTAATGGAATTCAATACACATGGCTCTTAATAGACATTAAAGAAGTAACAACATCCATTTCTATTTACAAGGTTCTACCTTCACAAAAATAGCTGGTGAAAGAATTTTCTCAAATGAATAAGGCCTCAGGGCACAAAGCTTTCTTTGCTCCTCCTTTTAGTACTTTACAAAATACACACCTGTCATAATAATACTAAAAAGCCTCAAACTATTTTGTTTGAATCTGTTATCTACCACTTTATATAGCTTACCCCTTAAAAGTTTTATGTTTAGACAGAAATAGCAGCTTTTAAAAATTAAATCAAAATCAAAGTTGTTTTAACTAAAACTAATTGTAACAACCAAGTATGGAATTTCTGTACCAAGCCACATGAATCTTTTCTGTAATGAATGATATCAAGATGGTCATTTTTCTACAGACATCTATGTATCTATGAGAGATACACAGAGTATCTCTCACAAAATCTTCTCCTCTGTGCCTTAGGAACTCATTATTGGAAAAACCTCATCATCCTGGTACTCCACCTCACCACCATCCTCTGTCCCTTAGATTGCAGGATGGAGCCACAAACTCCCAAACTTCCATTTATGGAAAGAGCTTAGTTTAGACCTTAGCTTATTTCTCCTCTGACTGCATTACTCTGACTTTTCTGTCACCCCCCCAAAATGGGCACCTTCTTATTCCCTACCCTTTTCAGCTTCCATCTGTGCATTGTCTTCCCCCAGTGGAGTATAACCTCCTTTCGGGCAAGGCCTGCCTTTCTTTTCTCCCCAACTCTTAGCATAGTGTCTGGCACACAGTGAGCACTTAATGAATGTGTACCACTAGGCTCTCATTTCTCTTCAGTGGGTCCATGATCTCAGAGGAGAGAGGCATTCCCTCCATTATTGTAGATGGCAGTCCTAAGTTGTCTAGAAATCTAATGAAAAATTATTTTTATTGTTGTTCAACTACAGTCGGCCAAATAATGCTTATAAGATGCTTTGACAAAGTAAGAGACACAAATGATACTGTAAGTTACCATGGAAGAAGAGGCCATTTAAGTGGTGGAGGAGTCACAACATCTTGTAGTAATGGCTCAAAAAACAAGCAAATCTAAAATGGATTTCTAAGACAAAAATGGAAAATAATTCATAGAATTTCAGGCAAACTGGGGAATCTGATTACCTTATGGAAAAAGAACTGAGAAGGTGGTTGGAGTGACCTGAATGTTTTAGGATTTAAAAAATGAAACATCTATACATACATACATACATGTGTGGGTGTATATGTACGTATATTTACATACATACATATGTGTGTATATATAAACAGGGACTGTGAAGCATCTTTGTAATTCTAGATTGTACCACATTCCAATTTTTAACGTGTGTTGAATTTGCTCATATACTTCTTAACAAGAAGCAGTTTGAATCTGGAAGACATATGATCCTGGACAGATAGGTCATATAACTTCTATATGACTAAGAGAAATCCCTAAGACTTAGTAATTGAATGAATCATAGATAGGCTGTACTCTTCATCTCCCCTGGGGAAGGGAATTCCCCACACTAAAATTTACCTTTCAGATACTCCTGTATATGTAACATAAGTTAAATTATGACATAACCATAAGGGAAAACAAAAACCAACAAACTTGTGCAAATACCAACTGTTGAAGATTAAGTAGAGATAGCAACCTAAAATGAGTACATCAATATAGTAGCAATTTACTCTAGATAATGGTTTCTAAATCTGAGGTTAGGAACTTGTTTTTTAAAAATAAAAATTGATAAACTTATTTTGATGTAATTATTACCTTTGTTACCTATGAATTTTATGTATTATTCAGAGAAGGGGGTCATAGATTTACCAGTCCACCAAAAGGGTTCATGATACAAAAAAGATTGACACAACCTTTACTCTAGAAGGACATCAAGAGAATGTTGGTGTTTCATATTAGTAAGAAGGATGTCAACATGGTGAAAGAAATGGTAGTTGTTAAGTCACAATGTCCAGAAAATAGGCAAAATATTGATAATTTTCCAAAAAGTATCTAAAACAAAAAATACCTTCAAAACTATACCTCTTCACATATCTAAAATGTTTTAAATTTCTTAGACTCTTACATTAAATTTTTTTCATCTTTATTCCCAAACTAAAACTATTATGTGGGTTGAGGAGGCTAGGGGATATATCTAGCTTATACTCCTCATTTTTTGCCCATGGAACAAATGAAAATAAGGAAAAAATATTTTTACTTTTGTTTAAATTATGTCCTAAATGTATTACAGCAAAGCTATTAATCAAGCATAAATAAAGCATTTACAACAATAAATTCAAATTTATGTTAATGAAAAACAAATATTTTCTTTTCCTTTTTTCTCTCTCTCCCTCTTTTTTTTTTTTTTTTTTACCAAGGTTTTGAGGAATTTGATCAAATCTCCATGAGAACAGGAAGGTGGTTTGGGTGAACTGGAACTGTAGTTATTTAACCATTCAAGGCAGTCACTTGTAGTTTGTAGAGGAACATCAGAGCCACACCTTTTGTGAACTTCTGACTGGATATCTTTAAGACACTGTTGCAGGCTGAAATGAAAACAGGCCCCCAAATTTATTATTTTTCCCCTAAAATGTGAGCAATATAGAAATATAATTTTAAAACTATAAAGTATTAACACAATAACCGAATAATTTTGATTTGTAATATGAATTTGAACAAAACTCTATTTGGATTTTCCTTACAGGATCTAATGATAACGATAACAAAGAAATTATAAGACATCCAATATACAGTTGATTTTCCACTTCCAGATATTGGGAAAAAAGATCACGATCATGTGGGAGAAGGAATTGTGAAGATCATTTGGAAAGCTTTTGAAGTAGAAGGAAGGGCAGAGATTCAACTGCGGAGAGGGAAGTTGAAAGAACCAGAAGAGAATTTGGAGGAGGACTGCATTTGATGGAGCTGCTAGAGAACACAAGTAAAGGGCCAGACAGAGGAGAGGGAAAAAGAAAAGTAGAAGAACTCAAAATAAAAAAGGTAGCTATAAATTAAGGTAGTTAAGACAAATGGTAAAACAGGGTAAAAACTGAGAAAAGGAGGTAAAGTGGAATTAAATGTGGTGGCCAAGATGCTAATAACTTAAAGTGAGCAAGAAGACTTTAATATGATTTGAATAATGTTTATAATGTTTCCATTTCTGACACAGAAAATTTATACTTAAAGTACAAGCTGGTGAACGTCCAAATAAAAAGATAAGAGAAATGCTATTTGTTGACCTGATAATAAAGAGGTCTACTATCTTGTTCAGAGAATATATCTAAGACATAAAAAAACCTGACAGAACAAAATCAAGTCAAAACCTATGACCATAATTCATGCATGTGACACTGGGAGAAGACACCTAGAAAGCACTGCTAAATATGACCAAGAATAACCAAGAAACTGAAGAGCCTAGGAGAACATATTTTATTTACTAATTTCCAATGAAAACTAGGAATTCAGAAGAGAATTGCAAATCTGAGAAATGAATAAGTGGTTAAGAGAATACTATCTAAAAGGTGAGATTTGGATCAAGAAAGTATACTAAACCAAGTCCTGAACAGGAAATAGAGGGGGGAAAAATCATATGAATCATTTTTCCAGCCTAGATCAGCATATGGAAACAGTGAGAGTCATGGGGAGATACTGGGATGGGGATCTAGCCACAAACAGTAGCATTTCAGTGTAGGAAAAGCGGTTCCAGATCACTAGAGAGAGACCCAACCTTCCGCAGGATGTAAAAACAGCTGTCAATTGGTAACTATCCCTCATTATCCAGGTGCAGGTCACACAGCCCATAGAGATTGAGGAGACCTTCATCAATGAGTGACAATCCAAGGCCAAGGCTATATGCTGAACAACGAGTGAGTTCAGAAGCAAGCAACAGCTGCATCTTGGACCCAAGGAGTAGAATGGAGTTTTCGTTCTAGCTCCCAGCTCAGAATGAAGACTGGAGGGGAATAATCAGGGTAGTTTCCAAACCAAAGGGAAATCTGCAGTTATCACTCTGAAGCTACAGAGCTTTCCAGCTACAAGAAAGTGACTGAGTTCTGCAGCAGTCCTCTGCAACTCCAACTAGGAGTAAGCTGTTCTGAACCAAACCCGGGTTATAACCTTGTACAGTTTAGACCAGAAAGGCACTTAATAGACTTTGTCCTAAATCAGACTGCAAGCTTGCAGGTGTCCAGCCAGAATAAGATAATATTCAATATCCCAAGAAAGCAGCAGAAGCACCCAAGAGGACATGACTTCAACCCAGATGTTCCCTCTTTCAGAGTCTGGGCCTAACATAAAAGTCTGAAATCAGTTAGGAGGCTGGCTGGAAGACTGATGAAACAAAAAAGAATTCTATGAGAAAGAGCTATTAGGGTAACAGGAAAGCTCAAAAACACAATTCTAGAAAAGAATGATTCTAAAACATCTTTAAGCAAAGCCTCAAAGATAAACATACTTTGGGTACATGTTCAATTAGAATTCCTGGAAGAGATGAGGCAAGATTTTTTTAAGTTTTAAAATGATTTTAAAAATCAAATGAGATGACTAGAGGGGGAAATGGGAAAAGAAACAAGAGCTTTGGAAGAAATCCTCTTTGGAAAGAGAATTAATAGCATGAAACATGAGCTACAAACCCTAACCCAAGAATCAAACTTCCAAAACACTAAAAAGGACTAAACAGAAGATAACGACTCCATGACAGCATAGGAAATATTTATACAAAGTTTAAAAAGTTTAAAAATAATCAAAGAAAATATAAGGGATCTCCTAGAGGAAAACAAATGACCGGGATGGAAGACAAATAATTTAAGAATAACTGGACTATCTGAAATCCACGACCAAAAAACAGAGAAAAAGAAAGAAAAGCAAAAGAGCCTGGGCACCCTATTTCATAAAAGCATAATGACCAGATCGCGAGGAACCAGGGAGTAAAGGGAAAAATGAAAAAAAATCCACTGAGGATCTCATCAAAGAAACTCCAAAATTAAAACCATCGTTACAGCTAAACCCAGTCAAAGGAAAAATATTGCAAACAAAAAGAAAGATTTCAAAAACTAATGGGTCAGTCAGAACCATACAGGATTTGGCAAGCATGACTCTAAAGGAGCGGCAAACTTAAAATATAATATTCCAAATGGCAAAAGATAGAAGTTTAGAACCAAAAATAACTTACCCAGAAAAATTTTGTATAATCCTGTAAGGGAAAAAAATGGATCTTTACTGAAATAGAAAACTAACGTATTTATAGTGAAGAGACAGGAAATAAGTAGAAATGGTGAAATACAAATGTAAGAGTCAAGAGATGCATAAAAACAGAAATATAAGTGATCACTCACTAGGAATAAAAGAAGGATAAAGTGCTTATGTTCTAACAGGAAGAACATGATAATGACTCTTCAACTGTGCTATCGTCAGGAGCCACCAAGGGAATCTAATAAAGCAGATGGCCAGCAAGTGGTTTTGTAATGTTTTGATGATATTAAAAGAAGAATAGAAGGGATATACTGGGATGGGGAAGTGAGAAAACAGGTCAAGAAAGTTATCTCATAAACTGGTTGAATAAGTACAAGACTGTAAAAACTAGCATGAAGAGGAGGACAAGGGAGGATGACACATGAACCTTACTCTCATCTGAACTGGTTAAAGAAAGAAAAAATAAACCCACAAAGAAAAATACATTTCACTCAATATGGAAACCAGAGGAATACAGGGAGAGGGGAAAAATGGAAAATAAGGAGGCTGGATTAAGGAAGGGATCAGTCCTAAACAAAAAACTACTTCTATGGAGCATGGATCTCAGAAAGTGATTTAAAAGAAAAGAAAAAAATTGAAAAGAAACAGTGATTGAACCTGCAGATTCAGAAGATAACAGGATTTTAGTGCTTGAAGGTATTTTAGTGATTTAGTCCATAAGTTCTTAACCTGGGCTTGTGAAATTTAAAAAACAGATAACTATTTCAATATAATTTTAATGAAATTCTCTGTATTTTGTTATATGTATTTAAAAATATTATTTTGAAAAGGGGTTCATAGATTTTACCAGAATGTCAAAGGGGTTCATGAAATATAAAAATTTAAGAGTTCCTGATCTAGTTCAACCCTTCATTTTACAGAGAAAGGAAACTGAGGTCCAGAAAAGTTTAAATCACTCACCCCAGGACACAGAAGTGACAGCACAAGGACTTGGACACATATCCTTCTGCTCCCAAATCTAGTCCTCTTTCCACTATTGCAGGCAAATTAGATGATTTTTAGCATCCCTTCCAACTCTAAGATTCTATGATACTTATTTAATGTTGCTTATATTTTAATTTTTTCTTTTTTGATCTCTTTCTCCCTTCCATCCCTCCCACTTTTTGAAATATTAGCTATTTGAGATATTTAGCTATTTTGAGATATCAGGTATTTGAGATAGTTATTTTTATAAAAAAGATTTTAAAATATAAAATTAGACAGAAGTTTAGTTATATAAATAAGGAGGTGATGATAGTCCTGATGAACTCAACACTGACTGGACCACATCTATAGAAAGCAGGACAAACAGGATAGAGAAGAGCTGTGAATGAGCCACATGAGGAACCATTTGAAGGATTAGGAATGTAAGAAAACCTGAGAAGCATGGTTTCCAAGTATCTGAATTATATTAAGTCTATTGTATAATATCTCTAGTGGGAAGGGATTTAGAGTTATTCACCTTGACCTCTGAAGATAGAACCTAGAGTAAAGGATGGAAATTCCAAATAGGCAAAGTTAGACAATGTAAACTTCCCAACAATCAAAGTTATCTCAAAGTGGAATGATCTGACTCAGGAGGCAGTGGATTTCTCTTCATTGGAACTCTTTAAGCAAAATGAAACCATTTTTCAGATATGCTATAGAAGAAATTCTTTTTTTTCAGACATAGGTTGGACTATATAACCACCAAGTTCTGTTCCAATATTAAGTCCTGTGATCCTGTGACCTATATTCAGTATGCATTTAGTAAATCCCTATTCTGTGCAATAGGGTCACAGTTCAAAAGAAGTTTACATTTTACTGAGGAAAACCCTCTGTAAACAGTTAAGTGAATGTATATTATATGTAAAAGGGATATGAAATACCCCTTTGTATAACTAAAGGCAGATTATTTAAATTTCAGGGAGACTTTAAGAAGTAAATAAATCTTTTTGAAAAAAAAAATTTTAAACTTAAGTCATGGAGTGAAATTTTTGCCATTTTGCACTTCTTTCTTTTAAATTTTATTTTAGTATAGGCCTGTGATTTTATTGTCATAAGGAACTCATGGTATGGGAACTTAAACTGAAGCCTGGCAACTGACCCTCAACTTACAGTTCTGGAGCATTAGCTGGAGCACTGACAGTTCAAGTAACCTGCTCATGGTCCCACATCCAGTATGTCAAAGGCGAGACCTGAATTCTGGTCTCCCTATTCTAAGGCTGTCATTCAATCCATCACACCACATTGTCTTTCACTGTGCTCTTAATAGTATCATGTGAAAGCCTCTGGAAAATGAGCGGTGTGTGTGGTCTCTAAAAATATGCCACATAAAGGTAAAGGAAGGGGCTTCTCAACTAACTTCTGCAAATGAAATGGGTTCAATATGAAGCATAATGAAACAAATACCCTTTGAATATCAAAGGGCCTTTTCAGAAAAACAAAGGACTTCATGGAAAAACAACCCTTTTTGCTCTCACAAGCCCCTCAGTTTTCGATGGGGATGGCATAGCCTTATCCACAAATACCAATTCAAAGCATAACAAAAGATCTGCATATATTTTCTTAACTTATGTAAACTGTTCTCTGAGCTGTGAAACATCATATCCCTATGCATCTATTCTTGCTTTTGGAACACTTTATAGAAGGTTTTTATTGCAGCATCCTGATGTATCTCATTCAGTGAAACCTAATAGATGATATTACTGTGAACTGTAGAGGCCCAGTGGTTAGTATACCTAAATCTACTTCAATTAGTAATCAGCTTTTAAGTAAATCTCCGACATCTGAGTCTGGATGCAGGCCAGTGATTACAAGCTATAAATAAGGTAAAGATTTAGGAGAACAGCACATTTTAGTAATTTGTCCTAACACTGATACAGGGATTAAGCAGGTGAATTTCAGTGGATCTCCCTCACTGATACAAACTGAGCAAGTTTCGATCTTCTTATCATAATAAAACAAAAACGTCAGAATTGTACCTGACTGAAGAAAAGCTACCAAACATTGTAGATGTCATATTCTGATCTAATATTGCTTTCCTTCTGCCCACCCCATCCCCAAAACCCCACCCAGAAAAGGTCTGACTCAGGCCAGTCCCTTGGTAGATCATGTTCAATATTAGAATGAAATGAGACATTTGTAAACCTCCTTTAACAAAAGGAGCTTTAGTCAGACATAGAGAGGAAAGATATTCATCAAGGACACCACATTGATTCATCCAAGCACCTTCTGCTGTTAATCATACAGCTGGTCTTTGGTCAGAATTCTCAGAGAGAAGTGAGCTGGAACTCCTCATGACCTTTTGTGCTCATGCTTAGGAAGCAACATCAATTTTCCTTCTAAGAAAGAACTCAGTCAACTTAAACAGGAAAGGGCAACCCCTCCACCTCCCTCCCCCACAGCTTTACTTTTGCTGTTAGGTAAATACTTACAGAATTTATACATTTAAATTTTAATACTTTCAAAGAGGCATGAGTCAGTTGATGGCTAATACAATTGTATTTTACATGGCCTACACAGTAACATCAATGATGGAAGGGAGGAGTCATAAAATCTCAGAAACCGTCTACTCTAGCCGGTTCCTAACTGGAATTCCCACTACAATATACATACCTGAGCCATGGTCACCTAGCCTTTGCTTAAAGATTTCCAGAGAGGTCTTAACCCACTCTCCAGAGGCCCTCATGCTACTTTTTTTCTAGCTCTAATCATTAGGCAGTTTTTTTGAATTTTTTCTTAGCTCAAGTACAAATTTGCCTCTGTCAAAGTGGGAACTTCTCCACTGAAGAGAGCTACCCATCTGTGACATAGTTTTAGAAAGTTGGCTGAAGCTCAGAAAAGTTACTTGCTCATGTTCACATGTGTAATTCATGTCTGAACCATGATTTGAACTTTGGTCTTCTTGACTCCAGGTCCAACACTTTATCATCATGTTTCCTATCACTTGTGGAAATATTGAATTTTTTACAATCTTATGTAAAATTTAGATATTCCTCTATCAACAAACTTACTATCATGAAATAGCTTTAACAATCAAAAGGAAATAAAAGATCTTTCGACCACTGGTACCAAGATTTTTTCCATTCAAATATGTTAAATTTATGAACTGAGTATATTTTTCTTCAGTGAAATTTATTAAACACTTGTTCATGTCTTAAAATACATAATTATTTCAAAGTTTGACTTCTTTTTTACTGTTATATGTTATTTGTATTGCAACAAATTTACTTTCAAAGAAAAATTCAATAAAAAGAATTTTAAAGGAAGATATGTTTGTATTTTCACCCAAAAATACTAGAAATTCTTCCTATTGATTCTTTTTTTTTAATATAATGATTCAAGTTTACTGGACAAGGAAGTGATATACTGTCCTTTAAAAATACCACCTTGGCAACTGCACAGGGGCTGGATTGGAGAGAGATGGCTGAAGCAGGAAGATCAATGAGAAGGATATGGTAATAGGCATGAAGTGATGAGTAGCCATGTGAATGGAGAAGAGATAGGTGAGAAAGATGTTATGAAGACAAAATTGATAAGACTTGGCAACTGATTAGACAGGGAAGGGAAAAGATAAAGAATGAAGAGGTAAGGATTCTTTTGAACCTAGATGATTAGAAAGTCTGTGATGCCTTCAACAGAAAGAGAGAAACTAGGAAAGAGGGCAGGTTTGAGGAGCAAAGAGTTAATGTTTTCATTTTTCTCCAACCTTGGGTTAGGAATCACTAATATTTAGCAGAATTTCTTATTGTTCCTTTGGAAAAAGTAGGAATGACAGAGTAATATTGTCAAAGTTTTAAATTCTTAAGTGTAGACAAAGGTCAGCTATAGTAAGAATGCCAAAGCATCTCTAAATAAAAATTGTAATAGTAAACTTAACAATAAAGATACCTTGATAAAAGTGCTATCTTTTTTTTGGCTAAACAATATCAGAAGGAAAATAATTTTGTGTTGAATTATGACTTTTCCTCAATGTCTAGTTCAACATAAAAAGTCCTATTCAGTTCTAAGAATGAGATTTCGAAGCCAATCAGTTTTTTTTTTCCTGGCATTAAATTTTTAAGACCCGTAGAGATGGCATTTTCAGAATTCACATTTGGTAGAGCATACCCTTCTTGATGTCAATTGAGAAAAATCTTAAGAGTATATGGTTTTGTATCAATGAGTTCTACTGTAAAGCTTTTAAAGTCACACAGCTCTGACTTGAATATGAGATAGAACTTTAAAATTGAAAATGATATAGAAGAATAGAAGCCTACATAAAAGGCAGGTTAAAGTTCCATGACCTCTGATCTAACTGGTCTGCTCTTATGAATCACTGCTTTGGGACAGTGAACGACCTTATGGCTCATAAACTAGATGATATTCAGAAGAGCAAAAGAGTTCATACTTAGAAGCCTGGGTTACTGATGGAGGGGGGGAAAGTAAGTGTAATGAAGAATACCATATTTAAGAATGAATTACTAATGTTTTTCTTTTTAAGTATTAATAAAAAAAAACCTCATATCACATAGACATTCATTACTTATTCAATGTATACCACTGGGAAACAAATAGAACTGTTAGAATACAGAAATGCCAAAGGTAATTCAACTACAGCAGTATAAGTGTAGCATAACTGATTTGTCATGACATACAATTTTCTAAAAGCTATTCTGTTAGAAAGCAATAAATGGGTGAACAAATGATTTACACTCTTCAGAATCATAGTTATTATTCAGTATTTTATTTTTTTAAAAAATATGTACCGTATACTATTATGTTTATTCTCTTGGGTACAATAAACACATAATTGAATTTGATGAAAAATGGGCTTTATTCCAAATGCAGCATATAGTACACGCAGTAGCTCCCTTGTTTTATCCCTTGTGAAGATCAATGGTCACTGGAGATGATTTCACTCTCTGTTAAATTTAATATATGGGCAATAAAAATATTTTTATTTTAAAATTACATCCATATTATCCTCCACTTTTTTTGTTTTTTAAAACATGGGTCATTCCTAAGTTTTCGCCTAAATAACATTTTACAAATTTAAAATACAATATTTTAATTATCCTCTTTTTAAATATTATTTTCTTACTAAGGAGAAAAGAAAACCAAATGTAGAGTATTCAGTTTTTGAAAAAGGACTCTGCAGTGAGAATGTCAGAAGTTTTATTGATTTCTGATATTTGGATGGAACTAAATATGAACCAAGTCCTAGAAATAAAGTTATATGTATTTCAAAGAGTTATTTTCATTGTTTTAAAACTTTTAAAATTTTAAATCTCCATCTCCTATGACCACCAATTGAATTTAGATAATGTTTTGTTCAGCTACATAGTTTATAATTTTAAATAAGTTCCCCTGCATTAAAGTTTTGCTCTATCTTGTTGTTGTATGAAACTGACATCCTTCTTTAATGAAGTTTATGCCAATGCAGCATGAGACCTGTTAGATCTTACCAAGATGGAATGGATTGAACTGTAAGTAAGGTCATCAAAATGAACTATGTTTCGTCTAGTGATGTTTGGAGAGGTTCATCAGAAGCTTGACCATCAAAATGATGACATTTTTGGCTATAGTAACTCACAAAATATGGAAGAGCTAAGATCTTTATTGGAAGAGGGAGTTTCTATCACAATAAAATCATAGATCTTTCAAGTTTTCAGAGTAAGTAGCTCTTAGAAAATCAGCTATGTGTCCTTTTTATGGATTTCTTTTATATTATCACTATCTACCAATTTTTATCTCTATATTTTTGGCCATAGTAACAAAGACAATATATGAGGTATGTACAAAATTACTGATCTTCTGAAATATTAAAAGAGAAGTCAACTATAATGTATTTGCCTAACATATATCTCATTTGGGGTATTTAGTATATAAGACTACCATTATAATGTAAGACAAAGGATTAATTATATTCTTAAAAGTCAATATGAAGAGAAACAGTGGAAAAGATTTACCCAATATGCACTATTTTGAGATTTTCAGATTCTATGAAAATTCAGATCAAGTTTATCTTGATTTCAAATAAATACAAGGACTTATGGTATAGAGGTACTCATTCTTTTTGTATAGGAGGAATTGTTTTTAAAGTCAAAAACTTTCATGGTCCCATGACACAATAAAAGTTGTATTATTTGTATTCATTAAGAAAATACATTATCACAAGAAGCAACTGTGAACTGAACAACACTTTTAAATGAATTTAGAATGGTATAGAGTTGTTCAAACAGGGGACACTTCCTGTGATGTCATTGGTTTAGGGAACACTGAGGTGAAGAAACCCTCAGTATGAATACAGATAGGCATCTTCACAATCCACAGTTTATGAAGCACTGATTAGAATACTGAGACGTTAGATGACTCTCTAAGCACCATACAAACCATTCATTATGTGTCAGAGGAAGGATCTGAATTCAAGTAATCTTGGCTTCGAGGTCAACTGTGCCATGCTGCCTCTCAACATTTACAGGTAATGAAAAATCATTATACCTATATGTACAAGCAAGCCTCAAAGCCAGGAAGACCTGACTTCAAGTTCCACTTCTGACACACAAGGGATGGTGTGATGCTGGGTAAGTCATCTAACTTATCAAAGCTCTTGGCAACCATCTAAGACTCTAACTTGCAGAGAATGGCAGATCTGCTTCAGTAGACTGAACCTCCTCATCCAGGAAGTCTCTATTAACAGTGAAATCACAGATTTCTAAATGGGTAATCCATATTATTCAATCTATGTAAGGAATAGTTTCTTATTTATGGATTGGTATATGGATTCTCAGATTCCTTGCAATTCAGCAGCTCAAGATGATAGAGCTTGTAAGGTGACAGGTTGGCAACCACTGCTAAAGAACATTGTGTAATAGCATTTTTCAATGTGATCTGCATTACTGTACACCTAAAATCAGGGGAATTATTGTATGTAAGACCCATTAACAGGAAATCATTAAAGTAAAACTCAGTCCACAATCATTGGTCCCTTGGCTACCCAAAATATGTCAACCAAGAGCTATTCGAAAAACTAAGTGACCATACAGAATGCTATTTGCCTGTCCTTCCTTTATGTAACAGATAATACTACCTTTCAGGTTTACTTGACAGGAGTTAAATTATCTCCATCATCGTTTTGAGAAAAGCTATACTTTAATTAAAGCCCAAGGTAAATGAGAAACAAATTCAAAACATGAAACCTCATAGAAAGTTGATGTGTCTTTAAAAGGTCCTTAGTAGACTATTTCATGAGTTGTAATAGAGAAAAAAATTACAAATATCATTATTTAAAATGTTCTATTTTCTGAAACTCAGACATAACTCAATGATCTTGTATTATATACTTTCATAAAAATTTGAAAGCTGAAGTTGTTTTTATATATTCATATAGTTTCTGTGAATTATGAGACCACTTGATTCAACATGCTAATGAAAATCAAACTCCAGATTACTCAGAAATAAATATTACTAACTGCTACTTCAGAGAAAATTTGTTATAGACATCTATTAAAAAACGGTGCCCATATCTTCCATCCTTATTAAGAGCACTAATCTAGATAAAGGTAGTCATATTAAATTCTAAGGTACAGACAAAGAAAAGCTAATGGATTAAAATATAAAACAATGTAATTGTTCAAAGCAGTAAAAGTAGACCAAGTAAAGTCATTGTAAAAGAAATATAAAACAACTCTATTTTAAAAATTAACACCATTTACCTTGCAGCATTTTTCTCAATCTTTTCATCAATGTCACTGAAGATTTGTTCAAATCCCAGGTCTCCAGGAAATGAATTTAACAAACAATCTATGTCAAAAGAATTATAAGAATATTCATCTCCCCAATCCATTTCAAGGAACTGAAATAAATTAAAAAATGCATGAGTTACTAAGAAATGTAAATAATGCAACTTAAAATAATACTAAATTATAAGAAATATCTAAAATATACAAACACAAAACCCAAAGTTAAATGAGACAGCAGAATAATTATGATCATATCAGTGATATGACAAATAAAATAAATCGATTTTAAAAGAATTTTATTAGGGGTAACTTTATTTTCCTCTCTATAGTCTTGGAATCTTATAAAATAAAATCTCTCAAAAAACACATCAGCATCATGTACACATCATTGTGAGATTTAGAGAAATCAAAATCATAGGTCACTGCAGAATATCTAAGAAACTAGTAAGAATATCATTAGATGTCCCACTTAAAGACTGGGAGACAAAAGATGACCTCCTGTCTCCTTTATTCTGACCAATAGCCTAGACTTGAGCACTGTAGAATCAGATAATTAGAGTTTCCAAGAATGGACACCATATTAAGAAATGGGATCAAACTTTCTGGCCCCATGTCATTTCCTCTTTCAGACTAGAGCCTCCTGACAATCCACTGCTCCACTTCTGTCTTACTACTCTTAAACATATGCTTTGTCTTCCCAGTTCATTATATTTGTTTTGGTTTCACTCTCCTCCTATTACAGTCTGGACCCTATGATTAACCAGATCAACTATAAACTATCTTCTGCTACTGAAAGCCTCTCATGCCAATTTCGCCTTCTGTCTTCCTTACCTCAAGTCATGTGCTGCTGAACGCAAATGGAGGTAGTTCCACAACCGCACTGCCTAGATCCACCTAGTTCTCTTTAGGCCCTCACTGCTTATTCACTAACTACACCACATGAAGTCAGCACATGAAATACCAAACATTCCAACTTGGTGTCTTATTTTCTTTGATTTATTTTTTTCCAACCTAACCTCTTCTAAGCACACTTTGTTATTGCTGGTGTTGTTGTCTGCCCTTTGTTTCTTAAAAAGGGTCAATGACATCATGGGGTGAATTGGATTTAAGTAAAGCAGAGGTGCACAGAAAGTTATTAGACTCACTCTCTCTTCCAGAGTTATCAAAATCCTCTTATAGGGCTATGACAGGAACACACAGTGAAAATAAATTATCTCTGGAGATGACAGGTAAACAATTGCTAGACCTGCAGTGCTTCTCAAACCATGGGGTTTGTGAATGGAAAAAGTTTAAGAAGCCCTGCATTAAGGGACTTCCATCAATGTTTAAAGACCATGTGTTCAGATTGTCTGTAGAGAGGCTGGATAGCCTCTGAAGTCTCTTGCAAAGGTCAATGACAGGGTTTTTTCAGCTGTAGGAGAAGGGAGAAGGCCTTCCCACAGCTCTGGCCTTAGGTACTGGCCACAGAGGCCGCATCAGGCTGGCAGCAGAAGCTTCCACAGAAGCTCCTACAGCAGCCCACATCCATTGTTGGATCCTAAAACCCGTAGGGCACTGAGCAGCTGATTCTTACTTTTGCCCTATGTAGAGGCCCTGCCCCCACCTAATAATCCTGGGGGAATTTGAGCAGCTGATCTTTATCTCACACTGAATGGCAGCCCTGCCTGTGTAGCTTATTTGAATCTCAGCCCCAGTGCTGGCTTGGTGGAACCGGAGGCCAGTTGGTTGAGAAGAGGAAACTCTATTACTCTGATTTTGGGCACAAAAATTTCTTCCTGCTCCCAGACCAGTGTACACACTTGACTGTACCACCCTGGAGGAACTGATATCTTACAGACCCCCAGAGTATACCCTACTCTTGACAAAGGACCCAAAAGTTAAGTAACTAACTGGTTGGGAAAATGCCCAAAAAAGGGGGAAAAAATAAGACTATAGAAGGTTACTTCCTTGATGAACAAATATCTTCTCCCATCTGTTCAGATGAGGAAGAACAATGCTTATATTAGGGAAAAACATAAAAGTCAAGGCTTCTGTATCCCAAACATAGAAAATAAACATCCAATGGGCTCAGGCCATGGAAGAGCTCAAAAAGGATTTGAAAATCAAGTAAGAGAGGTGAAGGAAAAATTGGGAAGAGAAATGAGACAGATACAAGAAAAGCATGAAAAGCAAGTCAACAACTTGCTAAAGGAGACCCCAAAAAATGCTGAAGAAAATAACACCTTTAAAAATAGGCTAACTCAACTGGCAAAAGAGGTTCAAAAAGTCGGTAAGGACTCTCCTTTAAATTCTGCTTTAAAAAGCAGAATTAGCCAAATGGAAAAGGAGATTCAAAAGCTCACTGAAGAAAATAGTTCTTTCAAAATTAGAATGGAACAGATGGAGGCTAATGACCTTATGAGAAACCAAGAAATCACAAAACAAAACCAAAAGAATGAAAAATATGGAAGATAATGTGAAATATCTCACTGGAAAAAGAACTGACCTGGAAAAT
>CM053769.1:678874779-678910437 GCA_028658325.1 Potorous gilbertii | reverse complement strand
AGCTCACTGAAGAAAATAGTTCTTTCAAAATTAGAATGGAACAGATGGAGGCTAATGACCTTATGAGAAACCAAGAAATCACAAAACAAAACCAAAAGAATGAAAAATATGGAAGATAATGTGAAATATCTCACTGGAAAAAGAACTGACCTGGAAAATAAATCCAGGAGAGAAAATTTAAAAATTATGGGACTACCTGAAAGCCATGATCAAAAAAAGAGCCTAGACATCATCTTCCATGAAATTGTCAAGGAAAACTGCCCTGATATTCTAGAACCAGAGGGTAAAATAAATATTGAAAGAATCTACCGATCAACTCCTGAAAGAGATCTGAAAAGAAAAACTCCTAAGAACATTGTAGCCAAATTCCAGTTACCAGGGCAAGGAGAAAATATTGCAAGTAGCTAGAAAGAAACAATTTGAGTATTGTGGAAATACAATCAGCGTAACACAAGATCCAGCAGCTTCTACATTGAGGGATCGAAGGGCTTGGAACAGGATATTCCAGAAGTCAAGGGAACTAGGACTAAAACCAAGAATCACCAACCCAGCAAAACTTAGTATAACATTTCAGGGGGAAAAAAATGGTCATTCAATAAAATAGAGGACTTTCAAGCATTCTTGATGAAAAGACCAGAGCTGAAAAGAAAATCTGACTTTCAAACACAAGAATCAAGAGAAGCATGAAAAGGTAAACAGGAAAGAGAAATAATAAGGGGCTTCCTAAAGTTGAACTGTTTACATTCCATTTACATGGAAATACAATATTTGTAACTCTTGAAACTTTTTTCAGTATCTGGGTAGTTGGTGGGATTACACACATACACACACACATACAGAGCACAGGGTGAGTTGAATAGGATGGGATCATAGCTAAAAAAATGAAATTAAAGAGAGAGGAATATACTGGAAGGAGAAAGAGAGAAATGGAATGGGGCAAATTATCCCTCGTAAAAGACTTTTCAGTGGAGGGGAAAAAGTGGGGAGGTGAGAGAAAACAAGAAGCTTACTCTCCTCACATTTGACTCAAGGAAGGAATAAAATGCACACCTATTTTGGTATGAAAACCTATCTTACAATACAGGAAAGTGGGGAAGAAGGGGATAAGCAGGGTGGGGGGGATGAGAGAAGGGAAGGCAATGGGAAGAGCAAGCAATTAGAAGTCAACACTCTTGGGGAGGGACAAGGTCAAAAAAGAGAATAGAAAAAATGAGGGGCAGGATAGTATGGAGGGAAAAAGAGTTAGTCTTACACAACATGACTATTATGGAAGTCATCTGCAAAACTACATAGATATGGCCTATATTGAATTGCTTGCCTTCCCAATGGGGATGGGTGTGAAGGGAGGGAGGAAGAGAAGTTGGAATTCAAAGTTTTAGGAACAACTGTTGAGTACTGTTCTTGCATACAACTAGGAAATAAGAAAATACAGGTAATGGGGGATAGAAATTATCTTGCCCTGAAGGACAAAAGAGAAGATGGGGATAAGGGAAAGGAGGGATGTTAGAAGGAAGGGCAGATTGGTGATAGGGGTAATTAGAATGCTCAGTGTTTTGGGGTGGGGGAGGGAAGAAGTGGGGAGAAAATCTGGAACTCAAAATTTTGTGGAAATGAATGTTGAAACGTAAATAAATTTTTAAAAAAAGCACTGAATTCTAGTCCAAAAGGCTCATTTTACAGATGAGATAACTAAGGTCCAAAGAGGTTAAATAATCTCTCCAAGGTCAAAGAGAAAGTAAGTATCAGAGGCAAAATCTGAATCTATGTCCTCTGGCTGCAGAGCCAGTAAGGTTTTCATTGCATCATTCTGTATCCCTAATACGTGGCATGGAGCCTTGAATACAATAGTGGCCTAAACATTTGTTTCTATTATTGTCTCAACTAGTTAAAATTTGTAGGAGGCCTTGTGTGCCACTACAAATTCATTTTGGAAAAGTAATGTAAATCATAGTTTTAGATTAACGGATGTATTCTTAGTTGTGAATCAGGATAATATAAAATACTCTCTGGAGATATCAGTCTAATATATTACCATGTTGAACAAAATCAATCAAAAGAAAAAAATGGTCACTGAAATGTTGGGTATCACCTACAAGTAATCTGACAATGCTGAGGATGTGAATTATTGCCAGAACTCATACATACTAGACCAGGGATTCTGTGAATGTAGTATATTCCCAAGTAGAAAGGGGCCAGGAAAATTTGGGGTGTGGGAGGGAAAGAGAAGAAATTAATCTTATTTTCACAAGCAAAAAATAAGTTATGGATAATAGGAACATTTTTATATCCATAGAATGTTTTTATTTTCCCTCTTAAATATCACTAGCAGTGTCATTCACATTTCATAGAAAACGTTGGATGTATGGAACATAAATGGAACAAAGGGAATTTTAGAATTAGAGGGGACCTTAAAAATCATCTTGTCTATCTCTTCTGTTGTATACGTAAGGAAATTGAGACCTAGAAATCAACTATCTTGCCCAAGATCATACTGCTGGTTGGTAGATTAGTCAAGTCTAGAGTTCAAGTCTCCTCATTTCTGATTCAGGGATCTCTCCATTTTACTATATCATCACTAGATGAATTCATAAAAATAAATTATTAAAAGATATTTTTAGTGTAACTTGATCCTCCAGGTAGTATGGTGACCCAGAGTCAGAGTCAAGGATCTGGATTCAAATCCTGCTTCTGTTACTTGTGCAGCCATGGACAATCACTTAAAACTCTGGTCCATGGGGTTCTGTCAGCTTAAAACCAAGAGGCTGGCCTCTGAGATACCTTCCAGCTTCAAGTTTACGATCCTATGACCTTTAGATGGCACAGTCATTTGAGCACTGGGCCTAGAGTCAGGAAGACCTGAGTTCAAATCCAGCCTCAGATACTTGCTGACTACGTGACCATGATCAAGTTATGTCACCTGTTTGCCTCAGTTTCCCTAACCATAAAATGAAGTTAATAACAAGACCTACATCCCAGGAATGTTGCATGAATCAAATAAGATAATATTTGTAAGGTGCTTATCACATTGTCTGCTTTGTAGTAGATGCTATATAAATGCTTATTCATTTTCCTCTTTCCTCTTGAGTTGATGCTATTGTGGGTGATAAACTCAGTCTACAAAAGGGTCTTTGGTGCCACTATCTGAGTCAATATAAATTTGAGGACAGCACTTCTTACTTCTACTGACATATAAATCATGGTGCATTTGTGTAATAGGTATAAGAAATGAGCCCTATTTCTTTTATTCTCTCCTCATAATTCTTCAGAGCAGTGATCCTTAAACTTTTTTGGTTACAAACTCCTTTTTGGTTTCAAACTCTTAAAAATTACTGAGCATCTCCCAAAGAGTTTTTATGGAGGTAGGTTATATCTAGTTATGTATCCTATGAGAAACGAAAGCATCTTAACATTATTATGAAGACAGTATTGCCCTCACAGACCTATTGAAAGGGTTCATAGGGACCTCCAGAGGTCCTTGAATCAAATTTCAAGAACTGCTCTTCTTTAGGAATGAGAGTGAAAGGAGAAAGGGGATAAGGAAAATATCAATACCATAACTAGTTAAGATAGTGATGGTTTCTTTATTGTCATCATCAGTCTTTGCTTATTGAACCGTGCGGTTTAAAATGTCTAGTAACTTTGAGGCATTTTAAATATAACACAATCAATACCAATAGTATCCGTACTGGTTTCAGTATCAATCTAGTGGCTTTAGAAAAAAAATCTCTCACCTCAACATGAAACAGATGACAAATAGAAAAATATTTCAAACTCAACAATTCACATTTATATTCTAAAAGTCTAGAGAAAAATACTTCCCATAGAGGACTTGATTTAGTCCTACCTCCTACTACTCTGAGAGGAACAGTGTACATTAATCTGGAGAGAAATAACAATAAAGTTAATCTTGCCTAAATATTCAAGGGAGCCTCCATCTCAGTCAACAAATTGTACTGATTAGTCATAATGTACTGAGATGCAGCACTCATCGGCAGTGCTCCTCCGAAACACACACCCTAAGAGCCTAGAACGAAGAGCATTAAGGATGTGCATCAAGGACACGAGAAGCTCCTCACATGGGCCTAAGCTGCATGCAAAAAGCAGAACAATTACTGACTGTGCGTCTGACTAGAGATGGGTCCACAATCTAATGAAAAGAAGAGACAATGCTCGGAGGGCCGGAAAGGAGCTTAGTGCACCGTCTGACACAGAGTGGACACTATGAAAATGCTTATTCCCTTTCCTCCTTCCATGGTAGAAGCTGATGTCATTGTGGTGATAAACCCAGTCTACAAAAGGTTTTTTGGTGCCATTGTCTCAGTCAATATGGATCTGAGGATGGAACTTCTTACCTTTTTACATATAAGTCATGGTGCATTTGTATAAGTGGTATAAGAAATGAGCCCTATTTCTTTTATTTTCTCCTCATAATTCTTCAAAGCAGTGACATAAAAAACAAACAAATGTGGCACTAAAAATAAACAAATGAACAGGATGAAGAACCTACAGATGGTACACTTGCCTGTTAGATGATTTCTGAGAAAATACGGACAAGAATTACACAGAAATAAAAGGCATCGTAAGGGATCATAGAAAGAGTACAATAAAATCGCAAATTTTTAACTGCTTCAAAAGAAAGGATTTAAAAGTCCTTATGAAGAAGCTACTATCCTATTGCATGTTATACTGCTATCAATTTAAGGTTCTTTTGTAAATCCAAATCTACAGCACTACTCATTAGATGCCATCTCTCTAGGAGTTCCTGGGGAATGTTCCCTCCACCTTCACTCTAGAGCACCTCAACCCCGCCCCAACGTTCCCACTCATGACCCCCCTTTCCTTTTCTTTTCCCCTCCTAACTGGACAAAGATTTCCTAATCTCCAGTCAGAAAGAATCTCCATCCCACTCTAGTCCCAAGGTCCACTCTATCAATGGCAGTGGATAAATGTCCTCCAGGTTGCCTGCCCTGTGGAGCAATATTTGTTGCATCCTAAGGCCTTGCTCTGCATCTGAACTTTCAAGGTTAGCTAAAGGTGCGTATTTACAGCAATAGTGACTATTTTTTTCCATTTAATTATTAATTTTACCTAAAAAAACTAATATAGGTATTATGATAGAATGAACCCTATTGTCTTAACATAACTTTATTTCGAAAGTTGATGCTTAAATTAAATTTTTATATTTTTAATGCATTAAGGAAATTCACAACTTAAAGAGAAACACTACAGTGAATACTTTCTAAAACAATTTAATTCCACTCAACAAACACACATGAAGCACTTACTGTGTAAGAGACATTGCTCTAGGCATTGGGGGTGAAAAGACAGAAAATAACAATTCCTGGTCTTTGAAAAAATTGTGTTTAACTTTATTTGCTGGCATATTTTTCATATACAGACACACACACACACACACACACACACACACATACACATATATAAATTCTATACAATTCTGCCTTTTCTGTTCTTATTTCCTCAAAGACTACTACTATTGATGAGTCTTGCATGCCCCTTTTATATTTTATATCCTCTTCTCTGAGCACCTTTGCCTGATTCTGCATTGCAACAAATTCGATAATTATTGATTTTATCTATTATGTGCAAAGTCACTGTACTGGGTATTCTTTGAGTGGGAGGACAATATTAATTTTCTATCTGCATTACCAGCATTTAGCCTAATGCTCTAAACATAGTAAATATTTAATAAATGCTTTTTTAAAATTAATCATTTCTAATAGAATATTACAATACCACAAGAAATTGTAAATATGAAGAATCCAAAGAAGCATAGAGAGATACAGACACTGATGTTTCCTAGAAGAAATAGGAAAACAAAATACTTACGTCAACTCTGCAAAAAGAAAGAAAGAATAAGACAAAAACAAGTGTTGTAAAATCTCAGTAAGGTTTTCCTTAACTTTGTTATAAAATATCTCTTATACCTATCCTCTTCCAGTTCCCATTCCTTTCAGTAGCGAGTCGGTACAAAACAGTAATCAGAATTAATTCAGTGCTAAGATAGCTAATTTTGATTTCACGTTTAAAGTTTAGATCACTTTCATATTTTATTCAATTTGATATCATTACCTGTCATGAGCTTTAAGATAACAGTTTTTCTTCCTTCTTCCTAAGGCAATTGAAGATATGTTCTTCAAAAATTTAAAGCTATATGACCACTTTTTTTTATTTTTCATTTCTCCTTTTGTACAGTAGCAGTAAAAAGAAATTAGATAAATGCATTGGTTCTTATATCACTATTAATGTCAACCTACCAACAATCATTATATACAGTGTACCAGACAACACTGGTTGTGGTTTTTTTAAAAAGTTCTTCAGAAAATCTTTGTGACTTGATATTTAAATAAAATACACATTGTTTGAACTACTATTGAATCTGGCTCAACATGCCTTTCTGGCCTTTTTTCATACAATTTCCCTTAGAATAATCTATATAAGATTACTCTTCATATCCTGTTTTTATTCTAATCTCTTCATTTCTTGTATATACCAAGCCTGGAATATACTCTCTCCCTTCTTTCTCTCCCCACAAATCTACCTCAAAACCCCTTCTTTGAAGGTCACAATCAGCTGCCACCTCTCCCATAAAGCATACCCTATTCTCAAAACCCACAGTAGTAAGTGAAGCCTCCATTTTGAAATTTCTAATCATCCTTTTCTTAAAGTTCTCCTTTGCATTGACTATACTCTTATCATATCAGCTATTTGCACACATTACCCCTTTCCCCTACACACACACACACACACACACACAATTAGGTTTCATGAAAGAAGAGTTTTTCTTTTCTATCTGCATCATCAGCTCCTAGTAGCTTGGACTATACATTTAATTGGGGCTTAATAAATGTTTACTGGATGTAAATAATAGTTAATAGTTGGTTTTAAGGGCTGTCAGTTCACTATATACTTGAAGGTAGATGTAGTAGATAGGCAGCCATCCAGGAAGACACCGGCTCAAGTGCTACCTCTGAATTACATTGGCTGTTGTGACCTTTGACAAGTCACAATCTGTCCATTGTCAAGGTAACGCTCTAAAATCTGATATTGCACAGAAAATGCCAACATATGCTACTAATTTATAATCACTATATACTTGAAGGTAGATGTAGTAGATAGGCAGCCATCCAGGAAGACACTGGCTCAAGTGCTACCTCTGAATTACATTGGCTGTTGTGACCTTTGACAAGTCACAATCTGTCCATTGTCAAGGTAACGCTCTAAAATCTGATATTGCACAGAAAATGCCAACATTCATTGGTGAAGTGAATTTCCTCAGTTGGGGGTTTCTTACATCAATAAAATCATAGGTTTAGTCACTATTTTTCTCCTAAGTTTCCCCCTCCCCCCACTGCTTCCCACCTTTCCTTTTGCTGTAGAGAGCAATAACATCCTCCAAGTTTCTCAGATTCCCAATATAGAAATTATCCATGACTCTTTGCTATCTCTCACCCCACAACATCCAATCTGATGGCAAGGTTTATAAATTTCACTTTTACAACATCTCTCTAATACATCCATTTCTCTTTCTCACTGACACTGTCACCAAGCTGGTGAAGACCCTCATCACTTTCACATGGATTATTGCAATAGCCTCCTGGTGTATCTGCCTGCCTCAAGTCTCTCCCCACTTCATCATACTCCACTCTGCCATTAAAGTGATTTTCTTAAAGCAAAGGGCTGATCATATCACCTCCTGTAAGTTCCAGTGGTTTTCTGTGGCCTTGAGGATCAAATAAGAATGCTCAGTTTGACATTCAATGCCCTTCATTACCTCGCCCCCTCCTAACTTTCCAGTCTTCTTAAACCTTACTCCCTGTCACATACTCTGTGCTCCAGTGAATTCTCCTGGCTGTTCTGTGTACAAGACACTCCATCTTTCAGCCTGGAATGCTCTCCCTCTTCATCTCTGCCTATCAGCTTGCCTGGCTTGCTTTAAGGACCAAAAAAAATCTCATCTATAGGAAGTCCTTCCCAATGCTTCTTAATTCTAGTACCTTTCTTCTATTATTTCCTACTGATCCTGTATTTTGTAGTTTGTTTGTATATATTTGCTTGCTGTCTCCCCTATTAGACTGTGATGAGCTCCTTGAAGGCAAAGATCATCTTTTGCCCCTTCTTGTATCCCTAGAGCTTACTAGCACACTGCCTGGCACATGGCAGGCTCTCAATACATGTTTATTGACTGACTACCTATCTACATATGTGCAGAGAATCCTAGTTGTTTTGTAATAGGGTCAAAATCATGTTATCAGATCAGTGTAAGATAATAGTGTTGCTAAGACTGCATAGTGTATGTGTACGTATATGTATATGTTACAATATATATATACATATATATATATATATATATATATATTAAAAATTCTACATCTTTCTGGATAAGAGGGAATGATGTTACTGGCTCTGCTACATAGTAGATCATCATTTTGAAGTTTTTTATTTAATATACAGTCTGGGAACTGAGTATACAAATAGACAGAAGATACAAAGTTGGGAAAAATGTGAAAAAGCAGCAGCAAATTCAACAAACAATAAAATATCTATTACATGCTTAAGCTTCCAGTATACAACACAAGAGAGAACTTCCTGAGATTCAGGAGATATAATGCTCTATAGGGTAACTACTATTAAAACATAGTAGAATGTAGGAAAATCCTAAGAGAGGCTACAAAGTGTTCTGAAAGACCTACGAAGTGAAAGATTGTTCTGAAGAGAGAAACACACAGGAACTATTGCTAAGTTATTGAGGCTTGAAAGTATATGTAAAAGGCATATCTAAGATGTAATATTTTTGGAGTTAATCTTCCTAATAAAATGACTATGTGCCAAGCAGGGAACAGAATCCATATTCTTTCCAAATTAGTATTCAACACCCTCAACAACTCCCTTCTAATCTCATAAAAAACTGGAGCTTGTTACCTTTTATACATTTGTCTCATCTCCCCAGCAAGATGATAAACTCCTCTTGGATGTGCCTTCTTTGTATCTGCCAAGGTGTCCAGGGCAGTAAAGTTACCTATGGATAACTCAGAAAGGTTTGCTGGCTCATCATTCTTGATCTCAAGGATCTTGTGATTTGAAAAATGAGTTTACAAGTCAGATGGTTTTGTAACATCTCATGATTTCTCAGCAAAAGCTAAGAAGTGATCAGTTTATCTTGCTTAAAGTATTATGGATTCATCTTTGTGATCACTGACAAGTGACAACCTTTTTGGTCATCAGTTTCCTTGTCTATAAAATGATGACTAGTTGAATTCTATTGTTCCACTGGGCACTAAATTTATGATTTTATCTATGATCCAAAAGTTTTCTTTTTACCATGTACCCTATCTTCCCCAACCCCATTAAAGTAGCAAAGAAAAGAGGCTAGCTCATTTCCCCTTCATCAGATCACTCTCTGATTACTCCCATCAAGCTTTACGAGAACCTACAAACACAAATATTTCTACTCTGTCATTTTTTTGTGCAACAGACTCTAAATAATCCCACACTTCCTAATTTTACAACTATTGATCTTAATCATGAAAAAAAATGTGGTAAATATTCAAATGAAATGCAATGCCCTAAATCACAGATAATAAAAATAGAAATTATTCTGACTACAATATTAATGACTTTTCAAACTAAAATAACCTGGATTATTTTTGAAAATACTACTTTATAATACTGTATGTCTTCAAATTTTAATTCCTATTTAATCGAGCTTCTCATGAGAGCAAAAATAATGACTGAATACTTCAAAAAAAAGTATTTTAGGCAATCTAATATTAATTATTGACTTTTAAAATGATTAAAGAGTTTTATTTGAAAAAAATACATCTAAGCCAAGCACCTGTAGATCAAATTTCAGCCCCAGGCAAATTATAATAGTTGAGTTATATATTCCCAAGAAACAGTTTATAACAAAAATATGAATGTATTGTAATCACTGCCAGAAAACACTAAAATAAGGCAGAGTAAAAGCTTTTACAAGATCAAAAGACAACTCATACAAATAACAGAAGATCTCCACTTGCCCTTTACCATCTTTTCACAAACCTCTAAATATTTTAAGTTCCTTTGTTCTCTATTTCAGTAAACTTTGTCTTGTACTACTGCTAGATTCTTACTTTGATTTTCTTTTCTCTCTAATTTTATCACTTCAGTAATTCAACTCTACATAGAGCTACTTTTTAATGTGTAGTCAAGATCCATAGAATTTATACTGAATATGTGTAGGATTAAAGAGTACATAAGAAACTGATTCTCAAAGCTATTCGGTACTCCCATACTTTGATGCATCTATAATATCATCAATGTGGGCATACCCTACAGTGATATAGACTGATACCCATTTGTGCCAGTCCATCCAGAGAAATTCTCAGCAATGATCTTTCATAGGAGTTCTATAGAGTATTCTGGTGACTTACCTCTAGCTCACTTGGCATTGCCTGGATACTAATGGAGCATTTGGGTTCCCCACTGATTATCACCTGGTTCTTCACTTATCTATGAACCTATCTTTTGTTTCCCCCTATTCAGTTATCTCTATGAGAATTTCCTTTACATGCTATGTCTCTGATGCAATTCTTGATTAGTAAAGTGTTACAGCCTGTATAGAAGCACCATATGTCTCTTCATTACCCTTTGGATGACACTCAATTTTAATTGTGGTAAATGGAGACAGTGGCATTCCAACCCATGTCTACACAACATTACTGAAAGAAAAAAATTGCTAAAAAGATGTGCCTTTATTTAAGGGAGAATCTTGGGGTCATTAAAAACATGGTTAAGTTTCCCAAAGGAAACCTACTCATGGGTTTTACGGCAACACATGCAAGTGATCCATTGGGAGAAAAATGTAGCTCCAGTGGCTCACTATAGCCTCAAGAATTAAAATATAAGCTCCTGTTTAGCTTTTGAAATCTTCCACAATCTGGCCCCGACCTATTTTTCTAGTCTCAGTATGCAGTACTCCCTCTTCTGCATTCTTCAATCAAGCCAAAATGGCCCCTCTCTGATTCCTCATACGAGACCCTCCATAGTTCCCAGAACATACTTCTGTGTTACTTTGCAGTGGTCATACACCATGTGAAGAAGATAGTCCCTTCTCATTCCTCACTGACTTCAAGCACTACCATCTTCATGAAGCTCTTCGTTGCACTCTACTGTTCCCTTCAACTGCTCCTACTCATTTTTCTTAATTACTTTTATCTATTGTGTATTTGTGTTTATTCTCTTCATATTTATTTTAGGCATGCTTATGTGTACACACACTTAGATGTTATCTCATTATTACAGAAATGTTTTCAAGTAGAGATTGTTTCATTCTTTGTATCCCCATGCCTAGCACAGCATCTGGAACATAGTAAGTATTTAATAAATGCTTGTTTGTTGATTAATTGCACTCCAGGTGAAAACTTCATAAGAGAATACAAATATTCCTTAAAAATCTGATAGTAAAAATGTTAAGTCAACATGTCAAGCAAGTTCAAGGACAAATTAAATTCTAAAGTAAAATGACACAGGGTCAAAGAATTGTGTGTAATTCAATTTGTTACTACAAACAGCTGACAGCTCTCCCTAGAATTGTAAAATTCCTTCATTATTAGAATTGGAATTTCCATTGCCACATTTGTTGAATTGCTAGAAACCTCTTTTTTTCTATAGGTTGTTAAGATATTAAAAAGATATTGCTTTGTTACATAAAAAGAAGACAATGCCTAAACCTATCTCCATTTGTTAATATTTTAAAACATGCCATTTTTTTCTTTTTCATTAAAATACAGACAAAATCATTGTTTCATATCAAAACTATCTGTCCCATTCAGTTTTATTTCTCAGGTCTCAGCAATTTTATTTTTACTTCAGACTGTTATCTAGACCATCACTAATATTTATAGAAGTTTCAGAGTACTACAATCAAGTAAACTGAAATGTTGATAGGTATATAATTATTCTCACAAAAAAGTCGCTAGACATATTCTCTTTTATGCCTGAAACAAACCATTGTGCTTTCTATAGTAAGAGTTCTAAAAATTTCCCCTCTTTGACAAAAGCAATAATCTACAGTATTGGTGAATATAAAACTAATGTAACTGTACAAGTGAATTGGTTGTCAGAATCTTTGCCAATCAAACAGAACAATGCGTGTTTTCAATGTAAAAATAAATTATGCCCAAACAATATATTTCTTTTAATATGTCTTTATCCTGTTCTCTGTGTAGTTCTTTTCCTTACTCATGATGACATGGGTACTGTAAGTAAGGTGGATTTTAGTGTGTGTAAAGTGGATTTTTGTTATTATTTCTTAGAATTCAGTTTCCCACAATCCATAGCCATAACAATCTCTTGTTCCCAGGTATTAGATATGAGTTCTCACAATTATGGTTCACAACATCTCCACAATGCTTGCACAGAATTGTATAATGATAAATAATATAAACATTTGTGCTTAAATTGTAAACATCCACTGTGCAACCGTGCAGTGAGCTACAGGAATGAAATGATATAAACTTAGGTGTGTGTTCATCCTTCATTGCTGAAGAAGACCATGCCATCAGAGATATAATGACATGACTTGCACTTGATTTTGTTTTGAGTGAGGAAGGGCTGTGCAGGTCACCAGCCTGACTTCTCCTCTAGAGCCATCTGAATCCAGTGACCAGATATTCATCAGGATGACTGGAGATGACCCAGGATGAGGCAATTGGGGTTAAGTGACTTGCCCAAGGTCACACAGCTAGTGAGTGTCAAGTGTCTGAGGAGAGATCTGAACTCAAGTCCTCCCGATTCCTGCACTGGTGCTCTATCCACTGCACCACCTAGCTGCAACATGAAAAACTTATGCCAACTTATTGTTGGCAATATGCCTTCTTTGTCTGTTGCTCTATAAAGCAGGTGAGTGCTGGTCAGTGAATGGGAAATCTTCAGGGTTAGATACACAAGCTAGAATGTTGACTAGCCCCTATAAAGGCTTAAGGGAATCTGTGTTTGCCTCAACCTGCCCCGCCTTGAGGCTTGAGGGGATTTAAGGAAGTGCAGAAGGTGCCTATCTCTATTAACCCCATCAAGATGTAGGGGTAATTGCCCCCCTCAACCCCCTGCCTCACTGGCTCCAGGGAGAAGGTATATTGATAGTGCAGTTTTTGTTTAGTATAATCAAGTGCCTCTGATTGAATAATGTGATTAAAGAAGATCATCCCCACCCATTAATGGGCCTGGGAAGATTTTAGGAAGGTCCACAACTTTTGTTAATGAGGCACAGGTTCTCAAAGGTTGTGATGCCCTATAGCTCTAAAAATGTATAACGACTCTGAGGAGGGATTTTATTTCAGGGCTTAGTTTTTGGAAGAAGGTTTGTTTGCCAGATGAGACTCTGGGAAGCCAACAAGCAGCACCCCAGCTTCGAAAACCCAGATATTGGTGTTTCCTTCTCTGGTAACTAAAAATGTATGTAATGGTCAGACAGCTGCATCTGACTGTTGATCTATGTTGTATGCCTTTGCTTAATGAGACATTATAAGCATGTCTGTTAATTTTGATTTCTCTGCATTTTCTCTGAAGTTCAGGGTGCTAACTTTTCCCCCTAAACCAAGTGAATGATATATGTGCTTGATTGATGAGATTGTTAGCCCTTCAAAAGTTGCTTTCTTTTTAGAAAAAACATATCAAAGAATCTATGGCAACATGGCCTCCTGTGTATGTTGGGGTGCTTGCTGATACAGAAGGGTGATTAGGATGTGCTGTAGGAGTTTGTTCTCCTATTATCAGCAACTTCTTTGAGAAAACTAGACTAGAATAAAATGAGATTATTAAGCCTTTTGAAGCTGTCTTAGTGTCTTTCCTGTCTGACAAGATAAAGAGCGAACCTGTGCAAGCAGCCCTCAAGTGTGTAGTTTATCTGTTTTATAGGTACTAAGAAGTCTTGAAATTGTAACTGCAATTTCAGTATTCTTCTAGAATTTAGCCAATTCAACTTGTATGATTATATAAGCATAAAATTAGATATTTTAATGTTGGAAGCACAAACCACATAATTAATAGCAGGCCAAAGTGACAGAAGTCACAGGAAAATTTTAGGTCCTATAAAACCCTACCATTTGGCTCCCCTAAATTAATGAAAAGTCTTAACTAAATAACATCTAAAGACATGCAAGTCAAGTGTGCACAAAAGGGTGAAAAAGGCTAAGTTTTTCATTTTTAAAAATATTTTATCTTCCCCCAATTACATGTTAAAACAATTTTTAGATATTTTTTAAAGTTCTATCCCTTTCTCCCTCCCCTTCCTCCTTCCTGAGATGGTAAGTAATCTGATATAGGTTATATATGTTCATTCATGTAAAACATTTCCATATTAGTCATTTTATACAAGTATTGGAAAGAAAGAGAGATGGAAAGAAGGAAGGAAGGAAGGAAGGAAGGAAGGAAGGAAGGAAGGGAAGGAAAGAAATAAGAAAGAAGACAAAAAGGAAGAAAAAAGAAAGAAAAGGAAAAAAAGAAAGAAAAAGAAAGAAATGGCATGCTTTAATTTGTATTCAGATAGTATCAGTTGTTTCTCTGGAGGCAGACTCTTTTCCAGTGGTTATATAGTATCATATAATCTCAGAATTGAGAGAGATCTCAAGGTGCACCAAGTCAATCTGATAAGAATGATATGGAATTACTTTACCAGTTTTTTGTGGATGGGCTTTCACAAGTATTTATGGATACTTGAAAAATGTGACTGAAATATTTCCCCTGCAAAAACTGAAATCACTTCACTCTTAAGTGATTCAAAATGAGGACAAAGGATACTGAAGAATAACTACATAGTAACTGCAATGAATGTAAATAAAATCAGTATTGAGAGACAACAAAACTCTAGTAAAACATAATGGTCAGCATTAGTAATACATAGAGATCATAGGATCATAGATTATAGCTATAAGGGGCTTTAATCATTATCAAGTTCAAGCCTATCATTTTTACAGATAAAGAAACTGAGTCCCAGAGAGGTGGCAAAGCCAGGATCTGAACTCAGGTCCTCTGATTCATTATTTCTTTGTTTCCCACTGCACTGAACAATTTATAAACCTGTCTTTTGGGAAATGTAATTGGTAGAGGGGCCTGATTGAGTGTTTCTTATATCTAAACAATAAGTAACAATAAATTTAAAAATCAATTTCCTCAGTAATCTTATTTACACTAGTTTCCTTAGTAAATTCTTGGTATACAGATAGTGACTGGATGAATTTTAGAAAGGTATGTCAGGACTAGACTGTGGTCACAAACTCCTACAAACATATAGAAAAGTCACCAGATTAAATTCTGGTGCTCAGAGTGAGCAGCCAGATATGCAAAGGAAGAAAGATAGGTGGGCCTACAGACACTGTGGAGCATACTTTCCAGCAGAGCACACCAGCAGTCAGGAAGAGGCTGTGGTCCTAGGCAAGAAGCTCCAAACGCATCAGGGGCACCACCAAACGCATACTTGGGCACTGCAACAGGTACACGCAGGAACTGGCAGCTTTGTTGGCCACTACCAAGTTGCAGATCACAGGGCTGATGGAGAAATGGGTTTGCATGGGGAAGTGGTGTTCTTGGGTAAAGAGAAAGGAAGAAGTTAAGATGCCAGCAGCAGCAGTAGTATGACTCAGACCGTGGGCCAAGAGCAGGGTCTCATTCTCAGTATCCAATCCAGCCTGCAGAGGAATAACCAAGGCAGGAATCTAAGACCACAGGGGTGCTGACAATTCTGTAATTTGATCCAACAGAGCTTTCTAGCCAGGGGATAATGACATGTTCTTGTTGCTTGTTCTTTGTTATCAGAAGGCCAATGACTTCCCAAGGGTGATGTCTTGACTTTCAAGTGAATTTAAGTGAATTCCTGCACAAAGTCATCAGCCTCATTCTCTTCTCCAATCACAAGAGTCTGGTGGCAGAACAAAACTCAAGGTTACCAGTGATGACCTAGATATAGTGGGCAACTTTGGCCTTTTTAAATTAAGGCAATGATCATAAGATCCTTACTCTTTCAAAAGCATCAGTATCAGATGTTTCAGGATCCTGAGAGATTTAACCTGTGTTTACCCCTCTGAAATTCTACATGGAAAGACTGAGTCCAGCAGCAGTATGCTTTTGCACAGAACCACACTTGGTCATAAACTTGCAGAGCTTACAGGAAAGTGGGAAGGGAAGGGTCAGAAACAAGTAAGAAGTTGCCCTGGGCATACATACTATTTTGGGGGGAGGTCTCCATCCTGTCCTTGAGATCCTGGAACAACCTAATAATCAAAGTTCCAAGAAAGCAGTAACAAGAACAATCTAGACTTTCCCTCCAAAAGTATGGCAGATCCCAGTCCTAACAACAAGTCTAGTCAGGAAGTAGGCTGGAGGAAAGGGTAAGCACAAGAAGAATTCCATCATAAAAAGCTATTATGGTAGCAGGGGTAATCAAGACAGAGGAGGAGAAATTGACAACAAAATGTATAGAAAAACTCAGAAAAACACAGCTTGAGCACAATAAACTAGAATTCCCGGAAGATGTAAAGTAAGAGTTTAAAAAAAAATTTAATGTTTTTATATGAAATGAGAGCATTTTGGGGGAAAAAAAGTAGAAAATAAATGAGAGTTATGGAAGAATATGAAAGGGAATTAGTATCTTGGCACAAGAAGTATAAAACTGCCCAAGTAATAAAGCCCCCATACTAAAAAGTATAATGGACCAGTTAGAAGCCAATACCCTCAGGAAACACAAAGGAATATCAAAATAAAGCCAAAAGGCTAAGGAAATAGAAGGAAATGTAAGGTGTCTCATAGCAAAAATGAATGACCTAGAAAACAGATTGAGGAGAGAAAACATTAAGAATCATTGGGCTATCTGAACACCGTTGACTTAGACATCCTGTTTCAATAAATCTTAACGCTGCCCAGATCTCTAGAACCAGAGAGTCATGTGGAAATAGAAAGAATGCCCTAGTCACCTCCTGAATAAACCCCAAAATGAAGATCCCAAGGAACAACACAGGCAAAATCCAAAGCTTTCAACTCAAAGAAAAATACTATGAACAGCTAGAAAGAAAGACTTTAAGGATGGAAGAGTCACAGTTAGGGTCACATGTGATTTAGTAGCCACCAATATAAAGGAACAGAGAACTTGGAATACACTGTTCTAAAAGGCAAAGAATATGAGCTTAAAGCCAAGAATAACCCAACAAAATTGACAATGATGTCACAGGGGAAAAAAGGATTTTTGATGAAAGACTTCCAAGCATTCCCGATGAAAATACAAGAGCTACAAAGAAACTCTGAAATTCAAATACAGGATCAGAGAGAAACATAAAAAGGGAATGAACTAGATAAGCAAAAAACAAAAAAACTAAATGAGGATAAACTGCTTATATTCAAATATGAGGAGATTATACAAATACCCTCTTTGAACTCTCTCATCATCAGATTAGAAGACAAATTAGAAAAGATCTGGGAGTGGTTTTGTTATTTCTTGATGATCTTAACAAAAAATGAAAAGAGAGGAAAGAGGAATACACTAGAGGAGCAGGGGTAGTGAAAGGAAAGTTAGGAAAACCATCTCAAATAATCAAAGTGCACAAGTAGACATTTATACAAACAAAGGGTGGCCGGGGGAACGACTGGCACAAACTTCACTTTCATCTGAGCTAGTCAAAATTGTAATATGTACATGCATAACTGGGTAAAGAAATACATTTCATTCAACAGGGAAATTGAAGGGAAGTGAGGGAAGGGAGAATTAAAGGGTTAGCAGATTAAAGGAAGAATTAATTCTAATCAAAATAAACTATAAAGATGTACAAAAATATTTTTATTGAGGCAGCAAAGAATAGGAATCCGAAGAGATTCCCATAAATTGGGGATCAAAACAAATTATAGTATCTAAAAATATCATGGAATGTTATTGTGCTGAATACTTAACCTATGACCAACCAGGATTCCACAGGACTAAATATGAAACATGCTGCCCATTTCTGGAGAGGTGAGAGAGACAGAATATGTTGTTTGGGACATGGCCAATGTAGAAGGTTTTTTATTGACGTTAAATGTTTGTAATGGGTTTTTATTTTTTTCTTATGTTCTCAATGGCAGCGAGAGGTTGGAAGTAGTGTGAAGGCAGATCTTGACTGATCAAAACAAATAATATATTTGAAAAGAAAAGAAAAGGAAAGAAAAGGACCAGATTGTAAAAGTCCAGTGTTGTTTATATTGGCTTCTATAAGGAAAAGGGAGATACTTGAGTTTACTGTATGAAGGTGTGAGATATTTGCAAGAAAAGAAAGGGGAAATCATTTTGGAAACAGTATAGAGGATGGATTGAACTAAATAAATAGTATAATATTGGAATCTGTGGTTGATATGAAAATCATAATGACACAAAGCAAGCCTGACTGAAAAAAACTTTAATGCCTAAAATTAATTTCCAGGGAGATTTTAAAGAACAATTCATTGTTGCACAGTATAAACTAATAAAACTCACTGCTATTTTTAATACTGAAAATTCCGGATATAAAGACTCTTTAAAAAAATAGTGTCTCCCAAACATCACTCCTCCTCAGTTTTCAAGAATCAAAGTAGGAGCTCATGTATTCCCAACCAAACATTACAAAAATACATCTGCATAGTTTCTATTTTCAGAATTTAGGAGTTTTCAGAACTTCTGAGTCTCCAAGCCAGCTCATTTATCCCTACCTGAAAAAGAACTCATTCTATAATATATCTTGTAAACGATCATCCACCTTTTGGTTGAAAATTCTGAAGGAGGAGAGTTCACTACCTCTTGATGCACTTCTAGACAAATCTAACAACATTTAAATCTTACATCAACCTAAATCTGCCTCTCAGTATATTTCTCAGTTCTGCCCTCTGGTGCCTTTACATTAATTGATTATTAACATATATACATATATATATATATGTATACACACACACACACACACACACACACACACACACACACACACACACTGAATAAAGACTTAAGGCAAAAAGAGAAGAGGACAGTAGAGGATGAGATGGGTAGACTCTGTCATGAACTTGGACAGACTTCAGGAGATAGTGAAGAGCCTTATGTGCCATAGTCCATGAGGTCACAGAGAGTCAGACATGACAGAACAACTAAACAACAATGTATATGTTGATTTGGCTTAGAACATATTTTATAATTCTAGTTAGATGGCACAATAGATAGAGTGCCAGCTCTGGAGTCAGGAAGACTTTGAACCTGAGTTCAAATCCAATCTCATATACTTACTAGTTGTGTGACCCTGGGCAAGTTACCTTTGTGCCTCAGTTTCTTCATCTATAAAATGAGCTATAGAAGGAAATGGCAAGCCATCCCAATATTTTCACCAAGAAAACCCTAAATGGAGGAAAGGGAGTTATAAAGAGTCTGAGATGACTGAGACAACTGAACAACAAAAGTTGAAGGAAATTAAGAGCTGATCTTGCATAAAACTCTAAAGGCTTCTAAAATTATCTTTTTTTCATTCATAGCCTTGCTTTCTGTTGTTTTCTTTCCTCTGTAGCAACTCTGTCTCCTAATTCACTGCCCACTGTTTTCCTGTTTTCATGCCAACTGGTATGTCTAAAGGGAGGAAGGCCCCATCCCTGAAGAGAAGGCTAGATGAGTATGGTAGCCTGAGCCATCTGACCCTACTACTGTTTGGATGCTTGAACTCCCTGTGCAGAGGCAGCTGTAAATGCCTTCTAAAACTAAAAGAAAAGAGGCAGGTTTCCAAGACAGAACAAGTGCCATTTTCCTTATCAGGAGTTCCCTGTACCAATGAAATTACAGGTTCAGTCTCATCCCAATACTAAAAGCATTAACCATGAATGTAGCTTAAATTATTCCTTTTTTTAAGTAATGAATATGAAAAGCATATCTTTGATGGAAAACTACTCAGGAAAAAAAAGTCAATAAAAAGCCACAAAAACAAAATAGTGAAATTTCTTATCAAGGTTCCTCATGTTTAAAGAGACACAGAGATGACTTCCAAGTGGGAAGTCATTTTGAACTGTCTTTGATCCATGTTCTTCATGTTGGGACTTCTTACCCCTTCATCAACAGAGGAGCACTTCTCCTCCTGCTTCCTGGGCTCTAGGAAGTGGGGCAGAGACACTGCCTATGATCCCCCTGTAACAATGAATGCCCAGTCCTGAGGCCCTGGGACGGGAGAGGACAGTAATGCCCAACATGAAGCACAGGTGCAAGAATGACATCAGGCTGACAGAGAGAGACACTAAGATGAAAAAGAGTGATCACAAAAAGAATCAGTGATGAAGAAAATGGAGCAATTGAGGCTAAGAGGAAACAAGAGGAAACTAGAGGAAAAAAGGAACTTTTTAACTAAAGAAAAAGAAATTAAGTAAAGAATAAAAGCAAAAGGAAGGCTTGAAGGATGGGGAAAACAATAACCTCAAAGAGGGACTGAAAGGAAACAAGGGAAGAGCAGACAAGGCTGGAGGGGGATAAAGAAGAAGGGTTCTATGAAAGCAGTAACATTTTAAACAGGAATTAAATGTTCCTACATTGTGAAACTCCATTATTATAAGTTTATAGAAGTGTTGCCAGTTCTTCCTTTCACTATGCTGAAGTACATAAATCCCCTTCTTTAATTCCACCAAAAAACGAAGTAACATCAAGGAAAAAAAATGGGGATAAATAATTTTAAGGTAAGAGGAAGACTAACTTCCTCTGAGTACAATAAAATAGTGATCAATTCCTTCTCCTGAGGCCAATAATTGGTGGAATAACCATGGCAAGAAATGTGTCTTTTGTGAGTGAAATCCAAAGATCAGTTATTTAGCACGTATGGGGATAAGAATCCAGGGGTGAGGATAGGTGGACAAAAAGAAGACCTAGAGTCAGACATCTACTTCTGAGGACCCAATTCCCCATCCCAAGGACTTACTACTATGAGAAAAATGGCTTAAAGGTCAGTCAGTGGCTACTCTAAGCCTACTTCAAGGAGTGGCAGTGGGGTGAGGTTCCATCAAAGGCTTCTAACAGGACCTGGAGCCCTCAATTCCTGGGCCAACAGGCTGTTTACAGCCTCCAGGCCATTTCATTGCCTATATGATCTGATTAGAACCCCTCCTTCTACTTCCCCTAACCTTAATTCATCTTCTTTCCCTTCTCTTCTTTGTCTTCAGACTTCCAGACATATATTTTATGCTTTCAAGCATGTTTGGTACATTTTGGTTCAAAGGTAATGATATTTTTACACCATAAAGTGCCCTTTTGGAAATTTGTTTCATTAAATAAGAAAACTTAGTGGTGGGCGGGGGGAAGGCAGAGCCAAGAAGGCAGAGTGAGAGCAACTACTCACCTAAACTCTTAGACAAATTCAGATACCTTTAAAAAGAAAATCTGACCAAATTTTGGAGGGGCAGAATCCAACAGGAGACAGACTGTGGCAGATTTATAGCCCAGGATAGACTGGAAGGTCAACAGGAAGGATCTCTCCCGTGAGTCTGGAGGAGAACACAGCACACAGGCTGTACCAGCACCTCCTCACTGCTGCAGGGCTGAGGAGGAAGCCCTAGGCCATCTGAGGCAGCAACTACACAGCAGAATCTCAGGCATATCAGCCCATGATTGGAGTCCAATGGAAGCAAGCCAGTGAGAGCCATGGAGCCCCAGGTATCTGCAGAAGTTGCTCCTGAAACTATCCCTCAGATTAAATGTCTGTAAATCACCTACTTGAACTTCCAGGAGTCAAAATGGCAGAGTGATTGATAACTGCTCTTGCCCCCTCCCCTTGCTGACCTTGAAAGAACCATAAAATATTTCCCCAGAAAAATCCTGGAACAGTGGAATCAGCCGAAGGTGCAAACAGTCTCTTAGCATGTGAGATGAGGAAAATTGCTAAGGAGGATCCCTCTTGCTGTGGCTGAAGATGACTAGTGCAGGACTGCAACTGTCCCAGACAGCCCCACCTCAGCAAATAAGGAGGAGATCCGGAGCCCCAGGGGGGTAGAGCCCCACAACTACCAACACCAGGACCCCAAGAGTGCCTCAGCACCCCAGGGGAATCAGGAAGACACTAGAGCAGTTGGGATCACCAATCTCTGAGTTTGACTATGCTCTAGCTCAGCAGAGAAGACCTTCTGTGGCCAGATCATCCTTCCCCCACACTTAATAAGCTACTTCCAGGGTAAATCTGGGGAAACACAAAAAGACTTCACCTGGTCTCTGCTTTCTCACACCAGCCAGTTCAGCACCAGGTAAGCTGCAGTACTTTAGCTTCCAAATGAAAGAACCAAAGGCCACAATACAAAAAGCCTTAAGTTCAAGGCACAAGAACTGTGGAACAGAGTCCGAGAAGCAAAGATCTACTTTAAAAGCCAGAAAAAGGGCGATTATCATCAGCATGAGTAAGAAGCAAAGCAGGAAAGAAAAGAGCATAGAATCTTTCCATGGGGACAAGGACCAAAAAACATGAATACCAAAAAGGACAGCTTTGAGACTGTCCTCCCATCTGAAACTTCAGAAAGACTATGAACTGATGGTAAGCATAAAGATCACACTTGGAAGAGCTGAAGAAGGATTTTAAAAGCAAAATTAGAGAAACAGAAGAAAAATTGGTCAATGATTTTAAAAGTATGAAAAAAGAATTCAGTGATGAGAACAGCTCCTTAAAAACGAAAACTTGACAAATGGAAAAGGAAGCACAAAATCCAACTGGGAAAACTGGACAAATGGAAAAAGAAGTACAAAAACTAACTGAAGAAAATAACTCCTTAAAGGAAATAACTGGACAGATTGAAAAGGAGATGCAAAAGTTAACTGAAATAAACAATTTGATAAAAATTAGAATTGGGCAAGTAGAAACTAATGACTCTATAAGACATCAAGAATCAGTCAAACAAAATCTAAAGAATGAAAAGACAGAAGAAAATGTAAAATATCTAATTGGAAAAACAACTGAATTGGAAAACAGACTCAGGAGAGAAAATCTAAGAATTATTGGGCTACTAGAAAGTCATGACAAAAAAAAGAGACTGGACAATATCTTCCAAGAAATCATCACGAAAAACTGCCCAGAAGCCCTAGATCCATAGAGTGAAAGAGTCATTGAAAGAATCCACCATTCACCTCCTGAAAGAGATTCCAAACTAAAAACACCAAGAAATATCGTTACCAAATTCCAGAAGTATCATATGAAGTACAAAATACTACAGGCAGCCAGAAAGAAACCATTCAAATATTGAGGAGCTACACTCAGGATCCCACAGGACCTTGCAGCTTCTACATTAAAAGACTGAAGGAATTGGAATATGATATTCCGTAAGGCAAGGGAGCTGGGACTAAAACCAAACATTACCCAGCAAAGTTGAGCATAATATTTCAGTCAAGGAGATGTACATTCAGTGCAATAAGGGATTTCCAGACCTTCCTGATGAAAAGGCCTGAACTCAATAGAAAATTTGATCTTAAAATGCAGGTCTCAAGAAAGGCATAAAAAAGGAAACGGGAAAAAAAGTGTTACTCAATATGGGCAGTTACGGATGTAATATAAGGGAAGATCATACTTGTTAATCTTGAGAATTGTTAATTTATTGTGAAATATGAAAGGGACATACATACATAGAGGGAGCAGGTATAAAGTAAATAATGTGGTGATAAAAATGTGATTGAAGGGTGCAAAGGGACTGTAACAGGAGACGTGAGACGGAGGAGGCAGAAAAAGGTAAATTACATCACAGGAAGAGGCACAAAATTATATTACAGGAGAGGGAAAGAGGGGAGGGAGACGAGCAGTGTTTGATATTTACTATCATCTGATTTGGTTCAAGGAGGGAACAACAAACTTAATTAAGTATATACATCTAACTATCTCTACAGGCAGTACTAGGGGAAGGGGGAAAGAAAAGGGAGGGGGAGCTAAAAGGAAGGGAAGAAGGGGAGTAAAAGGGAGGGGGGCTGAAAGAAGGAAGGGAAGACTGTGGGAGGTGGTGGTCAAAAATTAAAACTTTATTGTGGAGGGGAAGTGATAAGGGAGAACTAAAAGCACAAATTGGGGGGAACAAGGATGGAGGGAAAGACACAAATAGTAATCATAACTGTGAATGTGAATGAGATGAACTCTCCCATAAAACAAAGATGGATAGCAGAATAGATTAAAAACCATAATCCAACAATATGTTGTTTACAAGAAACACATTGGAAATGAGGGAAAACATACAGGGTAAAGGTAAAAGGTTGGAGCAGAATATATTGTGCTTCATCTGATGTAAAAAAGGAGGGGTAGCAATTCTAATCTCAGACAAAGCAAAAGCAGAAATAGATCTAATCAAAAGAGATAAGGAAGGAAACTATATTCTGCTAAAAGGCACCATAGACAATGAAGCAATATCATTACTAAACATATATGCTCCAAGTGGTGTAGCATCCAGATTCTTAGAGGAGAAGTTAAGGGAGTTACAGGAAGAAACAGACAGCAAAACTATACTAATGGGGGACCTCATCCTCTCCCTCTCTGAACTTTATAAATCTAATCTCAAAATAAACAAGAAAAAAGTTAAGGAGGTGAATAAGGTAGATATGATAGATTTCTGGAGAAAATTGAATGGGGATAGAAAGGAATATGCCTTTTTCTCAGTGGTACATGGCACATATACAACAACTGACCATGTGCTAGAGAATAAAAACCTCACAATTCAGTGGAGAAAAGCAGAGGTAATCAATGCATCCTTCTCAGATCTAAATTCAATAAAAATTATACATGTGATAAAAGGCCATGGAAAGATGAACCAAAAATTAATTGGAAACTAAAAAATATAATCCTAAAAAATGAGTGGATTAAATAACAAATGAGAGAAACACAGAACAACTTCATTCAAGAGAATGACAATAATGACACAACCTACCAAATCTCATGGGATACTGAAAAAGCAGTTGTTAGGGGAAGTTTTATATCTTTGAATGCCTACAAGAATAAAATAGAGAAAGAGGAGATCAATGAATTGGGCATGCAGCTGAAAAAGCTAGAAAAAGAACAAACTGAAAACCCCCAACTAAATACCAAATTAGAAATACTGAAAACCAAAGCAGAAATTAAGAAAACTGAAATTAAGAAAACTGCTGAACTAATAAATAAAACTAAGAGTTGGTTTTATGAAAAAACAATAAAATTGATAAACCTTTGATCAATGTGATTAAAGAAAAGAAGAAAACCAAATTACCATTATCAAAAACGAAAAGGATGAACTCACCTCCAATGGGGAGGAAATTAAAACAATAAGAAATTACTTAGCCCAACTGTATACCCATAAATTTGACAATCTAAATGATATAGATGATTATTTTAAAAAATATAAATTGCCCAGATTAACAGAAGAGGAAGTGGAATACTTAAATAACCCCGTCTCAGAAAAAGAAATTGAATAAGCCATCAATGAACTCCCTAGAAAAAAATCTCCAGGGTCGGATGGATATACAAGTGAATTCTATCAAACATTTAAGGAACAGTTAATTCCAATACTATATACACTATTTGGGATAACTGGGGAAGAAGGAGTCCTCCCAAATTCTTTTTATGATATAAATATGGTTTTGATACCTAACCCAGGAAAAGTCAAAGCAGAGAAAGAAAATTATAGACCAATTTCTCTAATGGATATAGATGCAAAAATTTTAAATAAGATTTTAGCAAAAAGAATACAACAACTTGTCATGAGAATAACATATTATGATCAGGTAAGATTTATACCAGGAACGCAGGGCTGGTTCAGTATTAGGAAAATTATTAGCATTATTGATCATATCAACAACAAAACTAAGAGAAACCACAAGATTATTTCAATAGATGCAGAAAAAGCTTCTGACCTAATACAACACCCATTCCTATTGAAAACATTGGAGAGCACAGGAATACATGGAACATTCCATAAAATAATAAGCAGTATCTACCTAACACCTTCAGCAACCACTATATGCAATGGGGATAAGCTAGATGCATTTCCAGTAAGATCAGGGGTGAAACAAGGATGCCCATTATCACCACTATTATTCAATATGGTACTAGAAATGTTAGCTATAGCAATTAGACAAGATAAAGAAATTGACGGCATTAGAATAGGCAAAGAAGAAACTAAATTATCATTCTTATATACTTAAAGATATTCTTAGAGAATTCCAGAGAATCAAGTAAAAAACAACTTGAAATAATAAACAATTATGGCAAAGTTGCAAAATAAACCCACAAAAATCTTCTGCATTTCTATATATTACTAACAAAACTCAACAACAAAAGACAGAAAGGGAAATCCCATTGAGAGTCTACCTGCCAAAACAAACTCAGGGACTATCTGAACACAATTACAAAACACTTCGTACAAATAAAGTCAGATCTAAGTAAGTGGGAAAACATCAGTATCTCGTGGGTGGGCCAAGCCAATAAAATAAAAATGATAATTCTAACTAAAATGATTTACTTACCCAGTGCCATACCAATCCAACTATTAAATAATTATTTTCTAGAGCTAGAAAAAAAAATAACAAAATTCATCTAGAAGAACAAAAGGTCCAGAATATCAAGGGAACTAATGAAAAGAAATGCTAGGGAAGGTGACTAAGCTCTACCAGATCTCAAACTGTATTATAAAATAGCAATTATCAAAACTATTTGGTACTGACTAAGAAACAGAAGGGTTGACCAGTAGAATACGTTAAGTATTTAAGGCATAGTAGTCAATGATAAACCCAAGGACCCCAGCTTTTGGGATAAGAACTCACTGTTCAACAAAAATTGCTGGGAAAACTGGGTAACAGTGAGGCAGAAACTAGGCATAGACCAATGCCTGACATTGTACACAAGAATAAAGTCTAAATGGGTACATGATCTAGGTATAAAGATTGATACTATAAACAAATTAGTGGAGCAAGGAATAGTTTATCAGATTTATGGAGAAGGGAAAATTTTAGACTAAACAAGAGATAGAAAGCATTATGAAGTGTAAAATAGATAATTTTCATTACATTAAATTGAAAAGTTTTTGCACAACCAAACCCAATGCAACCAAGATTAGAAGGGAAGCAGAAAACTGGGAAGGAATTTTTGCAACTAGTATTAGTGATAAAGGCCTCATTTCTAAAATACAGAGAGAACTGAGTTAAATGTACAAAAATACAAGTAATTTCTCAGTTGATAAATGGTCAAAGGATATGAACAAGCAGTTTTCAGAGGAATAAATTAAAGATATCAATAGTCATATGAAAAAATGCTGTAAATCACTATTGATTAGAGAGAGGCAGATCAAAACAACTCTGAGATACCACATCACACCTATCAGATTGGTTAACATGATAAAACAGGAAGAGGATAAATGTTGGAGAAGAGGTGGGAGAGTTGGAATACTAATTCATTGTTGGTGGAGCTGTGAGCTGATCCAACCATTCTGGAGAGCAGTTTGGAACTATGCCCAAAGGACTACAAAAATGTGCATACCCGTTCACCCAGCAATACCTCTTCTAGGATTGCATCCTGAAGAGATTGTAACAATGGGAAAGGGTCCCACTTGCACAAAAATATTTACAGAAGCTCTTTTTGTGGTTGCCAAAAACTGGAAATCAAGGGGATTCCCATCAACTGGGGAATGGCTGAATAAATTGTGGCATATGAATGTAATGGAATACCATTGTGCTATAAAAACTGATGAACAGGAAGACTTTAGAGAGACCTGGAAAGACTTATATGAACTGATGCTGAGCGAAAGGAGCAGAACCAGGAGAACTTTGTACACAGCAACAACCACAATATACGAGAAATTTTTCTGGTGGACTTAGTACTCAATGCAATGCAAGGATTTAAAAAATTCCCAATGGTCTCTTAAAGGCAAAATGTCTTCCACATCCAAAGAAAGAACTATAGAATTCGATCACAGAAAGAAACAGATCATTTTCTTTTGTATTATGTTTTGGTCTGTTTTGTGGTTTTTCCCATTCATTTTAATTCTTCTATGCAACATGACTAAGGTGAAAATGTATTAAATAGGAATATATGTGTAGAACCTATATAAAACAGTATGTTGTCTCACGGAGGGAGTGGAGAGGTAGGAGGGAAGGAGGGAAGGAAGGGAAAAAAGTCTAAGATATATGGAAGTGATTGTAGAATACTGAAAACAAATAAAATAAAAAAGCAAGAAAACATATTAGTTCTATCTCTTAGAATTAGTTTCCTTTTTTTCAAGTCTCAATAGAATGGATTCTCCTGATTAATAAGGCCACATAGATTTTAAAACAAATAATATAGCATAGTTTTATTATATCTTCAAAAAATATTAACTGTGAATGTGACCTAATAATGAGATTTTTAAAAATGTCCTCCAAATGAAAACTTAAGGAAAAGAAATAAGTACCCATGAAAACAATATTGCGAATCATTTTTTTACCTTCTACTCATGAGTAGAGTGGATTAAATGATCTCTAAGGTCTCTTTCTGTGTTTGAATTCTAAATCTTGTGACCACTCACTTAATTTTTAATCCTCTATAATATATCATTCACAGTACATGTGTTTTCCCCCTATAAAATCAAGGGCAAGATAATTTGTTGTGGGTTAGAGCAAATTCATTTGGGAAAATCCAAAATTCTATTTAAAAAGCAATCAGTGAAAACAAGTATTGGATTCTTCAAGTTAAATCTGAAAATCCATCACTACAGATGCATTTTATTTTATTTGCTGCTTAACATATCTCAACAGTGAATCTATCATATCAACATAGTCATCATGATTCAAGCTGCAAATAATAGAGAGTGTCAGTGTCAATTTTGCTTTCGCACACTTGCTTCCCTTCACTTCATCTGATTTTAATAATCCCTGTCAAACCACAAACAGTCCAAATTACCTTGCCGACATAGAAGCTTTCAAGGAAGAGACAGAATCTCAACTTTCATTTAGTGACTACAAAAGAAAGCTGTCCAGCTGGACAAATATTATTTCCACACTTGACAATCTCTACAGTTAAGCATGCATTTTAATTTTAACTAAAGCTGCCAAGAGTTTGATATGAGGTTCTTGTTTAGTGTAGATTGACTCACAGGATTAGCAGACCAACAACTCTAATTGTGTTGAAAGAACTCAGCATTTTCTACTAAGAGATTTAATTCAACAAATATTTATTAAAAGATAAATCCTAAGCTGTGGCTGAGAGGACAAAGAAAGACACATAGGAGCTATCAAGCATATATCATCAGGGAAATAATTTATCTAATGTAGCTAAATTAGGAAGGCAGAACTATAAGATTAGTATATAGCATAGAAATATGTAACATTTACTAGCTAAGCTTTTAGGATGTTTCATAAATAAAAATAAAATTATGAAGGTCACTTACTAGATCTTAATAAATGAAGATTTAAGAGTAAAGAATGGAATCTAATGTCACTTATTCTGGATGAACAAATAAGAGCTACAGAATCATTTAACACCTGACATGTAATCTTACAGAATGCCCTCACTTTGCTGATGAAGCATAGTGGTTACTCTCAATTGCCTAGGGTGACAGATGTAAAAAGTGGCAGAACTGTGATTCAAATCTAGTTCTTCAGGCTCCAAATCCTCATGGCATCATACTAAAACAATGCAATTTATTTTACTCATGTAATAGTGAAAGTACATTCTATATTCTATGCTGTGGTATGATAAAGGGGTTCAAATTTGAGAAGATGGATAGAGATTGAATTTGAAAAGAAGCAATTTGGGAGAAGTTATGGAAAAGTTGAAGGAGAAAATGAGCTAAGGAAGAAAAAGAGCTCAATCCAAAGAGAGACCCAAGCTAAAGAAAAAAAGGAAAGAGGCTAAAGATCTGAAGAAGACTCAAGGAGGAAGAAAGGGAAAAGGTGGTGGTAAGAAAAGATAAGTAAGGGGAGGCAGGAAAAATAATAAAAGACAGATAAAAAAATTATTAAGTGAGACAAATTGTTTTTTTAAAGAAAAATTATAAAGGAGAAAAATTTTTCAATGAAAAAGTGTGACTGTGTTAAAAGTTTACTTAAAGGAAAACATGTTGAGTACATCTATAAAATTGTTAAGAATGAGTAGAAGTCTTAACTAATTAGGAAGTCTAAGAGCTTAAGAAATTAGAAGCAAACATCCACAATAAAAAAGTGCCAATATAAGTATTTTGGTATCTAATGGAACTCCCCATTTATGACAATCCTTGTGATAGGTTCCTTGCAGTGGGATCTCTAGGTCCCAGAATATGAATATTTAGATTTTTATTAAATATAATTTCAGATTACTTTCTGGACCAAATTGGTTGGACCAATTTGCAGCTCCACCCAAATATACCTGCCTTTGTACGACTATTCCTGTCTTCTGCCATCTTTGTAAATTTGATGGGTGAATATCAGAGATGTTCTGATTTACATTTCCTATATGACTGATGAATTGCAGCAACTTTTCATTTGGTTCTTTTTGTTTTAGACTTTTTGTTTTATTGATGTGTTACATTACAGATTTTTACAGATTACTCCTACCATATGGTGAAAAGTCTCCTGTAACAAAGTAAAACTATACAATGACCTTATGAAAGATCATTCAACATTTCTTCTCTTATGTATTCCCATCATGTACTTAAAAATTAATAGAAATATATTTTCTTTTCCTTCCATCTCCAAGAAAAAAGCAAATTTTTTGTGGTGAATTTGCATAATAGAAAAACATATTCCTCTAGTATAGGTACATATGAATATATGTTCCATTTCACACCCTAAATCCATTACCTCTTAATAATAGCTAACATTCCATTATAAGTTCTCTGAAGTCATGAATGGACACTGCATTGATTTCTTTCTATTCTTATTCAATAATTGATATGATGTCTACCTATTCAATTTTTCTAAAATTCTATTCATTTCATGACTTTCATTTTTTATCATATTTATCTAAGGCTGATCAAGATACCAATCCCCTTGTGATTTACTCTCTATTTTTCCTTGTAACACAATTTTTAAGCTATGCTATTTGGTGCATATATACTAAGTACTAGAAATAAATACATTGTCTATGTTACCATTTACCAAAATGTAGTTTCCCTCTTTATCTTTTTAAATTAAGTCTGTTGTTTCCTTGCCTGAAATGATAGCTGCTGCTGCTTTTCTGTGTTTATCTGAGACTTAATAGATTGTGCTCCAATCTCATATTTCAACTTTGTGAATCTTTACATTTCAAGCATGTTTTTGTAAACATATTATTGGATTTTAATGTCTAATCCATTTTCTCTTCCATTTTATGGATGACTTTATCCCATTCACAGTTATGATAGCTAATTTTTTATGTACTTCCATTCTATGCTCATCCTTTTTCTTCTCTATGTTCCTCCTCTATCCCTATTTATTTCCATTTATTACACTTTATTTTTCCCCTTACCTCTTCTTCAGCATCCCTTCTCCAAGCTTAAGGTTTATTTTGCTTAAGACTAATTCCTCCTTGAATATTTTCTCATTTTCCTTTCCTCTGTTCCTGTTCCTATCTGTATCCCTGTTGAATGGAATGTATTTCAACGTCAAACGCTTTGAGCATTGACTTAAAGGAAGGTTTCTAAACTTGATTTGACCCTTAGAGTAGAAGAGACCTCAAAAATAACTCTTGAGCCTTTAGGAACAAATATTAGGGGAGAAAAAAGGACTTTTATAATACCAGGGATGACCAAGACACAAACTTAGGAGAATGACCAAAAAATACCTATACTCAAAAAAAGTTCAAAGAAAAAAACCACCTTTCATGCAAGAACTATCAGAATTCTTCAAAGAAAAGATACAAGAGTATTTAAAAGTCATTATAGGATAAATTATTGTAGAGGGCTTAATTTTTTTTTAAAGCATCAACAGTTTAACAGAAGGAATACCTTACCCTAGTGACTCTCTCTAAAAACAAAAGCAACTCTCTAAAACCTCTTTTTTAAAAAATCAGAAGGGACCAAACAGAATTTAATGATTCTAGAAGGCAACAAAAATTCTTAAAACAAAATCAAAAGAATGAAAATGGAGGAAAATGTTAGATATTATTATATAAGAAACTCATCTGGAAAAGATCAAGGAGAATTAACTTAAAAATCACAGGATTACCTAAAATCCATGACCGAAAAAAGAACCTGGATGTTCTATTTGAAGAAATCATAAAAGAAAACTGTCCCAATATTAGAGCAAGAGGGCAATAGGAGAATAGGAAGAATCCACCAGTCACTCCATTAAAGAAACCTCAAAGTAGAAAATCCTGGGATGTCATTGACAAAAAATAGAACTTCGAGACAAAAGAAAAATACACAAGCAACTACAGAAAAATTTACTATTAATGCTTTGCAATTCTTCTTTTGAGATCCACAAGCAGTTCTTTAAAAAAAGGAAAAAGGAAATTTTACAATAATTTGCATTTTGTGATTCATGTTTGTATATCTACCACAGCAAAATATTTCTAGCTATGCCTCAAGTACATTCTGCTTACCTTCCTATAAGGAAAGGTGAAGGAACTTGAAGAATTGTTCCCCACATTCCAAATTATCAGGGACAATAAAGTTGTCCTTAAAAATGGAAGTCAGACACTAATGGAGAAAACAAGTTTTAAAAAGGATCTGAAATGGAAGAAAGGGTAAAAGTGAAAGAATGTAAGATGAAGAATGGGAAGGAAAGAATGATTATATATATATGCAGCTGAAATATAAATCTGATGCCCTTCCAGAAGAGAAGTACATTGTGTTGTTAAGATTGATAAAAACAGATCCACAAAAACTGTAAGGTGAAAAACTGTCCAGCAAAAGAAGCAGAAGAGTAGTGGTAATCACTAACTCCATACTCAGGGGTACTGAGACCTGACAAAAACAATAGAGGTGTGTCATCTTCTCAAGGGATGCATTCCATAACTGAGGATCTCTCAGGCTGGGTTCAATTGGGTAATTACTACATGCTTCTGGGGATTTATGTATGAAGCATATAGTCAGGAATTTAGAAAGCATTGCTGAAGATTTAAAAAGTCTTGGGCAAGAAACTGAAGACCACAAGAGCAGTATGTTTTGCTAATTGGCTCCCACTGAATGAAAGCGATGAAGAACATTAATTTGAAAAGTGAACAGCAGGCTAAGAAGATAGTGGTTAATTGTGGGATTTATACTTCCGGACCTACTTAAAATGTAGGAAAGAGCCCAATTTTACATTTGGAAGGGACTTTAGCAATTATTAAATCCAAGACATCTGAAAAAGAAATGTGACAAGCGGTCATCTGGCCTCAGCTTGAAGACTTCTAATAAGGGTGACTATACCACCTCTCGAGATAGGGCATTCCACTAGATATCTCATTTTTTATTAATTGTTTTCCTAGTCTTAGCCCTAAATTTATCTTTTTGCATTTTCTATCCATTATTTCCATTTCTGTTCTCTGGGACCAATCAGGATACATGGTCCTTCTTCCACAGGACAGCCTTTCAAAAACTTGAAGACTCATGTCCCGCCTCAGTCCTCAATAGCCCCTATTACTGTTGTTCATTCATTTCAGTTGTGTCCAACTCTTCATGACTCCATTGGGGTTTTCTTGACAAATATGCCAGAGTGGTTTGCCATTTCCATCTCCAATCCATTTAACAGATGAGAAAACTGAGGCAAACAGGGAGGAGTGACTTACCCAGGATCACACAGATAATGTCTGAGGTTAGATCTGAACTCGGGAAGATGAGTCTTCCTGAATCCAGGCCTTCCACTCTATCCATTGTGCTACCTAGCTGCCCCCTTAGTCAATATTAAGATGATATTCTCAATAGAATACAAGCTCTTTATAGGCAAAACCTGTTGCTTTCCTTTAGTCTTCATATCCTCAGAATGTCATACAGTGCCAGGCCTACCAGAGGTGCTTAATAAATGCTTGTTAATTGGTTGATGACATGGTCTAAAAACCTTTCCATGTACTGGTTGCTCTCTTCTGTTCACCATTCAGCCAAATGATGCCCTTCCTAGGCTTTAGTACTCAGAAATGCACACAAGACTTAAGTTCTCATCTGACCAGGGTAGAGAAGAAAGAACTATTACATCCTAAATTCAGGAACTAAGGATGCCTCTCAATGTATCCCAAGATCATAATAGCTTTTTCAGGTGCCATATCACATGGCTGATTCATATTAACTCCCTTAAAGACTATGAATAAAGTGAAATGCCAGATCACACTAAAGGCCTGTATGGAGATTCTTTTGTTTTTCAGACAATATGCTGATTGATCAGTTAAGAGGTAATAAAGAATAATGAAAGTGTAACTCCAAAGGAGGTATAGGAGATTTATGTGGCATACACAGGAAGGTCTGCTGTACAGGTTCTTAGATCTGCTTTTCTAAAAGGAAAGCAACTTTTGAGGGGTCAACAATTACTTTACTCAAACACATATACCAACATAGAAAATATAAGCAGAGAAATAAAGACCAACAGAAGTGGCTTCCAACTGTCTGATATAAGCAATACACATATCACAGATCAACAGAGAGATCCAACTGTCTGACCATTATATACATACATAGTTACCAGAGAGAGAAGCACTAATATATGGATTTTCAAAGCCAGGGGACTCCTTAACAACTACTCAGAGTCACACTTCCAATGAGTAAGCCCCAAAGTAAAATCTCATTTCAGAGTATTTATACACTTTTCAGAGCCTGAGGACAAGACCCTCTGACCCAGTGCCTCAAAAGAAATTAACAAAAGGTATTGAGGCCTATTAATGGGCAAGGAAGATCTTTCACTCTTTCCCCCACCCACCATTAACCTCACATTAACATTACAACATGGTTTACTACTTAACTCCATCCCTTCTTATTTACATTGTTCAATATTTTAATTAAAATATTTTGCTACTGGATTTTGGATTTTGTCTATGACATAACTGGCAACAGAGAAGCACATCAGATTGGAGCTTGAAGTATGAGATAAACAATAAGAACAGCACAGCTGAATCGAGGAACAACCTAATGACAGCACATTAAAGAATGATGAACTTAAACAAACATCAATGAAATAGCTTACTATACGGTATTGGGTACCTGTACCCCAAAAGAGCAGGCACAGCTTTGACAGATTCATCAGAGGTATTTTTAAAGGTTTTTAATGCTTTTTCCCAGTAAATTTGAGATTATAATTTTAATTATACATTTTAAAACTTTAGGTATGTAACTAAATCAATGCCCTTCTTTTTGAAATATATAAATCTAAAACTGAACTAAATGAATTTGCCCAGAACTAGTTAGGCTTACAATATTTAAGGAAAAAAATTTTGTTCATGTATTTAGAATGCTTTCCTCATATATAATGGACCAACATCTCAGTCTTTTGTCTGAATATCTTTTCTGAAAATGGTATTGAGGCCTATTAATGGATGGAGAAGATCTTTAACTCTACCACCCTATCCTATCTTATTTTTCCCCCTTCCCACACCTACATAAAAACTGGAACCATTAATGATGATCAGAAAAGTAAGATAAAGTAAGGGCATTGATGGAGTTTAAATTATTTTGGTAGGCTTAAACTAGTTCATCACTTTAAAATCACCCCACAAAACACAGTATAATTACCTACAGCTATTAATTCTTTATGCTAAGGTATTTTCTTTTTTTTTTTTTAATTTTTATTTTATTTATTTATAAATGTTCTACAATCACTTCCTTAAAATTAAG